>JAEQBH010006369.1:0-370580 GCA_016808115.1 Tetrastigma voinierianum | reverse complement strand
CCACCGCAAGAGCTATGCATGGGTGTTCTAAGATATGGAGTTTCACAAACCGGAGGTAGTGGTCTTCTTACTCGTTTATTTCGCCTAAGGAACCTTACAAAATGAAGCCGATGTGTTTGAAGTCGGTGAGGTCGTGTTTCTTGGCCCCTCGAAAGTAGGTCAAGGCTAGAAATTTTGACCGGCTGACAATCCAAGCTTCGGGTTTGAGACCGCCTTCGTGGTCCTGACAGTGTTTGTGGATGATTTGATAGTACCAAGTTGAATCACGATTTTCTAATGGCCCATGTGAGCCGATTTTCAGGTTATTGCTTATGATGAATAACATGTTGTTTGTGTTAATTTTGTTAATATATGCATGTTGGTATATTAATATGAATTATTTCAGAATTGTCATATTGCATTTCTATATGCAGCACTGGCACCCTAGGAATAGTAGGTGTGAGTGCATGATATGAAATACTTTGAGGGTTCCAATAATTCTTACCGAAAAGTCAGTTCAAGAATTGTGTTAGAAATCGTCTACCACCCACAGCCTGAGAGGCCTATGAATTGTTTTAGAGTTATCCAACAAATTAACCTAGAGGATTGTCCCCATATATTTATACTTCTGAGGGTTGCTCACAAATAAAAGAATTTTTTTTTTTTGGAAACAATTTTCATACATGGCACAAGCATGTGTGAGAGAGTCGGTGAGGACTCGAGGCATGGGATTGGGCATGTAGACATTCGAGTAGGAATCATGAATTCACTTGAATGTGTGTTTTCCATTGCATGAGTAATTTAGGTGGGGAGTAACCTTAATGTAGAAAAATATCACTACTCGCACTGTTTACCCTTATCGTGGGATCCCCTTCGTGCTGTGGAGTGTTTAGGAAGAAGACGCTCATTAGAGGTCGCTTGAGAAGAAAGCCGACATGTGGCTTTGATTATGTATTTTTGTAAAACATGTATGAAACCTTCTAACTGCAAGATGTTTGTATAAAGAGTGTAATTAACTCAAACTATTGTATGATAAATCTGGTTATATTTTGTAAGAGGATATGGCCTAACGTGGCCATTTTTAGTCATGTTTGAGTCTCGCAGAGAGGCATCATTTTATGGGTAACACACCTAATGGCCACATGTATTTCAAGTGTCGACGTGTTGTCAACTGACCTCTGTGAATGTGGGTGTCACAATTTATTCTTTATGTGTATTATATGAGTTCTAAAAGGCTCGTATTGATTTATGAAGATTGTTCGTAATAAAGTACTAGGAAGTGAATCCGACATATCTATCCTCTTTCTTTCCGAGGTTCGTTGATCCGCTATGTCCTCATCTCCACATGTGCTCATGCACACTCCTAATGCTTGTGATACGAATGGAAGAGAACTTCATTATTAGGGTACTTGCCAAAGCTTTGTCTGAAGTGACGAATTGTTCGCCAATGGATTTTAGCAAATCTTGGACCTTGTCGTATTGCTCAACAGAACCCCTAATACCAGTAGTGATTTTTGTCTTAATGAACATTACACTGAGTCGATAGGATCTCTCCCATCGCTCAAATAGCGCAAATTCAGTAGGTGTGCTTTATTCTCAATATTTCGCTCTAGTAGTTCCGTTTCCTATGGCATAATCGATGTCCATATGCCCTAAATGAAGGAGAATAATTTCTTTCCACATTTTATAGTTGTCACCCCTAAGTTCTGGAATGTCTATGTGCTTATCAGTGTAACTACCAGGTTAAGATACTGTAAAAAGTCCAAAAGCTTATGTTAGATTTGAGGCTTATATCACTAATTATGTCAGCTACAATGTGAAAACACACTAAACTATATCTAATTTAATAAAGATCACCTGTGGGAAAAATCATTATTTAATTAGTTATCTTTAACTTTATTATAAAAATTTCAAATTATTTAATTTTGATGGATGAACAGTAACCTAGGAAACTGGAGAAAACATGCATTTATATACACCAAAGAAAGTCCCCTGCATAAGTGGAGAGGCCTGCCAACGGTCCTCCACAACCGCTAGCCTTGAGGCTCTTATCGCCCTTTTGTTAGGACTTTCCTAGACATGTATAGTCCACACAAGTACCACTTAATGTTCCAAGGTTCCAAAACCACTATATAGTTTGCATTTCTATCTTTAAAGATAAAACTACCAAATTATGTACCAATTCATAATTCTTGTGGGTAAATTATGAAAATAACTGGGCATTCATCCTTAATTAATTATATAAATATAACAAATGTGGGATAAATTTTATTATATTATGTATAATTAATTACATTTTTATATCTCATTCTTTACGTGATCTTAACTTAATATATAATTTTAATTAATTAAAGATGTCGTGGGCTATTCTCAACTAATCAAAATTATAATGCATCATAGGGACATTTTATGTTACTAGCCCTCGCTTCTAACTTAGGCACTAAACTTAAGTTTTTGTATAATATCAAATTTTATTGAATAGCATAATTAAACCATCCTATTATGCTATAAAATTGTATAATTAATCATAATTATCACAATACAATTTGATTTCATATAAAGAATCAAAGCATAAATAATACATTCATGCATGAGAAAGCCTTAAAATTGTAAATTTTATTAGTATTATTCTTTAAATAAACATGATTTGAGCAATTAATAAATAATGCCACTACGTAATTGAACACGGCTATTATAAGAATTAAACATATAAATTCTTACCACACAAGCCAAGCTACTTTGGTGGAAGAGTCATTTCAATTGAACCTTGTCGTAGGTTCAAATCTCATAAGTCACACATTTTTTAATCTTTCACCAATTGTTGGCTTTGATTCAAAAACTTGTGCCAAACTCTTAAAGGGCTTTTCAAATAAGTTTGCTTAATATTGCTGAAACCCAAGAATAAAGCCTTTTCATATAGGCCTAAATACTATTTATGTATTTATTTTATTTCCAAAGTGCGTTCCTTCGTATAGACCTCCATGAGGAACTTAAACATGAATGTTTTTTTACTAGTAGTTTGTTGTTGTAGAATCACAAAAACACATTGAATCAAATATAAAGGTGACGTGAATGATTCAAAACAATTAAAAAACCAAAACCTAAGATCTGTAATTCTTGAAAAATGAGATACAAATGCTAATATATATATATATATATATATATATATATATATATATATATATATATATATATATATATATATATATATATATATATATATATATTCTTGTTCTGTTTGATGTTATAGAATCATAAAAAAACACATTTTAATCAAATATAAAGGTGATTTAATGACTTAAAATATTTTAAAACCAAAACCAAGATCCGCACTATGGAAAATGAGATCCTATACTACAAATTTTTTTCTTGCGTATCAAATATCCACAGAGGGTAATCATGCTCTAATACCAAATGAAGTAATTATACGAAATCCTAAACATGTTTCTAATATGGAAACATAAAAAGAAATAGGATCTTACATACCTCTAGCCATTGATTTTTTGAAAGCTTTAAACTGGATCACAAAGAACCAACTCGTATAACTTTTTTGTTTTCCCTTACTTTGCTCTCTCGAATTGATGAAATTCTCAAAGAATAAATGAATTTTTTTGATATGATAGAGCAAAGTAAGAGGACTCTTTATATAGTTCTGATAACTACAGAAAGCAACATGCACGAATACAATGAATAATTATGATAAACAATGAGTACTTCTGGGTCCGCTGACAACCACAACTCATGAATATTCGGGATGTCCGTAACCCGACACCACTCACGAAAAATCTAAAGGTAGTCTCCGTGACGCAGGAGCTCTACCCAAGATACACAACTTGTCCTAACACCAACAATGACCACACCGGTCCATATACAATTCAAATGAGTAAATGGCCACTTCTTGGGGCCCATAAATCAATATCTACCAATTACATCAACTATAAAACCAATAGTTCAAGATTTATTACAATACCTTTAACCAAACATATATCAAAATTTGAAGTTTTAATACATGTTCTATAAAACGACACCAAAGCCAACCCACTTTCTTCTAAAATGCGGTCTCTAGTGAGCGCCATTCACCCCGTACACTCCCGTACCGAAATAGTGATCTCGACAGGTGAGAAGCCCAAAAGAGTGATAATTTCCTACATGGGTTACTCCCCACCTAAGTGCACATGTCATGACAAACAATCACATCCAAGCAAATACATGATCCTACTTGAATGTCTACATGTCCAATCCCATGTCTCGAGTCCTCACCGACTCTTTCACACATGCCTAAGCCAAATGCGAGTAAAACATAGCTAAAACAAAAGCTTTTGTTCTCAAAACTTAATGAAGCTCGTGAAATTTATCGACAACCCTCCGAGGAGAATTCGCTGATAACCCTTCAAACAATTCATGGGCCTCTCTGATGTGAATTGTTGACAATCTCCCAACACACTCTCTGGAAAATCTTCCGTCGAAATTCCTTTCACAAACATTTTCGTTCTTGTTTTATTTCATGTCATCCACTCACACCTAATATTCTAGGGTGCCCCGATGCATATGGAATGCATTATGCTAATTCCAATCAATTCATGTTATCAGTTTCAGAAGATAACACCAAATTAGTTACACGGGCTAATTCAACTAATCAATCATCCACTTTCAATCACCTAAATCATTACAAAATCACAACAGCCATGTGAACAAAGGAACCCCGTCGAAGATCGCCTACGGTCATTACTGGTCAGTGGATTAAGTCTTCCACTGGCTCAAATGCTTCGAGACAAAAATATTTGCCAAATCAAGCCCTCGTATCATCCTAACCATTCATTACGGTTTTACCAAAGAATAGCACAAGTAGGAGAAGACTCCCTACCTTCGAGTTGTCGGAACCCACAGTCAGCTCACCGCCGTGCCGCCGCGCAGAACAACTTTACTCTCTCGCCCGGCGAACCGACATGCTCGAACGCACCTGCAGGTCACCCTCTCCCAAAATTTCAACTGCCCCCACCGTCGATTTCTCTTTGCCTGGAGAAGAAAACTATTCCTTCTCTTGCCTTTGTCTAATTAACTTTTCATTAATTCCACTTGTGTCCCCTCATTTAACTATTTGATTTTGATTACATGACTTATTCAGCTTCATTCATCTATCATTCACTAATCATACAACATGTGTCATATGGGTAGCATGTAGTAGGTGACTCTTTTGTCACATATCACATGTTCCCTCACAGTCGCTTTATCGCACTCCGACGCCCTGGCGCTCAAAACTCCAGAAAATTTCGACTATCTCGATTCTGATTTAAATTCGGCGCAGTAGCTATATTTCACGAGCCCTAACGGTGAAGTTCGCTTCATCATCCGAGATCTAGAAATTTTTGATTTTGATCGAAATTAACATTTTACCATTTTCGTAAAATTCGACTTTCCCGCTTTGGCAATAGTAGTTTTTCCATAAAGAATTACGCTTGTATTGCTTCTGAAAGGTTACCACTTTAAACTTTCAAGTTTCAGAGTTTCAAAAGTTGAACTTTTCTAAAAGGGTCAGACTCATTTCATAATCTTATAAAACCTTACATAATCACACATTGTATGCCAAAAAAATTGTTTCATCATAACTATAAATTTTATTGATCATGTATTTTCTAATTAATCAAATATGTAAAACCGTAGAAAATTCTAATTTTAAATAAAATGGTAATTTCCTTGGCCAAAATCCGAAATTTTCTAGATTCTGATGACGAACTGACTTCACCGCTAGAATTGTCTTGCGAAATCTAACTACAACGTCGAATTTTGTCGACCCCGAGACAATGTAATTTCTCACATTTTTCGAGGCACTAGTAAGCTGCGTGCCGTATGGATTCGGCCAGGAGACATGTGATGCGACAAAAGTCACCTACTACATGTACTCATGTGACACATGTTGCATGATTAGTAAGAGGATGGAGATGAATGACTTAGATTAAGCCATGTGTTAAAAAGCTTTTAAAAAGCAAACTAAAGGACACAATGGGAATTAAGTTAAAAGATTAAAATAAAGCCAAAAAGACCTTCATCTTCCAGATTTGGAAAAAGGCAAAGGAGTGGGGGAGAACTAGCTTAGAGAGAGAGAAAGTGTGACTTCTCTAGATATCCCGCTTTCGACCGCGCCCGCCGAGCAAGAAGCAAAAGTTGATCTACGCTTTACAAGGGCTACGCGCGACATCGATTTCAGGGAGTTCCGACAACCTCCAAGAGGTGGATCTTTCCTACTTGGTTTATTCTTCGCTAAGAGTCATTTTATGGACGGGATTTGTCGAGGCCCCGAATGGTCGTGGTTCGTCCCAAACCTTGAAACCGAAAGTGAAGAAACCCTTTACTTAGGTGGCCGTGAACAATGCCGACCGGCTCTACCGTCACGTGATCGGGTCAGTGGTGGATTTTGTGTCATTGCGATTCAAAATGAATTGCTTGATTTGTTAATTAGCCCATGTGAGCTAATTTTGGTGTTATTGTTGTAAATTGAATAATATAATTTATGTGAATTAATTGTGTTAATATATCAATGTAAAGTATATTAGGGGCATGAATTGTCGAATTAAGTATAATGCATTCCATATAATGGGGCACCAGATGGTAGTGAGTGCAGACATGAAAGAAAAATGAAACAAATGGTGAAAGGAATTTCAAGAAGATTTTCAAGAATTGCCTTGTGTAGTGGTCCAACAATTCATCTCGGAGGCGGACGGAAATGATTCCAGCACCCGCCGGAGGGAATTCAAATATATTTACAGAAACTCTAAGTGTGTTTCGCCAAGAACAAAAATATTTTGTTTTGAAAAACCGATTTTGCTTGCATTTGGCTTAGGTATGTGTGAGGGAGCTCTGAGAACTCGAGACATGATTGGGCATGTAGATATTCAAGTAGGACATCATGTATTTGCTTGAGGTGATTGGTTTCCATGACATGTGCACTTAGTGTGATCAACCCATGCAGGGAGATTATCACCATCGGGCATCGCTTCACCCTCGGGCGAGGGATCAGCCTATTTCAGGTAACATGAGTGTAATAGTGTGGAGGATGACGCCACTAGAGGCCGCGCTTTTAGAAGAAAGTCGGATTGTGTCTTTGGTATTCATCTTGTATAACATGTGGTGTATTAAAACTTTAGATTTTGATATATGTTTCGGTTAAGAGTAATGTAATAACTCTTGAAATATTGGTATATAGTTAGTGTATTCTCATGAGTATTGACATGTAAGGGCCTAAGTGGCTATTTTTACTCATGTGCATGTCTCATGATATGAGACACAGATATTCCAGTTGATCGTGGTCAACGAGACACCCCGGATCTGGGGGGCATCACAAAATATGTTATCTTAATCGAATCAAGTATGGATACTCACTTGAAAAATTCCCATGAATGGATGGTGAAGATCTTCGATTTCCAAAAACACAAGTCTTCAATCCAAAATCAAAGAACCGAATAGACTGTGTGTGTGGGCACAAAAATGGAGAAAAATTTTTGTTATCATTTTCACTAATTTTTCAACTCCTCCAAAAATTGTTGAGAATTTTGTTTTAAAAGAAATTTGAAAAGATCATCTGCTTCTCTCTTTTCTTTTCTTTTTTTAGATTCTTTCTATTCAACCACCTTCTTTTTCATAATCCCATGTTTCTATTAAGTTGTTTCATTTAAATTCAAATATTTAATTTTTTGAATTATAACTACCCAACAACTTTTAGTCTTTTTGTCAAATCAATAAAAAAAGAATGTAAATCATGTGGACTTTGAGCTCTTGGAACTCATATATATATATATATATATATATATATATATATATATATATATATATATATATATATATATATATATATATATATAAAGTTTCCAAGATAACAATAGGCTAGGTTCTTCCTTGTTGAATAATTGGGAAATTAAGATAAATAATCAAATTATTTATTCTCATAAATTAATTCAAAATTAATCTACATAAATTTCGAGCGATACAAAACTATTTTCTCCTTGTCTAATCGATGAGTCTTTGTCGGATTGGGGACCTATGGACCCATAATTTTAACCTTAATGAAACTTGATTAATTAATTAAACTCTTTAATTAATTAACATACCTTATTAATTCCAATGTTACTCCACTAAAAACTCGAATCGGTGACTCTTAAAATTATAGATATTATTACTCAAGAAATTAAGTCATCTATATGGGATTTAGTCATTACATATATTGATCCTCCATAAATAATTCATAATTAGAGTTAGGTGAAACTGCTAGCCTCTCTAATCTCATTCTCTTTTATCCTTTAGTACTAATTACTCTCCAATGATTGATAAGACCAATCACCATGAATCAAAGCCTCGCATCATTCGGCAAGACTCGAGTAATCACGTAAGGGAATTATTTATCTTCTTCTTAAATAAGAAGGAATGGGTTATGTCTTTATTCGTTGAAGGCCTCAAGTATTTAATCGATTGTATCTCCAAAATATAAAGATTGATATTATATTATTATAACTATACCAAGTAAAATAAAAGAAACAATGTCATAAATAGGGAGTTTGCAACTACTTAGATTAAGATCATCGTATTATATGACCACGTTGAGATGATTTGAATTATACTATTCTTAACGGAAATTGTGAAACCCTGGAAAATACGAATTTTTCGAAAATGGTAGAACGGTAAAATTCGGTCAAAATCTGTATTTTTTCTAGGTCTCGGATGAAGAAACGGATTTTACCGTCGGAATCGTCTCACGAAATCTATCTACCACGTCGAATCTCACACCCTTTAGACAATGGAATTGTATGTTTTTCGAAGCAACGAGTGTGGGGACACTGCATCTGGGAGTGGCCCACAAAGGTGCCACATGTCAGGTGTAGATTCAGTTAACTTGAGCTCAAGTGTAGGACCCACATGGACATGTGGCAACACATGATCGAGGAAATCCAAGGTATGGATAAGGTGATAAGGGTAATCCAAGGAGCCACTTAGAATTAGACAAGTGGCAAGTGAGAGGACATCTCACTTGACTTCTATCTTCTCCCAACTGGTTGGGAGAGAGGGGGAGAGAAAGGCAAACCAGATTTGAAAAGAGAGAGCTTTAGAGAGAGAGACTCCACCTTCTCTCTAAATTTCCGGCGATCGGACCAGCGGTTTCAAGCTGAGCAAGAGGAAGAGTTCAACCTCACGACAAGGGCTTCGCATAGAGACAGGAGTTGGGGAGTTTTGACAAAAACTCCAAGAGGTAGGGGTTTTCTCCTACTTGGTTTAATTCTTGTTTAAGGGCCATTCAAATGGCATGGTTAAATAGGGGCCATGAGTGGCCAGAACTGCCCAAGACTTTTACAACAGCCGGAGATTCCGGATTGTTTACTGACAAATTGGGACTGATTTTGACTAAGTAATTGTCCTTGTGTGCATTTTATGTGTTAGGCTAAAATTAAATAATAGTGTTATTGTCTCGTTCCTAAGGGAATGTTCGTTGTGCTTTTGAAACTATGGAAGCTGTCATATTGTGGTGGTACACATTAACTTAATTTTTAGAACCTGGTTTCGGGGTAGAAAATAAAGGGAATCGGTAGTGAGTCCTTCGTGTAAATTGTATCCACACTGAACTTGATGTTAGGCTTTTGAATTTCTAAATCGGACTCAGGAGCTGTGTTATGGTCCGCATCTGAAATGCCTAGTGGAAGGGCTATCCGTCGTCTACTCACTAGGTTCAATTTCTACTGGTCTCGTTTACCGGGTCACTCCCGTACTGGTCTCGCCTACTGGGTCTACTCCCGGCTAGGTCCGCCTCACAATACCCCGCTGGGTCCGTCCGTTAGGTGTCATGAGTGACCTCTAACTTCGGAAGGTCATAACTTCTTCGTTCAAACTACGATTCGGGTGTTCTTGGACTCTATGGAAATGCCATTAAGTCAAGATTTAAGCCATGTTCCTGTGGAGGACATTGGGCAATGGGGCAGGTTAGTTTTGGCCGGTTAGTGCTGGTTGGGTAGGCTAGTCGGGTTGGGCTGCCTATTCATGTATGACCTCAAACTTTGGAAGGTCATAACTTCTTCGTCCGAATTCCGTTTTGGGTGTTCTTGACTCTATGGAAAGCCCATTGAGTAAAGTTTCCAGAATAATTCCTGTGGAGGGCAGTGGGTGCTGGATCTTTCCGAAAAGGGGCGTTCGGGCAGGCCAAGTAGGCTGTCTGGAAAAGGCTGCCTAGTCATGTGTGACCTCTAACTTCAGAAAGTCATAACTTCTTTGTCCGAACTCCGATTCGAGTGTTCTTGGACTCTATGGAAAGCCCATTGAGTCAAGATTCCAGATGAATTCCTGTGGAGGGCAGTGGGTTCTGGATCTAGCCGTAAAGGGGCGTTCAGGAAGGTTATGTAGGCTATCCGGGTAAGGTTGCCTAGTCATGTGTGACCTCTAACTTCGGAAGGTCATAACTTCTTCGTCCGAACTCCGATTCGGGTGTTCTTGAACTCTATGGAAATCCCATTGAGTCAATATTTCATCCATGTTCCTGTGGAGGACATTTAACAACCTGAAGGTTATGATGGCCATTAGGTATGTGTTATGGCTTGCGTGAATAATACGTTATGGTGAATATAACATGTTAATGTAAGGTCAGATGATGTATTAACATGGGTTGTTGATCTGCTCTTGCCAAGTAGGTGTTCGAATCAAAAAATTTATAACCTAGGATTCCTACTATCGACGTAGCAAAGCCACCACAGATAAAGGCTCTAGGGTCTAACATGTATGGGTTTTCGTGAGAGAAGAGTTATATGGCATTGAAAACCCGTGTTTTCTCGCCGATTTAGGGTGTATGGAAAAATGAAGGTGTGTGAATGGTTGAAAACTGAAATAACCGATGTAAAAGTTAAGAGAAACTTTTGAAGTCTCAAGCATCAACAGGGTTCTAGTTAACCAACAAGTACTTGTCTTTATCCTCACATCGGGAGCATGACATATAGTCATTTCGAACCGAATCTTCATTTAGCTTTAAACCTAGCATCTCTAGAGTTTTCCTTTAAATATGGCATTTGATTAGGCATAACTCGCCCCAAGAAAGGAAAACATCTTAAAACACTACCCTAGATAACTAATAGGAGATTAACTAATCGGGGCCTCAAAGGATCTAGTGAAAGTATCCACCGAACCCAAAAAAGTCAAGCAAATACACATTAGGGAGAGCATGCTTGAGAGATTTTAACCTAAGGTGAGAAGCAGGGGCACAAATACCCTTAAATACATACATGAAGAACATGAGAACATGCAACTAAGCCTAAAAACAACACCCAGTGGCCTTCCCCTTCAAGGATCAGGGGGTTTTAGCTAAGCATCCCTTGATTTGTCATCATCAAGGGGTGTTTGGCTACCAAGAAAATGCAAGAAAGTGAAGGGAGAAGAAGAGAAAATCACCACCAGCAGAGGGAAAGGAACTTTGTGCCCAATTTCCCTTTGATTGATCAGACAAATGCCAAAAAGTTGATTTGATTAAGGCAAAAGACTGAGCTATATAAAGCCATACAAGGAAATTACAAAAAATGTGTTAAAGAACCAAAATTACATAAAGGAAAACTCTCAGATAAAACCACCAACAAGTGGATCAAAAAGAAGTCAGGAGCTAAAGAGTTCGCAGTTGTGAAATTGGCACCCGCGAAATTTCAAAGTTGCAAAATTCGCAATCCGCGAACCTGTGCTGCCAAAATTTTCAACTCCAAAATTTCAACAGCCATTCTCCTTCAATAAATTTTGCTCCAAATTTCCTCCTCGACGGATCATACATCTTCAATACAAAATTTCAGTTCATCGTGTTTGAGTCAAATTGAAGAAATAGGAAGGCATTCGAATTCGCAAAACTACTAAAATAGTTATAAAATTTGATTAGTAAAGCCGGACCCCAATGTAACACCTTGAAAGATAAGCCGATTAGTACACAAAAAGGGCATAAAACCTGCTATAAACAAGGCTCAATATTACCATTTGTAATTAATCACTCCCTAATCGAGATATCATAGTCCCTTAGCAATGATAAAAGAAGGAAGATCACGCAGATATGTTTTCAAGTAAAATGGATCAATTGCTAAAAGTACGCGCAAATAGTTTCAACCTTTTAATATGACCAATTGTGACTCAGATAAAGACCAAATTGGAGAACAATGCCATATGTGAGCAAGTTTATGGCATCAATTATTCCAAGGAAATCACCCAAATCAATTCCACTAAAAATCTAAGTGTTTTTGTGTGATCGCCTTGCACTCAATAAGCTGTGCTATTTCCCCAACTAAACAACTCCGCTAACGCCTTAGACTGGTCGACCAACCTAAATAGATTCAATTTCATTTTTATTTCTCACTTCTATTGTATCAGAGGGTGCAATGTCAAAACTCGACTCACCAAAGTCCGTAATCTGGATGCAATCGACTTAATTCCAACCAACTAAGGTTTAGTGGCATCAAGTCACAAGGATATTTCGGCTACAACAAACTCAAGGTGTTTCACCCTGCACTTCAATGATTTCAAGAATCCAAAGACCTACACCCGCAAAACTCCACCCGTCCACCCATGTAGCGAAAGTACAAAGCCTAAGTGACTCCCAACCGCTGGTTTAGGCACTGCATTTTAAAGTGTTTCGCCGTGACCCTCTCGAATCGTGCTTCGTTTCAAGGCAAAGGGCAATGATTTACATGTCTCTTTTCTTTTTCTTTTTCTTTTGGCTTTTCTTTTCTTTTGAAGACTCATTAGCCTTCTTCTTAAGAACTCTTAATCTATTATGGGCCGTCAACGACGCCAAGGCCTAGCTTTTTATAAAGTAAAAGGAGAATGCAAATTCTCTGTACTTCATCGATGAAAACTAATGTGAACTGTGTGTGTGGCTAGAGAAACGGTGGAAGACAGGGGTAATTACTGTGTGGCTTCAACCCGACCAAAACTCAATCAGGCATGGAACCATTCTAGCATTTGGTATCATACAATGTTTCAACTTTTCAATTTATAGGAAAGGCATAGTCACAACAATATAGGGCTAAAATGAAAAGCAAAAGTTTAGAAAAATAGATTTGTATAATATATATCAAGGTTAATTTACAAAATTTTCGACTTTTGCAAAGAGAAGTAAACAACAAACCTCTTCATAAACAAAAAATGGGCTTTGCTGGGCATGTAGTACAAGTAAAAATACAATCAAAAGTATGAATATCACTTCCAACACTAACCGTTCCAAGACGGACGAAAGCACGGAGGGAAGCCGCACTCCCTCAATCGATGGTGGCAGGAGAAAGGATCATCCTCACCGGGCAAAATGAGGTGTCACGGGCAGCGGTCGATGTCATAGTAGCCGCCAACACATCCCAAGGCGCTTGTTGTGATGATGGTGGAGGAGCTGACCCCGCCTGCGGCGGATAGCCGAGAGGACTCCAGCAGGGCCCGTGGAGTAGATGGGTAGGAAGGCCCAAGTGGCTTTGTAACTGCATGATGCTGGCCTGGATCTTTGCTATGGCAGCCTCAGTGCGGGTCATCCTCTCTGCAAGTGTGGCCTGTGAAGCTGCAAATGAAGCTTGTCGTGGCTGAGAATGTGCTGATCGCCTCTACGAGCCGTGGAAGTCCTGCGTAGAGGGTAATGCACTACGGGGCAGAAGGAGGTGCTCTCGCCTGCATATCCGACCGAGCAAAGGCATAAAATCAAGGCTCTAGAGGGGCGCAGGACACGGAGCCCGAGAGGTGTACTGGCGTCGGAGCCGAAGAGACCGGAGGGGGCACTGCGAACAAAGTAGAGGCCCTCAGCAATATTCAATGATAGGATAGGTCCCCGAGGACTATCACCGGGGCTTTGGCTCATCTCGCATCCCTAGGGGAAGATGGAAGGCTCGAGGTCCGCCCGCCATCGATCACAAGAAGGGTGGGCTTCATACCGCGACGACGCTTTAATCGAGGCTCTACAGAACCCAATGTAAGCCCAAGCACTTGACATAAAAGTCGAGGAAATAAAGCAGGCGTGAACCGCCGCGCATCGCGATGGACTCGCCCCGAAATGATATAAGGACGCCATAATCAACTCCGTCGCTGAACTAGTATCCTCCGAAATGCCATATAACACCCAAGATAGCTCCTCTCCCCATACAATATGTCGAAGGAAACATATTAGACCCCAAAACGTGGTCTATCAAGCATACGTCGCTAAGGTGCCGCTCGACATTATCGACCCATCAAAAGAGCGCCCATAGAGAGTAGTCAACCATCTCCATGGTCAAGGATGGGGCCACCGTCTAAACCGGGCAAAGATTTGTAATATCCCAAAATATACCCTAGCAAGTTTCGTACATGTTTAGTAGTATTTTGTAAGCGTAATTAGAATGTTTCGTGAGTTAAATGCGAAAAATGGAAACAAGAGATCCGAAAATTTTCAAGATTTAAGGATAAATTTTAATTTTGCCAAAAAGGGGCATCAAAGACATGAATTAATAGGATAAGAGGCCAAAGTATAAATAATAGGAATTTTAGGTGTAATTCCTGTAAAGATGGAAGGACTAAAAGCTAAATAACATAAAGTTTGTTTATAATAGAATAGAGACTAAAAATGGACTTTGGTCTCTAAAGAAGGGCTTCACGATGGAGCAAAGAGAAGAAGAAGAAGAGGGGAAGAGGAAGAGAAGAAGAAGAGGAGCTACAAAAAAGGTATGGATTCTGTATGGATTTCTATGGTTTCAGATGGAATTCTGTGAGAATTTTATAAGTTCCAAAACCTAGCTCTAGTTAGGATTTCGATCATAACCTAGGTTTGAATGAATTTGAGTCGATAAACTCTAGTCATTAATATAAGCATAACCTCCCTTGAGATTGGATTCATGAATTAATTGCAAAGTAATGGAGGTCAGTTGAACAAACCCTAGTTAATCCTTGTGTTTCGTCTGTAAATGGCTATGACACATATTAGAATGGCTTTGGCAATTCATGAAAAGGCTTTGAAGAAAGATAATTATTGAAAGATGATTTGAGGAAAATAGAGGGCTTATAAGAAGAATAAGAGGTTCTAAACCACCATTTCAAGATGAATTTGAAGTGGTTTTGATATGTATATGGAGCAATGAGTTGATTTGGGTTGTAATATATGGAAAAAGTGAAGAAAAGCCCACATTCGGCAAAATCTGCACCCTAATCAGAGGTCGAGTCAGACTCTAAGATGGTAGTGTTCCCTCGCTTTTCTATTTTGACTAAAGGTTCGTATTTTAGCCACACATTTCTCGTCCCTTCTTATCCGATTGAGTGATTCAAGTGGCTAATTAAACTAGACTTCAAGGAACACTAAACACCCAGAGATAGGGCATTGTCAAATTTCTGACTCTATGGCCCATAACCACTCAAAGTGGGGCTATGTGCAAGCCAATCTTGCATCGCTTGATCATAGAATAGTCCGAGTTGATTAGGACATAACTCGCCCGGTGTCTTCGACTGGGTGATTCCAGCCGAGAAGAACCCTTAGCACCTTAGATTTAAATGAGTACAAAGAAAAAGTGTCAAATTATGGAGTCAAGACACTCAAAATGAGTATTACAACCGTCCCTTAGTGTAATATTGGTAAATTGACTACTTTGGCATGAAAAATAACTTAAGTTCAGATGATCCAATCGAATGATTCCAATTTCTAAGCAACAAATTCATAGAGGGACAAGAATATTTTAATGATGTGTGATAGGCATCACCATACAAGTATTTGAAATGCCATATGGAATAGGCATGAAACTTGAATATGATATGAAACATGAAAACGAACTCAAAATATGAATATGAACATGAATATGAAAGGTATTAGACCATGATCACATAATGTGATTAAGAAAGGTTATGAGTTCTGAAAGACATATGATCATATGACTACCTAGTACCAAAGAATGAATGAGGGAAGTTCCATTAGTAATTTCCTAAGATTCACATTCCGTCATGAGTAGTACTTCTAAGATCTCTATTAGTGCTCTAAGACCCATCCCGATTAGTGCTCCAAGACTCGATTAGTACTTCTAAGATTCCCTGCTAGTTGCTACTATGACTTCTATCCCCACTGCGGCTACAAGACTTGCTATACCGGGCAGCACGTCCCGTCGCACTTCGATACTCCCGATTAGTGCTACTTACACTCTGCTCAAGATTTCCCCCAAGATTCTAATCGTGCTACGACACCTCGCATTATATTATACCTCCTGATACTTAGGCCGTGATCCTCACTCCCTTTCGATCGGGTCCGGTAGTCAAATAGTTATATGATAAGACTCAACAAAGAATAAGAGTAAAGATCCAATGTACCTCTCGTGATCCTCTGTTCTCCGAGTACCCACGTACTCTGTATCCCGATTAAGTCTGCAGTGCCCCAAGTACTCGTGACGGTGAAATAAGTATAAGTCCAAGAAGCCATGTGCAATTCCTAGACGGTAGGAATATGAGGAGTCCACCAAGACCTACGTACTCAGATCTGCAAAATACATAAGTCCAGAGGGTACCTACTGTGCACTCCCGCGGAAATAAGTGATAAGTCCAAAGAGGCACTCCACAGCATCCCATCTGCAAAAATGCTACAAGCCTTTTAATATAAGTATAAGTCCCACAAGACCTACGGCACCCCATACTCCGTAAGGCAAGTATAAGATCCGAATGTAAAAATAAGATCCATAGTACAAGAATAAGGTCAACACCCGATAAGATCCGTAAGACAAGAATAAGTTCAGAATACAAGTATAAGATTCAAGACAAGTATATGTTCCAGAATACACGATAAGATCCGAAATACAAGAACAAGTATAAGTTCCTCGTGAGTACCTACTGTACTTCCCAGATCTGACACTCTCAGAGTACCCACCGGTACTCGAGTCCGACACTTGCGAAAAATTTCAATGTACTTCCTCAGATCTGACATCCTCTCAGAGTACCTACGTATCTCCGCATAAGCCTAGATAAGGGGATAAACCCGCAGGGCACTCACGTACTTCCGTGATATGACAAGCTGCGAAATACCGTGAGTTCCATAATAACTCAGAGGATCTAATGGGACCTCCAAACAAAATGTAACTCCGTGATAAGTATGGGTCTTGGCACGTGTATAAGTATCTCCCGTATAAGTATGTAAGCCCTCAACTCCCACTGAGCTCCGAACCATATGATAGGTATAGCATGGTATGGAGGCACTCCGTCTGCATACAAGTTCAATACCGTTTATAAGGAATCTGAATAAGTATGTGTCCTACGGGAGATCCGAATAAGAATAAGTCTGCTATAGATATAAGATCCGAATGCTATAAGTATAAGTCTGAATAAGCATAAATCTTTATAAGCATAAGTATTTGTATAAGTCCAGTAGACGAATGCATGGAAATTATGATATCTGTTATTGTTATCTGCTGAATATAAATGTGATTATGCATACTACATATGTTTCCTAATTGCCGCAGAAAGCTTGAAGTACCTGCTTTAATCCCGTGTAGGTAAAGGAGAAGACGCCCTAAACATCCCCTCACAGCAAACAATAACACACTCAGGGTGGTTCATCATGGGAGGGTTTGTTCAAATTTCTCAATCTTCTTTCTTCCTCCTCCTTCGATTTGTAAATGTAAAGCACAACTATGTATTCAGAAATGGGACTGTGAATTGTGTATAGATTTTGACGGACACCAATTCCTGGTAGTTCTTTGATATGTATATGATATTTTAATTCGATATAAGATGCTGGGCCATGCCTAAGGTGTACAAGTTTGACTTGAAAAATATCGTAAAGAGTCCCAAGATATGGTCTCACACCCCGAACCTTGCCTCGATCCCAATTGGGCCTGACTGAATCGGGTGATAAGTTGGTATCGTAGAAATCAGGTTTAGCGCGCTCGATAAGTCTTTTGATTAAGGATGTACCTACATAGTAATGTGTCAGCCTAATGCCGATGTCCTCATTTCAGAGTATTGACTAGAGTCGAATAAGTCCCAATCTAATTTTTGAAAGATTAGGATGTAAGATTTTATTCTGATGAACTTTATTGCTCAAGAAAGAGTCACGCCTGTACTTCGTGAAAAGATATGAAAGAAAGGACTCGACATAGAACGCAAGTAAATGAAAGAGAATATGAATTTCGAGGGACGAAATTTTAAGGCGGGAGAATCAGAATATCCCAAAATATACCTCAAAGAGGTTTCGACATGTTTAGGTATTTCATAGAAGGTAATTTGAATGTTTCGTGGAGTTAAATGCTAAACATGGAAACGAGAGAATTTAAATTTACAAGATTTAAGGATAAAATTGTAATTTTACCAAAAAGGGGCATCAAAGACATGGATTAATAGGATAAGAGGCCGAAGTATAAATAATAGGAATTTTAGTGTAATTCCTAGAAGATGGAAGGACTAAAAAGCTAAATAACATAAAGTTTTTTTATAATAGAATATGGAGACAAAATGTGATTATTTTGGTTCAAAGAAGGGTCAATGCATGAAGTGCAGGTACAGTTAAGAAGAGGAAGAGGAAGAGAAGAAGAAGAGAAGCCGAGTGAAAAGGTATGGATTCTTGTATGGATTTCTATGGTTTTGTATGGAATTCTAGAGAATTTTATGAGTTCCAAACCTAGGGTTTAGTTAGGATTTGATCCTAACTCTAGGTTTCAGTGAAATTGAGTTGAAAACTCTAGTCGTTAATAAAAGCATGGAACTTCCTTTGAGATTGGATTCATGTGAATTAATTGCAAAAGTAATGAGGTCAGTTGAACAAACCCTAGTTAATCCTTGCAGTTTTGCTTGTGTAAGGGAGCATGACACATATTAGAATGGTTTTTGGAAGTAATTCATGAAATGTTTTCAAGAAAGCATACTATTGAAAGATGATTTGAGGAAAATAGAGGTTATAAGATGAATATGAAGTTCTAAACCACCATTTCAAGATGAATTTGAAGTGGTTTTGATGTGTATATGGAGTAATGAGTTGATTTGGGTAGTAATATATGGAAAAAGTGAAGAAAGCCCATTCTCGGGGCGGGTTCGAGCACTGCATCAGATCGTCAGTATCGCACTTGCACGTAGTGCCTTTTTCGCTTTTGACCAGCCGCTCATACGAGCCATAATCCTGCTCCTCTTCTTTATCGATTTGAGTGATTCAAGTGGATAATTAAAGTAGACTTCAAGGAGAACCAAACATCTAGAAATCAAGATCGCCAAATTTTAACCTATGGCCCACACCACTCAGCTGGCTATGCAAGCCAATTCCGTGACGCTTGATCATAGAATAGTCCGAGCTGTTTAGAACATATCCTCGCGCTCCTGCTCCCGATTTGGGTGATTCCAAATGAGAAGAACCCTAGCACCTTAGGATTTAAATGAGTACAAAGAAAAAGTGTCAAATAGATGGAGTCAAGACACTAGAAAATGAGATACAAACCCGTCCCTTTATGTAATATTGGTAATTGACTAGTCTGCATGAAATGCCATAACTTAAGTTCAGATGATCCACCCGAATGATTCCAATTTCAAGTAAAATAAATTCATAGAGGCAAGAATATTTTAATGATGTGTGGATAGGCATCATACTACATATATTTGAAATGCCATATGAATAGGCATGAAACTTGAAATATGATATGAAACATGGAAAAACGAACTAAAACAGAATATGAACATATCATGAAAGGTATTAGACCAAGGATCATGATAATGTGATTTCAAGAAAGGTTATGAGTCCTGAAAGACATATGATCATATGACTACCAGGACCAAAGAATGAATGATGGATGTTTGATTAGTACTCGCACTTCAAGCATTCTATCACGAGTAAGACGCAGATCTCTCGTTAAAGGTTTTTATGACTCATCCTGATTGAGTACCCAAGACTCGATTAGTACTTCGCACTCCAAGAAGTGCCACGGTACCCTGGCCCGTTAGTGCTATGACACTCGTTATATTGGGCAGTACTCATTCCGGGCCAAGATTCGATAATTTCATTAGTGCGCGACGACACCCTGCCTCGCAAGACTTCAAGATTCATTGAGAAGTACTACACCTCAAGACTATATTGTACCTTCTATACTCTAGTGTACGATCCTACCCACTTCCTTATGGATTGGTCCGTAGTCAAATAGTTTATATGGATAAGACTCCCAAATAAAGATTTAAGAGGCAAAGATCCTGAATGTACCTCCCAGATCTCCGTTCAGAGTACCTACGGTACTTCATCTCGATTAAGTCTTCAAGAATGCCCCACAGTACTTTATCGTTAAATAAGTATAAGTCCGTGAGTACTTCTGCTGTGCACTCCGCATCGTAAAATGAAGTATAGTCCGATGTTCCTAATGTGCACTCTGTGACGGTAAAATAAGTATAAGTCCAAAGAGACCTAAGGTGCACTCCCGATCGATAAAATAAGGGCAAAGGCAGAAAATTCTGGCTGTACTCCCATCGGTAAAATAAGTATAAGTCCAAGAGTACCCATGCATACTCCCCGCATCGGTAAAATAAGGCAAGTCTCCTAGAATATAAGTATAAGTCCCTGTAGGTGTTCACTGCATCACCCCATACTCCAGAAGGCAAGTATAAGATCCGAAATGTAAGAATAAGTATCCGGGCGCATAAGAATAAGCTCCTGTAACACCCGCATAAGATCTGCAAGACAAGAATAAGTTCTATAACACAAGTATGGGATTCAGGCTGACAAGTATATGTCTGTAATACACTTATAAGATCCGAAATACAAGAATAAGTATAAGTTCAGAAGACCTACGTACCAGATCCACGACTTTATGTAGTACTCACGTACTTCCGTGATTCCATTAATTTATGCAGTACTTACGTACTCGATTCTGACAATCTCTATAGTACCTACGATCTCCGCAAAGCTCCGATATGATAACCCAAGATACCTACGTACTTCCGTATAAGGATAAGTTTCTCATAATACTAATGTAGACGCCCGTAATAATCCTCAGAGGGATCTACTAGACCTCCAGCATTAAATGTAATCTCCGTAGTATAAGTATAAGCCCTATGGTACGTGTATAAGTATAAGCAATGTAACTCCTACAGAGCTCCGAAACCAAAAGATAAGGATAGATAGAAGCAAGGAGTTACGTGATAAGGCAATTCTCCGCTCTAAGTATATGTATAAGTTCGGGACCGCTTATATGAATCCGACAAGTATGTGCCTATGAGATCCGAATAAGAATAAATCAGATAAGATTCGAATGCTATAAGTATGTCTAATAAGCATAAATCAGATAAGCATAAGTACTTGTATAAAGTCCAAGATATTAATGCATGGAAATTATGATATCTCATATTGTTATCCGTCGAATATAAATGTGATTATGCATACCATATATGTTTCCCATTAAGCCGAAGCTTAGCACGGGTTTTTAATCCGTGGTAGTACGTGAGAAGACGCTTGAAAACATCCGCAGGCACCGAGCCAACACACTAGTGTGGTCTATCACCGCAGGTTCCGCGCCTCGATTTGTAAATGTAAAAGCATATGTATTTGTAAATGGGACTCAGAATTGTGTATAGATTTTGATGGACACCAATCCAAGTGGTCGTTTCTTTTGATATGCACACATGACATTTAATTCGTTATAAGATGTGGGCCATACCTACGTACAAGTTCGACTTTTGAAAAAATATCAGAAAGAGTCCAAAGATATGGTCTCGCTGATCTTAACTCCGATTCCGATCCGCTAACTCCGCCTGACCGGGAACTCCTGGTGTGACAAGTTAAAAATGCAGCCAGTTTAGGTATTTCTGATAAGTCTTGATTAAGGATGTACCTACATAGTAATGTGTTGGCCTAATGCGGATGTCCTGTCCTGTATATCGACTAGAATGAATAAGTACCAATCTAATTTCTCAAAGATTAGGATGTAAGATTTAGTTCTGGCGGAACCTTGTCGGGCTAAAGTGAGAGTCACGCTCCAATTTCCAAAAAGATATGAAAAGAAAGGACCCGATATAGAACGTAAATGAAAGATAAGGAATATCGAGGACGAAATTTTATATGGGAGACTGTAAAACTTCAAAATATACCCTCAGTTGTGCTTTTGGCATGTTTCAGTATTTTGTAAGCTGCACTTGAATGTTTCGTGGAGTTAAATGCGAAACATGGAAACGAGATCCGAAATTTTCGGTGATTTAGGATAAAATTGTAATTTTTCCAAAAGCACTTCAAAGACATGGATTAATAGGATAAGAGGCCAAAGTATAAATAATAGAATTTTTAGGTAATTCTAGAAGATGGAAGGACTAAAAAGCTAAATAACATAAAGTTTTTTTATAAATAGAATAGGGAGACCAAAAATGGATTATTTTGGTCTCCAAAGAAGGGCTTCACGTATGGAGCAAAAGAGAAGAAGAAGAAGAGGAAGAGGAAGAGAAGAAGAAGAGAAGCCAAGCAAAAAGGTATGGATTCTTGTATGGATTTCTATGGTTTCAGAGTGGAATTCTGTAGACTTTATGAGTTCCAAAACCTAGGGTTTAGTTAGGATTTGATCCTAAATCTAGGTTTGGAATGAAATTGAGTTGAAAACTCTAGCTTGGTTAATATAAGCATGGAATCCTCCCTTGAGATTGGATTCTATGAATTAATTGCAAAGTAATGGAGGTCAGTTGAACAAACCCTAGTTTATCCTTGTGTTTTTGCTCAGGCATGGGTTATGACCTATATTAGAATGGTGGTTTTGAAGTAATTCATGAAAGGTTTTTTGAAGAAAGACAATTATTGAAAGATGATTTGAGGAAAATAAGAGGTTATAAGATGAATATGAAGTTCTAAAACCACCATTTCAAGATGACCTTAGAAGTGGTTTTGATGCGTATATGGAGTAAATGAGTTGATTCTGGGGTAGTAATATATGGAAAGTGAAGGAAAAGCCCACATTCCGGGCAAGTAAATTAAAGCACCCGTACTGCACAGCTCGAGCTTATACCGGATGTGAAAGTGTTCTCTTTTCTGCTTTGACCTGCTCATATTTTAAATGCATAACTTGCCTTTCTTATCATATTTGAGTGATTCAAGTGGTTAATTAAAGAAGACTTCGAGGAGAAATCAAATATCCAGAGCATCACAATTCCGACTTAATTAGCCCCATAAATTCACTTAAAGTGGGGCTATGCAATCCACCCCCGTGATCGCTTGATCATATAGTAGTCCGAGTCAAGTTAGGAACAGGTTCTGTGCCTGCGCCTGACTGGGTGATTCCAGCTTGAGTAGCTAAACCCCAAAGACCTTAGATTTAAATGAGTACAAACAGAAAGTGTCAAATATGGAGTCAAGACACCGGAAAATGAGTATTCCAACCTCCGTCCCTGTATTATCTGCAGAATTGACTAGCTTTGGCATGAAATGCCATAACTTAAGTTCGGGATGATCCAATCAATGGATTCCAATTTCAAAGTAAACAAATTCATGTAGGGACAAGAATATTTGAATGTTGATGTGGGATAGGCATCGTTCATACAAGTATCCGAAATGCCATATGGAATAGGCATGAAACATGAATATGTGATATGAAACATGAAAACGAACTATAAATATGAATATGAACATGAATATGAAAGGTCTAAAGGTATTAGACCAAGGATCACATAATGCATTTAAGAAAGGTTATGGAGTTCTAAAGCGACATGATCATATGACTACCTAGACCAAAGAATGAATGATGGATGTTCCTGATTAGTACTTCTGTGACTTCAAGTATTCTCACATGAGTAGTACTTCTAAGATTCTATTAAAGGCTTCCTAAGACTCGTCTCGATTAGTGCTCCAAAGACTCGATTAGTACTTCTATCCCGTTAGTGCTACTGACACCTTTCCCTCGTTAGAGCACGACACTCTCGTTACATGGGCAAAGTATCGCCCGGCCAGACTTCCTAAGATTTTGATTAGTGCTACTAAGACTCTTTGCCTAGTACGGCATCCCGTCGGTAAAGCATGACACCAAGATCAGACAGACTGACACTTTAGTGTGCCATCCACCACTTCTTTAAGGATTGGTCCGGTAGTCAATGAAGGTTATATGATAAGACTCAATAAAGATTATGAGAAGATCCTAAATCGCATTCCTCAGATTCATTCCTCGTAGTACCTTACGTACTCCTCAGATCTCGATTGGGTCTGGTGAGTGCTCTAAGGTGTACCTCAGATTCCAGAAATATGTATAAGTCCAGTAGTACTTACAAAAATCCCGCATTCCGTGAAAATAAGTATGTCCAAAGAGTATCACGTACCTCGTGACGATAAAATAAGTATAAGTCCGTAAGTACCGCGGTGTACTCCCGCACGATAAAATGCGGTTAAGTTCAAGAAGGCCTATGTAATTCCCAGATCTCAGAAATAAGTATAAGTCTAGTAGTACCTACAGTACTCCCAGACGGTAAAATAAGCATAAGTTCAGAATATAAGTATAAGTCCCGAGTACCTACGGTACTTGTATATCAAGAAGGTAAGTATAAGATCCGAAATGTACAATAAGGATCCAAGTATAAGAATAAGTCTGTGAATACCCGTGATAAGATCCGTAAGACAAGAATAAGTCTGTAACACAAGAGAAGATTTTAAGACAAGTATATGTCTGTGAATACACGATAAGATCCGAAAATACAAGAATAAGTATAAGTTCCGTGAGTACCTACGTACTGTGATTCGATTAATTTATGGTAGTACCTACGTACTTCGCATCTGACACTCGTAGTACCTATGCGGGTACTCAGATCCGATTAATCAGTGCCTACTTCGCATCTCCGTATAAGCCTGATAAGGATAAACCTCAGAGTACTCTACGTACTCGTGATAAGGATAAGTTCCGCAATACCAATAGGCGTTCCGTAATAACTCTGTAGGATTTACGGGGACCTCCAAACAAATGTAATCCGAGTATAAGTATAAGACCTATAGTATGTATAAGTATCTCCTCAGATAAGTATAAGCTCAGAACTCTTACTGAGCTCGGGAATCAAGATAAGGATAGACAAGATGAAAATGCGAGCAAGACTGGCTTCCAAGATATGTATAAGTTCGCACCGTTTATATGAACTTATCAAGTATGTGTCCCGTGATCCGAATAAGAATAAATCTGCTATAGATATAAGGTCCGAATGCTATATCGATAAGTGTCCGATTACATAACCAGATAAGCATAAGTATCAGATAAGTCCAAAGATACAAATGCATGGAAATTATGATATCCTCGTTATTGTTATCCGCTGAATATAAATGTGATTATGCATACTACATATGTTTCACTACGCAAAGCTTAGCAATGAGTTTTTAATCCAATGAGGTATAGGAGAAGACGTCCCAAAAAACATCTCGTACATACAAATTCGCCAACACACTGGGCAGAAGGTTCATCACCGAGGTTCCGTGGCTCGATTTGTAAATGTAAAAGTACAAGCTATGTATTCAGAATGGGACTCCTGTGAATGTGTATAGATTTTGATGGACACCACCGTGGTAGTTCTTTTGATATGTATATGATATTTTAATTTCGTTATAAGATGCGGGCCTTACCCATGTACAAGTTCGACTTTGAAAAAAATATCGTAAAGAGTCCCAAGATATGGTCCCGCACTCGAACCCGCCCGATCCGCCAACTGGTCCGACCAAGAATCGGGTCGTGACAAAGATTACAGGACCACCGTGGATGGAGAGCAACCAGGATATCTGAGGTCCGGCTATCCGCCCGCCGGGCCGAGGAAATGAAGAGCCGCCGCCTCTCGCCTCTCGCTGATGTCATTGTACATAGAACCCGATGATCTAATTCGAGGATAATAGAACTGACGCGGCACCATGAACGACTCCAGATTGTATCGCTGCACAAGGAGCATGGAGTCTCGGAGCCCCGGGTCCGTGGAAAATGCTAGCAGATCGTAGTACACCTCCCCATGGAAATCTCTCTCCCTGCAACTAACATTCCCGGATGGGGCTGCGTGGGGCAAGGCCGCCCCGATGATGGATGCCGGCCTGAGGATAACTGGGTCCCGGAATACCTCCGATAAGGTGGAGAGGGTGGCGCCCTGGATCTCGAAGTAGATGACTCCCCTGGACTTGAAGTTCGGGCCCTCTTAGCCGATGGGGCCCTCCGGGCTGGCCTGGGATGCGAAGGAGCAGGTAGAGTGGGCCCAACCCTAGTATGATATCTCCTCTAGGCAGGGGCCACAGAAGAGGAACCCTTAGCACCACTAAAGAGTGTGGCTCAGACAAAGAGACTGGCAGGGGAAGCAAATGATAAGAGGGGCTACAACAGCACGCTAGGCCTACAACATGCATGGAGACTCACAAGAACAGAGGAGTTCGCAAGCAGGGTCAAGTGCAGAGGCGCCAAATGTGGGGAGTGGGGCTCCCGCGCACCTTACTGGAAGAGTGAGCTCCTCATTGCCATTTTCGACCTTCGGGAGAGCAAACTTTAAGAGGGAAAAGAGTTTTCCTAAACTGAATGGGGCGGTGGATTTGAAAATGAAAGGGATCAAAGGTTTATAAAGGGAGGAGTGGGTAGGTGGGAAGATATGAAAATTAATGGCTTTAATGACCATTAATTGAATGGCTCAAAAGATTATAAAAATTAATTTCGTGGAGCTGAAACTAGGTTTTATAGAAAACGACGCATTTATAGTTGCGAAATTTCTCAACCCGAGAAATTCTCAGAAAATTTTATTCCCCCCATGCAATCGAACACCGCAAATACAAACCAAAAATTATGAGAAATTGCTAAAAAAATTCACAAAAATTGGAAATTAAAGGACATTAATGGAAATCCTAATTTAAAAATTGAAATAAAACAAAACAAAATATAATTAAATTTTTGAGTGGCTCTAAGTTCCCGTGAAACCACTCCCTATGATGTCACAAGAGGTCTCATAGGGTCAAGGAGGAGAAGCTCCTCCATGCTTGCAGCCAGGTGTGTCAGGGCAGCTTGAGTTCACCTCTACCGCTCCGGCTTGTCAAGCATTGTGCTCTTTGCGGTGTCGTGGCATGACGCATGGTGAAGGCCGACCTGGCGCCGATCCCTTCATCAACTACTTTGCCCCACCACCCTTCTCGCAGTTTATGAATACTCGGCTTTCATTCACCTGCGGCCAACAGCGTACTCTTTTGACTTCGCCCTTATCCTCACCGGTTTATCCCTCGCTTACTCAAGGAAAATGTCAGAGCCCAGAGTCATGTCACGAAGGTGAGCCGCATAACCCCATTCCTAGCTTGATTATAATATTTAGTTACGGCCAAAAATGGCCTCCCAAGTATGACGGGCACTTGTGAGTGTCAGCCATTGGCCTCAGATGAACCACAAAATCCACCGGATAATAGAAATTATCTACCTTACCAAGACATCCTCAACTATCCCCGCATTGCACCGGGACGATCCGCAAGGATGTAAGGATGTTGCAGTTTCAGCTCCCAAACCTAACCGCCAGATATCGAAAGTATGGCAAAAAGAGGGTTGACATCGCTCTCAAATCCAAAGAAGGCCTTTGTCTATGTGTCTCTCCAATGTTGACTGAGATGGTGTGGGGATCCTGGATCTCATATCTAACAAGGTTTCTGATCGATTATGGTAGATTTGAACTGTTAGTCGCACGCCTTTATTGTCCCCAACCCCTTTGACTCGCAGGCACAAGTCCTTAGAAATTTAGCAAAGGCATAGGTCGAACCCTGCTTGGATCACATCAAGCAAAGGATGTCTTCACCTTGATTCCGCCTCAAGACTTCCGTGATGCCTTCTCGTCAGGCTCTTTGCGCCTCCCGCCGTGGAGTCAGGGGGTATGCCTTCTTTCATCGAATCTTCTTTGATGATTATGTGTTCAGACTCTTCTTTCTCTTGTTCTCTGATTTTTCCCGCAGATTCGGGGCACTGGTCAATCTCCTTCTTACCACTCCTCCAGTGATAATGGCCCAGACTTCATCCATTTTTGGTGCAGTATCATGAGAGAAAGCTAGTCTATGCATCCCCTGTGATCGCGTTGCTCAGAAGGACCCCTTTTCCCACTGCTGGGTCGATTGTTCAAAGCACTGATGGATGACTTCATGGTATCACCCCTTTTTTTGATTTAGGGTTTCTTGCGAAGCCCAACAATCCTTGTCTGGTGAAACTCGTTACCTTTCTATCTTTCTGATTTTGGGCATTGATAGTTTCCATTCTCCTTTCATAAATTCCCACCACCGGGTCACTAATATATATTGTCTACGTGTGACGAGGCGGTGGCTGTCGTTGAAGGTGGACCCATACTGTTGCTACTGATGTGCCTCTTGGGGAACATAAACAGTAGGTTTAGGCTTCCAGGACAGGTTGGGGTGGTTCTTCTAGTTGGGATTATAAGTATTGCCATAATCGGGCATCGCCATGTCATTTTTGCCTACAACATTCGTGATTTTCAACCATCAAATCCCTTTACCAAGGGGGGAACAGACACCCTCTCCTCTCTTGATGATTAGTAGATTGGACAATTGAAACATGGGTTGGCTAGGCATAGATGCCCCGCCACTCAGCCTTTATCTCCCGTGATTTCTCCGGCTGAAGTTCTTCCATCCTTTGCTTTAGGGGTGGACAGCTTAGTCAATTCCAGCATCCTCCGTCATCAATAAATGCCCCTTGGTTTACTGGGTTGCTTCTTTCTCTCTACCTCCCTTGGGTTCGGCTCATCCCATCCCCTGGAGGTTTCAACCACGTAGTTCAAAAAGTCCATGGCTTCATCAGGATTTTTGCTAAGGAAGTCCCCTCCACACATAGTCTCCAGAGTTGTTTCCATGGAAGGGACATTCCCATCGTAGAAATGGTCTACTTACATCCATGTATCAAAGCCATGCGAGGGCATGCACGATGGTCCTCAAGTACCTTTCCCAAGATTGATAAATCTTTCACCACATGAGCCAAAGGTGTAGATTTTCCTCTTAAGATTGTTGGTCTGGCTGGCATCAAGAACTTCTTCAAAAATTCCGCCTAATAAAATGTTCTTTCTGGGCCCCGCCACATTCCCGCCTGGGTGAGTTGGCCACCCTTAGTCATCTGAGGGTCAAAGGGAAGGCTTTCATCTTTGCAAGTCCATATATCAAATGCACTTTCTTGAAAGTAGTGCAAACCTCCTCGAAACTCGAATGTGTGTGTATGACTTTCACTTCCATACCATGAAAAGCTCGATGTGGCACTAAATAAGGTCCTTCATTGCCACATCCTTTCTCGTAGAGGGTATTATGCATGAGGGTGCACTCACCCCGTGGGCAGGAATGCATCCTCATCGATCTGTATGCATTTCGTTCCCGATGAATCCCTGTTGTCTTTGTCGCTCTTCGTAAAGCCTGATCTGACAAAAAGTGTGCTAACTTCACAACCTCTTCAATCGGGCACCCCAGCCTCTAATCATTCGCAGCATTTGGCCCCACGTATGTTGCCATGGATCACCCGCGCAAGAGACCAAGCAAAACAAAACTAAATAAAAGGGGTAAATACCACAGTTGATGCTTTCAAACTCCTCGTAGTTGAAGTTTTCAAATTCCCTGCTGAAACCCATGGGGAAAAATGATAAAATAAAAAGAAATGAGATTTGAATCTAAAATTGCGATATGAATCACAAGTTCACTGCTTTTCTTTCTCACTAGGGCACCATCCCAGAACAAGCCATTTGATTCGTTTCTGCCAAGTAGGTGTCGAATCAACAAATTTATAACCTAGGGATTCCTACTTCATCGACGTAGCAAAGCTAATGGCAAAGATAAAGGGTCTCCTGTGTGGTCAACACGTGGATGGGCTTTCTTCTCGTGAGCGAAGAGTTACAAGGCAGCATTGAAAATGGTGTTTTCTCGTTGGATTTATAAAGGTGTATGGAAAATAGCAGTAAATGGTTGAAACTGAAATAATCATGTAAAAAGTTAAGGAGAAATCCTTGAAGTCTCAGCCACTAGGCTTAGGGTTCTGTGTTAACTAACATGTACGGTGTTTATCCTTGCGTCAGGGAGCATGACATATAGTCATTTCCCCAACTGACTTTCATTTTAGCTTTGAAACCTAGGACCCTTAGAGTTTTCTCGAAAGATGGCATTTGATTAGGTAAAATGTCCTTAGCAAAGAAAATACATCTTAAAAACACTACCCTACGATAACTAATAGGAGACAACTAACTGGCCTCAAAGGATCTGGTGGAAAGCATCCATCGAACCTAAAAAGCTCGCTAAATACACATTGGAAGGAGAGTACATGTTTGAGAGATTTTAACCTAAGGTGAGAAGCAGGGCACAAATACCCTTAAATACATGCAAGCATGAAGAACATGAGAACATGCAACCTAAGCCTAAAAACACCCAAAGGGCCTTCCCTTCAAGGATCATGTTTTAAATTAAGCATCCTCGATTTGTCATCATCATGGGTGTTCGCTACCAAGAAAATGCAAGAAGGTGAAGGGAGAAGAAGAGAAAATCAACCACCAAGAGTGAAAGGAAGCTTCGTGGCCCACCTCCCTTGATTGATTGATGGAATGCCAAAAGTTGGATTCGATGAGCAAGCAAAGACTGAGCTTATATAGTGCTCAAGATAAGGAAATTACAAAAATGTGTTAAAGAACCAAAATTCACATAAGGGCAACTTCAGATAAAAACCACCAACAAGTGGATCAAAAGGCTGTGAGCGTGGTTCGCATTTGCAACCTCCAAAATTTCAATAGTTTTCTCCTCCCTTCTTCAATAAATTTGCTTCGAATTTCCTCTGATTTGATCATACATCTTCGAATACGGCTCAGGTTCATCGTGTTTGAGTGAAATTGAAGAAATAGAAGGCATTTGGCCTGCAAAACTACTAAAATAGCTACAAAATGTGATTAGTAGCAAAGCCGGGACCCCAATATAACAATTGAGTTATTGAAGTCGATTAGTACACAAAAGGCATAAACCCCGTTATAAATGCTCAATATCGCACTATTCGGGTACTAATCATTGTAATGAGAGAATTATATGTGCTAATTATAATTATCCATGGTATGTTGAGGAGTTTCATTAATATGCATGTGCATGCTTGAACTCTAATAACATATAAGTGGAATGTTGGATATCATGGTTTGGAATTTTTATGCACTTTAATATAAATGTTCAAACGATTTATGGATGAATATGCATGGAGTATGTGTGTGCACATATAGTTCTCATTTTATATGTAGCATGTATAATTAGGCAATGGCATAACAGACGTATGAAAACATCATATGACATGAAGGAGTGCATGGTCGGGATTGACATCAGTGTTAGGTGTTCAATGGAGCACGCTGATATACGGTCAAGGATCAACACTACGTATGGTATTGATAAGGGGCTCTGCGCAGGACAAGGTCCAAATGAGTCGCGACCGGGTTAAGGAAATGGTAAAGAATAATTATGTGCCGGCATCAACAAGTTGGGATATATTTCCAAGGTGAAAGACCATCAAATTATGGTAAAGCACATAGTCCCTAAATGTGCGAAGCGTTTAAAGCCAGTTCCTCGGGGTTTCATGAGTTCGGATGGTGCGACACCAAAAATCCATTACCCACAAAAGGCGCATGGTTTTAAGTGAAAATGTGAAGAGATTAAGAACAAATATTTGGGTGTCATCGGAAAATGACAAATAGTTCACACTCAAGTATAGAAAGTTTAGAGCTCTGAGTGACTTTCGTGATATGGGCATGATTACATTTCATACGATGACATATGACATTCATGTGACATTTTACTTGATGTGTGTTTTCTGTATGATATCAGATGCGCACTTAGGAGAACCCTTGTAGGAGAGTATGACTACCGGGCTTTCTCACCCCGCCGTGGGATCCTCTTCGTGTATTAATGAAGACTCATTCCTTCGAAATGGAGTACTAAGAAGGCCGGGCTGTGGGCCTTGAGAGAACATTTTGTGAAATATATTAGAACAATCTAGTTTAATATATTTCGCATGTAAAGTGTAGAAGAGTTGTACATTAAACCCTTTGTAAAATATTATAAGAAAATGGTTCTTTGTAAGAAAAGTATACAAAGAATGGTCCTCGATATATGAGATACGAGTGGATATCACAATCCCGACATTCATGTGCTCGCGGTCGACGAGTTGTCAACGGACTTCTGGATAGGGCTACAGTAAATTGTTATCGCTATTCAAATCATGTCATGTCCCCTGCCCTAATCACATCATGAAGTGCATTTATTAGATGTCTCTCTTCATTAATCAAGCCATAAAACAATTTCATTCTCAATGACACATGCACTAGTGAAAATCAATAAAGATCTCATACTTTTAAATCAAGTAAGCCAACATAACAATTTGACTATTTTAAATTATCATCCTTAAATAATGACCCTCTTTTATATAACACTTATATAGTTATTTAAGGTTACATTTGATAATCATGGGATTTTGTGATATTCATAAATTATTTAAATAATACATGCATTAAATGAAATATTTATTTATTGAGAATAAATAATATTTATTTTCATCATATGCTTTAGGGCATTTATCCTAACAATCTCCCACTTGCACTAAAGCAGATGAGACATGTCTTTCAATCCAAAGCCCTCCACATGTTTTTCGAAAACTTTGGCTGGCAACGTTGTTGTGGATCTGCAAGGTTATCTTCTAAAGTAATATTTAAGACGTTTACATCACCTCTTTCCATAATTGATCGTATTAAATAATATATTCGTTCTATATGCTTGGTTCGCTTATGGTGTCTTGGTTCTTTGATATTTGAAATCGCCCCAGTGTTATCACAATAGAGGTTAATTGGTTTTTCCATACCCAAAACAACTTTCAGGTCATCAAGAAGTCAAGTGAGCGATAGCCTTCCTAATGGATGCTTCCGGCTAAACGACATATTCAAATTCCATAGTGACACACCGCTCGATACCTCCGCATAAACGACTCCTCCACCTAAAGTGAACACTGATCTTGATATTGATTTTCGATCATCTCTATTAGTTTGAAAATTAGAATTAGTATATCCAGTGATAGACAAATCTTCTCTAGAATACACATGCATATAGTTTCTCGTTTCTAGATATTTTAGAATACATTTGATTGCAGTCCAATGATCGAATCCTAGATTCGATTGGAATTTACTTTAATACGCCCATCGTGATAACATATGTCCTACTTCTAGTACACGTATAAATACATACATTAGGGCTTCCAATTGCGTATGCATATGGATAGCGCCTCGCCGCCCTCTTCCCTCTGTGGAAGTCTGACATCGTTTCTCTATGTCTCAAGGCAAATAACCTTTCTTGGAATTCTCGTATGTCAGACTACAAGTTCTTTTCAATATATGATACGTGACAAAACCCAAAAGCTTTTCGAGATCTTGAAATGATATTATCCCCAAATATGTCATTTTAAATTTTCGATGACCAACTTTATGTCATTCACGATTCCTTATCATTCAATGAGTAGGATATCATCCACATAAAGAATCGTGTGAAACTACATTTTTTTCTTTAATGAACTTATAGACACATTGTTCATCTAAGTTATGCTCAAAACCATGAGATTTGATAGCTTCATCAAACCTCATATTCCATGATCTTGAAGCTTGCTTGAGTCCATAAACGGATCGCTGCAATTTGTAGACTTTATGCTTTTGTCCTTTAGCGATAAAACCTTCTGGTTGCATCATGTAGATGGTCTCTTCAATATAGTCATTTAGAATGCCGTCGACATCCGCTTCATATATCATAATCATAATATGCAGCAATGGATAAGAGTATCCTAATGGACTTTAGTTTAGCGATCGGTGAGAAGGTTTCTTCAAAGTCAACCCTATATCTCCGGTATATAATAGTGGTGAATGATGTTACATTTACAGCAGTGTTTCTGTGTTTATGTAACCTAAATATATAGATTCGCGGAAGCCCGAAATCTGTGGGCCCACACAACCCGTCAACCCGTTAGGACACTGCCTCATGTTACAGACTTTATACATTTAAAGAAACGGCCACATCGCCCATACATCCATACTAACAAAATGTATATTGTATACAAAAAGGAGTTAATTTACAACTATCCCAAAACTGGGTCTTTTACCCAGATATGTTTTTTTTTGAAAATACATAACAAGGCCATATATGGCCATTTCTTCGTCTCTAAGACCCCTGACAAGGTCCCATCCCTGCATGAACCTTTGCACCAAATACTCCTCTCGACAGGTGAGCAATGCCCAAGAAGGAATTATCCCACGCGGGTTACTCCCCACCTAAGTGCACATGTATCGGCACACCTCAAACATTTAAGAAAAAACATATATGTTCCTAATTAAATGTCTACATGATATGGATGAGAATGTGATCCACCTAATTCCCATGTCTCGAAAGCCCTCACCGACTTCACGACGCCTAATCCAAGAGTGAGAAAATACCGCTTTTCAAAACAAAAGGCTTTGTCTTCTAAAACATACTACCAGCTCGTAAATATATCGGGCTACCCTCCGAGGCGCCAATTGTCGGATCATTTTTCCGAATAAATAAGGGCGGTCATCCTCCGAGATGAACTGGCTTGACCACTTCCATGAAATTCTTCGGAAATCTTCCATTGAAATTCTTTCAAAACCATTTTCCTTTTCTCCATGTCATGCACTCACACCTATTATTCTAGGTCGCCTTTGGCAGATATGAAATTACTATGTCATTTTCTATAATAATTCATGTTAATATATAAGGTATGTATATATATATTAACGAGCAACATCACATACTCATGGATAAATATAATTGATACATATATAATTTCTCCTCCATGCACAACCCATGTTAACACATCATATAGCATACATTTACATGTCATATTCACACTGCATGTTATTCACACAAGCCATAACACCCAACCTAACTGGAAAACACTAACCTGCTTGATTGGCCAATGTCCTCCATAGGAACATGGATACAATCTTGACTCAATGGGCTTTCCATAGAGTCCAAGAACATCCAAAACGGAGTTCGAACGAAGAAGTTATGACCTTCCGTCGAGGTCACAATGACTAGCGGGCCCCACCCGGGATGTACCTCTGCCCGACTTGTTCGGAGCCCTTCTCCGGCCATCTCCAATACCCAATACCCTATAGGGACTTATGGATGAAATATTGACTTAATGGGCTTTCCATAGAGTCAAATAACAGCTGAAACGAAGTTCGGACGAAGAAGTTATGACCTTCCAAAGTTGGAGGTCACATTACGACTCAGGCAGGGTCCTACCCGGACAGCCTACCTTACTTGACCGGGAGCCCCTCTCCTGATAGATCTAGTACCCAATGCCCTCTATAGGCATACAGATGGAATCTTGACTTGATGGTCTTTCCATAGAGTCTAAGAAAACCCAAAACGGAGTTCGGACGAAGAAGTTATGACCTTCCTAAGTCGAGGTCTACATATGACTAGGCATCCCACCCGACAAATTTACCTTTACTTGCCCTGGAGCCTCCCACGCATCCAAAGACTCCATTTCCCCCTCCCATAAACATACAGATGGAATCTTGACTCAATGGATTTCCATAGAGTCCACAACACCTAATCGGGACCCTGGACGGCTATTATGACTTTCCAAAGTCGAGGTCACGGAATAGGCACTCCCCTACCTCGCTAGCCTACCTAAATAGCACTAAAATCGATGGCAAGAATCGACCTGATTTCCCAATGTCCTCCATAGGCATGGGATGAAACTGACTAATGAGATTTCTATAGAGTCCAAGAACACCTTAATCTAATTCCTGACGGCTAGTTATGACCTTCGTGGTCGGAGGTCACATTACGACTAGGCAAATTTTTAACCCCAAATTTACCTTACTCTTACCCGAATGCCCCTTCGCTTGCTCCAGAACCTAATGCCTCCCAAATGAATCCTTATGAAAACTTGACTCAATGGACTTTCCATAGAGTCCAAGAACACCCAAATCGGAGTTCAAACGAAGAATTTACGACCAAGTCGAGGTCACACATGAATCACACGAAATTTAAATTTCCTCCCAACTAAAGACTAACCGGCCTAACAAATCCAGCCCGATTGTCTAATGTCCTCCACAGACATGGCTAAAATATTGACTCAATAGGATTTCCATAGAATCCAAGAACACCCAGAACGGAGTTTGGAAGAAGAAATTATGACCTTCAGAAGTTGGAGGTCACACATGATTAGACAGCCTTACCTGGCTAGTCTACCTTACATAACCGAATGCCCCTTTCCGGCCAGCTCCAGCACCCACTGCCCTCTAAAAAAATCCAGCTGGAAATTTGACTCAATGGGATTTCCATAGATTCCAATAACACCAATCGTGAGTTCCTACTAAGAAGTATGACTCCGAATTGAGGTCACATTACGACTAGGCAAAATTTCTCTTACCCGACTATTAGCCTACTCAAGTGCTCCAACCGAATGCCTCTTCTTGACAGATCCATAACTCAATTACCTCCAAAGAGAATCTGGATGTAAACTTGACTACCGGGCTTTCCAGAGTATATGAACAATCTAAACGGAGTTCTGGACGGCTAGAAGTTATTACCTTCTCAAGTCGAGGTCACACATGAATCAAGAGTCTCTAATGCCAGCCTCTTACCCAACCAGCACTAACCGGTCGGCACTAACCTTCCAGATTTCCCAATATCCTCCACAGGGACATGGATGAAAATTTGACTCAATGGGCTTTCCATAGAGCCCAAGAACACCCAAAACGGAGTTCTGACGGCTAGAAGTTATGGACTCGTAATTTTTGAGGTCACACATGACTAGGCGCCTTTACCTGCCTAGCCTCTACCCACTACCCGAATGATCTGTCGGCCCCAAGACTCACTCAACCTCCCAAAGGAGTCCATCTGGAAACTAGACTCAATGGGCTCTTATTAGAGTCCCGTAACACCTAACCTGAGTCTCGGATGAAGGTGCCATGACCTCCCGAAGTCGGGAGGTCATGCATGATCCTAGCCTGACGGAATCCCATCCGGGGTGAACCCCATCTGTGTGACCCCATCCGAATGAACCCATCCCGGGTCGCTAAACCTGATTCACAGAACCCATTGATTAGTGTTCCCAACAAGGTAAATTTTGAAACTCGTTTATGGCGTTTTATGCGCCTTTTGCGTGATTTAATTCAACTCACAACTCAATTGATACATCAGTCCCACCTCATTGGTCATACACTTGCACCATTTCGTAGTTTTGCGGTGTCAAACACTTAATTCCTTAATTCGATTCAAACATGATGAACCCGAGCCGAATTCAAAGATGTAAGATCAAATTAGAGGAAAAACTGAGCAAAATTATCAAGAAGGGAGTAAGTCGTTGAAATTTCGTGGGGTTGCAAATTTCAGTAAATCCGCGAATCTCAGCGCGTTTCATGAAATTAATTCTCGCAGTTGTAAATTTTCGCAACCTCGCGAACACGCTTCACCAGGCTCGTTAACTCGCATCCACTTGTTGGTGGTTTTATACAAGCTCTGCCCTTCTTTATGTAATTTTGGCTCTTATACACTTTGTAATTTCCTATTTCCGAGCCTATATGTTTCAACTATGTCTTGTAATCAAATCAACTTTTGTCAATTAACTAATCACAAAGTACCTAAGCCTCTCCCTCTCTACTCACAAGATTTTCTTCTTCCTTCACTTTCTTGCATTTTTTTGGTTACAAACACCCCTTTGATGATGACAAATCATGGATGCTTCTGGCTAATCCTCTCGATCCTTGAAGGGAAGGCCACCTGGTGCTTTAGGCTTAGCCGCATGTTCTCATTCTTTCATGTTCAGGTTTATGGGCATTTTTGCCCTCGTTTCTCACCATAGGTTAAAATCTCTATGCATGCTCTCTTTAATGTGTATTTGGTAAGCTTTTGGGTTCAGTGGATACTTTCACTATATCCACGAGGCCCAGCTGCTGCCCCTATTAGTTATCGTAGGGTAGTGTTTTTAGATGTTTTCACCAGGACATTTATGCCTAATAAAATGCCATCTTCAAAAGGAAAATCTTAGGGCTTAGGGTTTTAAAGCTAATGAAGATCCGGTCGGAAATGACTATATGTCATGCTCCCCAAACGCGAGGATATAGACCCAGTACATGTTGGTTAACTCAGAAACCCTAAGCCTAGGTCTGAGACTTGCTGATTTCTTTAACTTTTTACATTAGATATTTTAGTTTGCAACCATTCACACAATACGCTCTACAAACCCTTTGAATCCAACGAAAACACTCATTTTCACAGACCGAACTCTTCTCTCACTAAGAAACCCCATCCCTCAGCAGACTTCTAATCTTTAGAGCCACTATACTGGCAGTGAGCTTTGCTGTGCCGTAGTAGGAATCCTATGTTATAAATTTTGTCGATTCCGAACACCCACTAATTCTCCGTAACGACCGTAATGCCGCGCAAGTTTCAGATGGTGCCCCAGTGAGAGAAAGCAAAGAACTCATTCACATCACAAGCTCTCGTGCAATCTCATTTCTTTTTATTTTATTCATTTTTCCTCACTCTGCGCTCACCGCAGGAATTCCAAGATTTCACCAGAAGTTTGGAAAACTTCAGGCGCATCGTTACCATTGTTGTTTTGATTTTAGCCAACCAACAACCTTGAAGTAGTCTAGTTTCGTTGCTCTTTGATTGTGGTGTGATCATAGTAGCTTATGCAGTGGGACAGAAACACTGCAGGCAGATTGGAAAGGCTAGGTGCTTTGATTGAAGAGGGTTGTGAAGTTAGCCTGCACACCAATCATATGGAGACCCCACCTGAAGAGCAGATGAGGCCAATGGTGGGGTTCATCGTGGAAACCCAATGCATGGGATCAATGAGGGTTCATATTCACCCACCAAGGCGAGTGCACCTCGCGCATTATACCCCACAGAGGATGTGGCGCTGAGACCTTATTCAGCCCCCGCTCCCAACTTTCATGGTATGGAAAATGAAAACCCATACACACATATTCGGATTTTGAGAAGCTTATACCTCACTTTAAGGAAGGTGCATTCGACATGGACTTGCCTGCTTTCGGAAAGCCTTCCTTTGACACTCAAAGATAAGGCCAAAATTCGCTTAATTCACTAAGGCCAAGAATCATCAGAACTGCCGAAATAAGCAGCGAATTCTTGAAGAAGTTCTTCAAAGACTATAAGACCAACAACTCAAGAGAAAGATCTACACCTCGCGTGTACTTTCATGCAAGGAAAGATTTAATTAGCTCGGGAAAGGCATCCGATTCATGCCACAAGAGGGTGGTTGAATCAAATAAAATTTATATCCTAGTTCCTACCGCCAGAAAGCACCATCACAAGATAATGCCTAAGGTCGAACAACATGTGATAGCTTCTTCTGGTACAAAATGGGATTCAAGTAAAGGATTCAAAAATGGTGAATTTGGTTTTGGATTTTCGTGGATTTAGGCAAAAAACAGTGATTAATGTTCACCTGATCAAAATAAAATAACCGAAAAAAAAATGTAATAAAACCCTCAGTTTCGCCACTAGTTTAGGTTTTAAGGTAACCAACATGTTTCCGTATTTTTTCCTCGTGGTTGGGAGGAGGATATATAGTCATTTCCGTAACCTGACTTACTTAGCTTTAAAAACTAAACCCTATGATTTTCCCTTTTGAAAAATAGCATTTAAATGGGCATAAATGTCCCTAGCAGTGAAAACACATCTCAAAAGCCCTACTCCACGATAACTAGCAGAGACAACTGAATCGAGCCTCAATGGATCTAGTGAAAGTATCCATTGAACCCAAAAGCTTTCAAATACACACAAAGAGAGCATGCTTAAGAGATTTAACCTAAGTGAGAAGGTGAACGTAAACAACCATAAATACGTGCGTTAAAAAATGAACCTGGCCACTACCTCAAATCCTACCAAAGCAGCCCCTCTTCAAGGAGGAAGAGGTCTAGTCAAACATCCTCCGAGTTGTCATCCCTCGCAGGAGGTTTAAAATGAAAAATGGAAAAGAAAAGGAAGAAAATGGAAGAAAAGGAGAAAAGGAAGCACCGCAACCCGCCTCCCTGCAATTATATTGCCGACATGCCGTGAAGTGAAGTTGATTGATTTGTGCAAACTGAGACTTATATAGATGCCTGTAAGGAAGGCAAAACCAAAATCTAAGGCTTTGGTTTACATGGGTAAAATGGAAACCAAAAGCAAAGCAAATGCATAGCGTGAAAAGCGGTGAATCGCGCACGAGAAATACTACGAGCCAACAAGGCTCGCAGAGAAGCTTCCCCGTAATGGTGTTTTTCTCAAATATTTCGCTCTTCTCTCTGATCTTTGATTTGCAATGTTAAGTTTGACTTGACTCTTCGCGTTGATCGACTAATAATTTTGGCATAATTAGCTCGCAAATCGCAAATTTTCCATAAATGCGATCATTAGAATAGTAGACTCTCATGTGCAAATCGGGTTAATTAGAATGATTAGTACACAAAAGCACTCAAAACCTATAATAAATAGGGCTTAAAGCCAGCACTTTTTGGGCAATTAATCACACCTCTAACCTACACATTGCTAGTCCCTTAGCAATAAAAGAAAGAAGAACAAGCAAATAACAAAAACAAGTGGTGTTCAAGAAGTGTGTTTCAAAAAGGCTATGAAGAAGTAATGCCTAACCCTAAGTAACTATCATCAAAGCCTTGTCTAATAACTATCTCGAGAGAATGAATGCCATACAAAATTGAGTATAAAAAAAATTTCCTTCTCGGTGACTCAACCAAGAACTTCACCAAATCTATAGCCTTGTTTGATCAGCTCATCAACAAACCGCTAAACCGCACTCTCCCCCAACCAAGCTACTTCCTGCCACACTCTGTGGACACTAACCAACCCAACAGATTCAGGACCCACCTTATTCCACAACTCTTTTGTGTTGTAGGCAATGCCATGGAATCGACCTCACCAAGTCCATGTAACTGGATCCACCGATGACCCCAAACCACAATTAAGGCTTCAGCATCGTCATAAGGGCCCTCTTCAAATTGAATTAACTCTTTAGGTCTTCACCTCAGACCTCAACGAATTCGAAACTAGTTAATCTACAACTCATAACTCCACCTATCCACCGTGTGAAGTGAAAATGGGCGCCTGCGGGCTCCCAACCACTGGGCTTAGTGGCACCGGCCTTAAAGGCTTTCGCCATAAACCCCTGACCTGTGTCTGGCTCTCAAGGCAAACCTTGCGATTATTTTTCTTTTTCTTTCTTTTTCCTCTTTTTCTCTTTTCTTTTCTTTTCGGGAAGACATTGGCCTTCATTCATGGGGTCCCAACCATTACAGTGGTCAATGAAACTAGGGCAGTTTTACAATGTTTAGAGGTAGCGCTTTTCAAATTCTATCATTGAAAAATCGATGTGCACTGTGGTGGTTAGCTAAAGGTGGAAGAAAAATGGTCGAAATCAACAAGAGTCTTAACTTACTAATCCACTCCAACCATGCATGGAAACTAACCAACATCAATAGAATCGATAGTGCTCGGAATCTTTCCAACTTGCAGTTAGCAAAAACCATAAAAAGTGGGTGCAATTTTTGAAAATTTGGGGTTTAGGAAAAGCATAACAACTTACAAAGAACAAACAAAGAAGCCACCGAACATCGCAAAACAAGGCTCGGTTTCAAAATAAATGTGGGTTGAATGCCATTTTCCTTCATAACTTTCCCCAAACTAAATGTCATATCACCACAATGAGCCTGATTGAAGTTAGAGTAGTTAAAACAGCTCCGATGATAAAAGTCATTTTGTGGAAAATAGACTTGGTGCTTTCATCGACACCTTATTCACTGCTCGCTAATATAAACGTTTAGAAGAATAGAGAAAAAGGATAAGTTTAGAATCAGAAAATTATACATTCATAATAATTTCAAAAGTGTTAGTTTCGGCCATATTTGATTCTGAAACCTCTAGGCTTTCCAATCTGGCATCAAAACGCCTAAAACTAGTTCTGATGAAAAGGTTACGAGGAACAAGACCTCGCTTAAAAATTCAAGTGTCGCGACTTTTTTTTTTTTTTTGAAAAATAAAATAATAAAAATTTTTTTATATATATGAGAGACAACATTTTTATTTTTTTAAAATAATAATAATAATAATAATAATAATAAATAAATAAATAAAATATATATATATATATATATATATATATATATATATATATCACTAAAAGATTTTAAAATAGCTTAACAAGAGACATCAAAAGTACTGAAGATATAATTCTCAGATTCTCGAAATTTCGCAGTCGTTACTTAAATTACCTCGCAACTCGCTTAAATTCATTTCCTCAAGAATTCGCGAAATTTCTCAGGTTGCAAATTTTTTGTGCTCATTCCATCATCAAAATTTTGATAAAACTCGTAAAAATAAACATGAAAAAATTAAGAAAATTTGCAAAAAAATGAAAATTAATATAAAAACAAAAATTAACTAAAAATTAACAAAAATCTAAGAAGAAAAATTAAAGAAATTAAAATCAAATCAAATAAAACAAGATAAAAAGAAAAGATGAAAACCAAAAAGCTGGGAGATCTATGTTCCCAAACCAATCTCCTAAGCCTCGAGGCTGGCCGGAATTGTTGAGCTGAAGAATGCCGAGGTTCGGTGCTCCAAATCCTAACTAACACCCAACCATCCACCCGTGCCATATGTGAGTGGTTGCAATGTCTTGGATGTGAAGTGGGCAAAGGCTCTATGCTGGCCACTAATTTTAAGGATGTTTTGCAAGATAAAGTATGGATGGGGTGGCCTTTATAGTGGGTGTTTGGCTAAGGGCTGGTTGTGTCAGAAGGATAACTCTAGCAAAGGTTGCTTTGGGTGGGCGGTGACATTAGGGATTCAAATCTATGGGGATTGGTCGAGGGATGTTTTTGGGCTCTCCCCCGCTTCCTTTCCTCTACCTCCCCCGTCCATTAACGCAGCTCTCAGAGCTTCTACCGGTTCATGACAATTCCTCCCGAACTCGTCGTAGGATGTCAAAATCTTCTACCGCTCTTCACTGAACTCATCCACCCATTGTTCAGTGGAGCTCACTATGTCAATTTCCGATTGGTTCGACATTCACTACCCTCCTCGCTCCTAAGTGAAATTATCCACTAGTTCGCCTCAAATTCCTCAAGGCCTGCTCAATAAAATGAGGTTGGTGGTTGTTGTAGCTGAGGAGTTGAGGAAAAATGTGGAGAAGTAGGGGAGGTGCATGGGTTGAAGGAACACTATGACTGCACTCATCCATCGTCTCAGATAAATTCCTCATGTAATCTATTTGGGTTTGGATTTCTACCCAATGGTTGCTGATTCTTCCATGGCAGGCTTCTATAGTCCCTCATTGACATGTATGCCTTAGGGTTTCTCTCCTGACTGTTTTGCTCTCCCTCTAGGTGTGTTCCATTTTGATCACAACCAATTCTTTCCTATTAACCCATTTTAAACTCGTCATTTCTAAGAATTTTAATCCACCGAAAATGGATTCCCCATGAAGAAAAGTGTAAGTAACCAAAATACTCTCAAGAAGAACTTTGTTTTTTTTTTTTGTTTTTTTAATAAAGTGGAAATGAACTAAAAAAACTTACAAAGAAATGATAAAAGAAAATTCACCAAAACTTCTGTGATGAGGATCACAAGTATTCCATACCATTAAATGCACTTAGGCACCATCCTAAGAATCTGCCATTTGATTCCATGCCACAAAGAGGTGTACTGAATCAACAAAATTTATATCCTAAGTCTACCACCGTGAAAAACCATCACAGATAGCGCCTAGGGTCAAACATGTGGATGGGTTTCTTCAGATAAAATGATTCGGCAGTTGATTCAAAAAATGGTGAATTGGCTTGGATTTTCGTGATTTGCAAAACAGGGGATTGGTTGTCTAACACTGAAAATAAAATAAGAAAAATAAAATAACCCTCGTTTCTTAACAAATGTCATATACCTCCTGCCTTTCCGGTTTAGGGTTTTAAGGCAACCAACATGTTTCGCATTTTTCCTCACGTCGGGGGAGGATGACATATAGTCATTTCTGAACCTGATCTTCATTTAGCTTTAAAACTAAACCCTATGATTTTCCTTTGAAAATAGCATTTAAATGGGCATAAATGTCCCTAGCAAAGGAAAACACATCTCAAAAGCCCTACTCCACGATAGCTAAAGGTGAGACAATCTGAATCGAGCCCCCCAATGGATCTAGTGAAAGTATCCATTGAACCCAAAAGCTTGCCGTAGATATTACTAAAGAGAGCATGCTTAAGAGATTTTAACCTAAGTGAGAAGCAGAACGTAAACAACCATAACACGTGCGTTAAAAATGTGGGAACCGTCACTTTTACTCAACTTAGCCAACAACCCTCCTCTCTTCAAGGAGGAAGAGGGTCTAGCCAAACATCCTCTCGAAATGCCATCCCCATAGGAGGTTCAGCCGAGAAAATGGAAAAGAAAAGGAAGTAAAAATGGAAGAAAAGGAGAAAAGGTGCGCCGCGAACCGCTCCTCCTCACCAGACACGGCTACGTCGGAAGTGCTGATTGATCGAACCGGTATTCTATATAGATGCCTGCGGCGGGAAGTTACAAAACCAAAATCGAAGGCTATTACAAGGGTAAAATGGAAACCAAAAGTAAAAAGCAAATAGGGCATAGCGTGAAAAGGTGAATCCGGGCAAACAGAGGAATGCTGGCCGGAGCTGAATAAAGGTTAGCAGGAGAAGCTCCGCAGCGGGTGTTTTTCTTCAGACATTTTCGCTTCTTCTTTCCTTCCCGATTCCTTTGATCTGGCAATGCTGAGTTTGACTTGAATTCTTCATGCTTGGATCGACTCAACAATTTCGGCATAATTAGCTCGCAAAAACTGCAAAATTTACCATAAAATGCGATCATTAGAATAGTAGGGACCTTGATGTGCAAATCGGGTTAATCAGAATGATTAGTACACAAAAAGCACTCAAAACCTATAATAAATAGGCTCAAAATAGCACTTCTTTTGGGCACTAATCGCATCTTGAAACCATCAAAGGTACGCCCTCATCATGGCTTTGATACATGGATGCTAGTGAACTGCTTCTAGCGATGGAATGTCCCCTTCCCATGAAACAACTTTGAGACCATGAGCCATGGACCTTTAACTACAATAAACTTCCAAAGGACGGGATGAGCCGGTCCACAGGAGAGGATAAAACAAAAGCAAACCAGGTACGCATTGATGGAGGATGTGGGAATTGAAGGCGGTTGTCCACTCCTAAATAGATGGATACCGAATCGAGCAAGAGAAACCACTATAAGGTACGGGCAAGGATCGAGGCATCCTCATTTAGCCAACTATAAAGTTTTTAATTCGTCAATCTACCAATCATCAAGAGAATTGCCCAATTTCCTCAAGAAGCGGGATTTAATGGTTGAAATGCAATGTTGTAGGCTAAAATAAAGCCACTAAATCGATACGTATGGCACACTTATAATCCTAACTCGGGAAGAACCACCCCAACTGTCCCGGTGCCCTAAACCTCCCCGTGATATGTTCCACCAGGGGCACACATCAACAACAATGGGTGATGGGTCCACCTCTCAAAGAAGAAGAAATTAATTAACTTCATCAATTGTTATGTGTCATCATGAATTTATGCGTGGTGGGGAATTCTTTGGAGGAGCGTAAAACTACTAATGCTCGGGATAAAAACCAAAGAATAGAAAAGGTAGAAAGCTCCATGGACAAAAGAATTGATGGGCTTCACAAAGCTTAAATAAAAAATTGATACCATGCAAATATCCATCAAGAGTCTAATAATCAACCCCAAAAAGCCGGAGAAAGGAGGTTCCCCTCCCGCATTAATCGCCAACTTCTGTGGGGTGCATGAACTAAGCTTTCCCAAATGAGCCTCGCACACAAAATGGATTGGTCCATGCCATTATCACCTTGAGGAGGAAGGAAATTGAGTACCGGGTCCCAAACCCAAGTAAGACCAAAGAAAAGAGACTTCCACCTTATCGTATTTCCGCAGCTCCTGCACCCACTCTCCGGTCCACCATCGCGACCATTCCTCAGACCCCATCACCGGAATGTTAGCTGCAAGGATAGAGATTTTCATGGGGAGGTGTACTATGATCTCCTAGCATTTGCTGTGGACCCGGGGCTCCAAGACTCCATGCTCCTCATACAGCGATACCATCTGAAGCCATTCATGGTGTCGAGTCAATACCATTATCCCCTGGTCAAGCCACAAGTCTCTACTACATTATGACATCCGGTGCAAGAGCCAACCCGATTTCTCATTTTCTATCGACGGTGAGGGTTGATACGCATCCGATATCACACCGGCCTCCATTTACCAAAGGGTTGTCGCCACGCGCCGATTATAGACAATGGCCCATCCTCGACTCAGTGGAGACATGGTCCTGGGCTTCTATGGAGCTTACCGGCGGGTCGACATTGCTAGACGACACCTTCCGCAGCCGTATGCTCGAGACCACGTTTTAAGGTCTACTATGTTTCCACTTCAAGATATAGTACAAGAGAGAGGAGCTAACCCGGGAGGTGTTGTATCGCATTTCGTAGGGATATTGGCCCAAATCTAAATGGAGTTTATTACATCTCATTATTCCATTTCGAGGACAAGGTCCACTGCCTGAGTTCCGCCTTGAGCTAAGTCCCTCCCCGGGTCCTTCTATTTCTCGTGCTTCCATATGTCGTGCTTGAGCATATCGGGTTCCCGGCCGAGCCTAGTTTAGAGCATCGTCGCGGCTGTGAGGCCACCCTTACTATTGATCACTTGGCTGCCAGCCCTCGTTTACCATCTTCCCCCTCCAAATTTCTTCACCATCGCCACTCCTCCAAGAACTCCATATCTCGCACCACAGGTCCCGATGCCCCCACCCCGCCTCCACTGCACTTCGAGCCCCATGCCCACCGTCTGGCCGGGGATATAGCCGGGCCGAGCACCTCCACACAAATTTCGTGAGTACATTACCCTCTCTGGCTAGAGACTTCCGGCTCCTCATGGAGACTCCGGCCCGCATCTCTCACCCACTACGACTCCATTTGCTTCACAGCCACACTAGCAGAGGATGACCCCGCGACCGAGGCTTCCATAGCCTCGATCCAGCCAAAGATCATGCGGCTAGGAGAGCCACTTGGGCCTCCCCTACTATCTCCCAGCCCCCGCTCGACCTCAGCCATCCCTCCCTGCATGTGATCGGGCCTCCCACCATCGACCTCGCAGCCTTCTGATGTATTGGCAAACGAGCAACATTGTTATCACCACGCATCTCACTCGCCCAGCCGTGGATGAGCCTTCTCCGTACCCACCGATTGAGGAGGGTATCATTTCCTCCACTAACTCTCTCGCCCGCTACCGTAGATAGTTAGTGTCAGCGATGTTCATACTTTGGTTTTAGTTTTACTTTTATATCATACGCAGCGAAAGCCCTTTTGTGTTTATATAGAGGTTTGCTTGCTTATTTCTTTTTTGCAAAAGGAAAATTTTGTAAATTCACCTGTTATATAATACAAATCTATTTTTTTACACTTTTGCATCTCATTTCGAATTCTATATTCATGATTTTTCCTTTTCTCAGAATTGAAAAATCAAGCACCGTATGATACAAAATGCTAGAATGGTTCCATGCCCGATTGAATTTTTGGTCAATGAAGACCCTGCAATTACCCCCTATCTTCTACCATTCTAGTCACACACACAAATTTCACATTAGTTTTCACTAATGGCTAAGAAGCTACATACTCTTACTTCGTAGAAACCAACCTTACCGCCGACAACCCATAATAGGTTAGAGTTCCCAAGAATGAAGGCCAATGTGTTCTATAAGAAAAGAAAAGTCAAAAGAAAGAAAAAGAGATAAGTAAAGCCGCATTTTGCCTTGAAACTGAGCACTGGCCCGAGGGGTATATGGCGTAAGCCTTTAAACCCGGTGCCCTAAGCCACCGCCGAGTCACCTCACTTTGTGCTCGCTACATGGTGGGATTCGTGGAGTTTAGCGCGAGAGTTGTAGGTGCCAAATTTTCGAAATCATTCAAAGTCCCGGTGAAACTCAAGAGTTTTTGTGGTTGAAAGATCCTTTTGACTTGATGCCCTAAACTCTTGGGGCTTGGTCAGAGTCATCTGAACTGCACCGACTGTGAAGCTCGAGTTTTCAAAGATTGCAACCCTATAATACAATAGCGCATGAAATAAGTGTGGAACCTAATCCATTTAAGTTGGTCAATGCCAAGGTATTGACAATAGTTCGTTGGGGGAGGAAGCAAGAATACCTTATCGCAGGCAACCGATCACCTAAAAACACTTAGATTCGTGAAGTTCAAGCCGATTTCCTGAATAATTGTCGCCTCGAAACTTGCCTCGTATGGCATGTGTTCTCCTGTCGGTCTTTATACGTAGTCCCACTCTGTCATAATCGAAGGTTGGGCATTATTTACACATTCTTTTTGAACAGGCAGTCCATTTTTGGAAAAAAAAAAAACAAACATATCCTGCATGATCTTCCTCTCTTCAAGGCTGCTAAGGGACTAAAGAGAATGTCTCAATGGGGAAGCATAGTACCCAAATAGTTCAATTTTGAACCTTGTTTATGGTAGGTTTTATGCGCTTTTTGCGTACTAATCAACTTCAATAACTCAATTGATACATTGGGTCCCGGCTTCATTACTGATGACATTTTTTAGCTATTTTTAGAAGTTTTGCAGGTCAAACACCTCCTAATTCCTCAATTCGATTCAAACACAATGAACCTGAGCCGAATTCAAAGATGCAAGATCAAATTAGAGGAAAACTGGAGCAAAATTACTGAAGAAGGGGAGCAAGCTGTTGAAAAATTGGGTTGTAAATTTGCACCGTAAATTTCGCAGTCATGAATTTTCGCACCCGTGAAATTTCAAGAAAGTCAAGAATTTCGCAACCCCGCGAAATTTCCTGCAGTTGCCAATTTTCGTGAATCCTTCGAACACCGCTTCACCGTGCCTCAATTGCCTCGCTTGGATCGCTTGATCCACTTGTTGGTGGTTTTATACAAGTTTTCCCTTATGTAATTTTGGTTCTTTATAACACTTTTGTAATTTCCTTATTTCCGAGCCTATATAATCTCAACCATGCTTGTAATCAAATCAACTTTTTGTCACTCAATCAATCACCAAAGTACTAAGCCTCTCCTCTCTAATGTTGGTGGATTTTCTTCTTCTCCTCCCCTTCACTTCTCTCTTGCATTTTTCTTTGCTTGCCAGCTAAACACCCCTTTGATGATGATAAATCAAGGGATGTTTATTAACTCGATCCTTGAAGGGGAAGGCCAACTCGTTGTTTTTAGGCTTAATGCATGTTCTCATTCTCTATGTTCAGGTTTAAGGGCATTTTTGCCCTCGCTTCTCACCATAGGTTAAAATCTCTATGCATGCCTCTTTAATGTATTCGCGTTTTTCGGGGTTCATGGATACTTTCACTATATCCACAAGCGCCCAGTTAGTTGTCCCTATTAGTTATCGCAGGTAGTGTTTTCGAAGATGTCAATAACGCTTAAGGACATTTATTCCTAATGAAATGCCATCTTTCAAAAGGAAAAATCTTAGGGTTTAGGTTTTAAAGCTAAATGAAGATCCGGTTCGGGAAATGACTATATGTCATGCTCTCAAACGCGAGGATATAGACCAGTATTATCAAGCTAACCTAGGAACCCTAAGCCCAATGGCCTCGAGACTTCAAGGATTTCTTTAACTTTTTACATTAGCTATTTTAGCTCAGAACCATTCACAATAATAATCGCTTCCCACAAACCCTTTGAATCCAACGAGAAAAACACCATCAATGCACCGTAACTCTTCACTCACGATGAAAACCTATCCCTATGTTCGACCCTAGAGCCACTATACTCAAAGAACTTTGCTACGTAGCAGGAACCCAGGTTATACCTTGTTGACTCGAACACCCATCGTCTAAACGAATCACCCATCCGAGGTGACTCCATTCGGGGTGAACCCATCTAGGGCCTACATTTAACCCAACCAGATGTACCCCCTTCAACTAGACTATTATTCTGGTAAACTTAATTACAACTCGAGCCATGAGGTCCGATTTGAAAAATGCTAAATCCTAACATCAATTTAACTGATGTGGCTACAATTTACCTGAAGGACTCACTACCAAAATCCCTTTATTTCCTACCCAAAAACCTGTTCTAAATTCCAGTTAATGTGTACCACCACAACATGGCAGCTTCCCATGGTTCAAAAGACAACCAAACATTCCCCTTAGGGCAAGACAACCACACCTTCATTCATTTTAACTCTAAAACATAAATGGCAATACAAGGACAATTACTTAGTCCCATTAAATCAGTCCCCTGACTCTTCAAAATGTACTCCGAAACCTCTAGCACACCGGGCCCCAATGTCTCGATCTGGCTCACACGGCCACCATAGCCTCACACAACCCATGCCATTCCACGGTCTTTAAATAAGGATTAACAAAGCAGGGAGAAACCCTACCTCTTGAGTTTTCAAAACTCTAACCCGGCCTCTATGCGGCCCCGTCGAGGATGAACTTCTCCTCTTACTCCGCCCGAAACCGTCACCGATCGTCTGAAATTCGAGAGAGAAGGTGAGCCCTCTCAAAACCTCTATCTTTTCTTCCACTTCTTTCACTCTTTCTTTCTCCCATCCCACTGGCGCTTCGTCTAAGATGGCTAAGAGCTTCTCATTCCTTTCACTCGCTACATGTCCAATTTCCTCATCGCCTTTAGGATTTCATTATCCTCTTTATCCATCTACTCCCTGATTTCTCCAATGACATGATGTCACATGTCACCTATAGCCCATTATTGAGCTCATTGTTTGACTTTGATCATAAGACATGTGCCTTAATGAGCTACTCAACACCGCATGTCACGCGTCACTCCTGCTCAAGAACGTGAAATTCGAACGTTCTTAATTCGACGAAATTCTACGTGGGTAGCTAGATTTCTCAACGAGATGATTCCAATCTGAAGTCCTCGTTTCACAACTAAGATTTGAAAAATCCAAATTTTGACCGAATTTTACCGTTCTACCATTTTTCAAGAATTTGGATTTTCCGGGGTTTCAAAGATTCACCCCCTTATTGTCAAGTATTACACTAATTCTTCATCTGTGTGAGTTTTGCAGAGATTGAAAGTAAAGGAAACAAAGAAGAGAGCAAAAAGAGCAAGAAAGCAGAACATGCACCAGAGGAAATGAACAGCTTTGCAGAGGTGAAGCTAAAACTGAAGAAATTGCAGGCCTTGGGTTCACCAAGGAGAAGGCAACCCTCACTGAGGCGAAGAACTTCGCTAAGGTAAAGTAAAACCCTCTCAAAGGCGAAGGAGGAATCACATGCATGCAAGTGCCTCGGGTTCGCTGAGGCGAAGCACACTGACTCGTGCCACAGTAGGGTGATTCAGAATCAACAAAATTTATAACCTAAATCACTCCCTACTAACAGTGTAACTACCGCAAGATAGCCACCCAGGATCTAACATGTGATTGCCGTCTTACAAATGCATTTTGTGTAATGATTCAAAATGGTGAAGCTTTTGTTTGATTTTGGATTTGTTTAAAATATTGGTTGTTTCTCACTATGCTAACTCAAGGTAATTCAAATAAAATGTAAAAAGAAGTCCTCGTTCAGCCACTATTTGGTATGATAAGGTTGCAAAGGTGTCCCCTGCTATTTCCCTTTGCATTAGGATAAATGACCTATAGTCATTTCAAACCGATCTTCGCTTAACTTTAAAACCAACCCTTAGTACTGCTCCTTTTAAACATAGCATTTATCGAAAGTAAATGTTCATGCAGCTTAAAGTTCAGCATTTAACCCACCTGATGCACAAATGACAATGGATGCCGTTGCATTCCACACTAAGAATACACTGAACCCTAAAAGCTTGTCAAGTATTGACCAAAGAAAGTACATAACTACGAAGTACCTGCATCGTGAAAAACAGAGTAACACCTGCAAACCTTATCAACCTACCTAGAAACCCTCATCTTCAAGGTTTAGAGGCTTTAGCCAACCATCTTTTGAGTTGTCATCCTCAAAGGGGTGTGTTTGGCAGCTTAGAAAGGGAGAGAAAGAGGAAAGAGAAGAGAGAAAATGAGGGCTGAAAACATGGGCCCGTAATGGAAATGCCTTTTATCAACAGTTAGGTTACAAATTGTTCATAATATGGCTTATATAGCCTTACAAATAGGTGAAAATACCAATCTATCCTAAATAGTATAATTACATTGAGGGTAGAAATGAAATTAATCAAAATGGAGTAGTTTGAACAATTTAAAACAGAAGGTAATATTTCACATATGAAAATTTCGCTTATAGCGTAAATTTTGCTGAAGATAGCGAAATTCTTCATGATGGAATGTAATACATAGCTTAAAATTCGCTATTCTAGCGAAATTCCTCGCTTATATCGCAAAAATCCTCGCTATAATTGCGAAATTGCCCCAGTTGCTCCTACTTGCATCCTGCATGTTCCAGCTTTTTTCAACTTTAATTTCTTCGTTCCTGGCTTGATGCAATCGAAGATAATTCATACGAACTCGGTGTAAATCAGCTCGACTTTGATATGCCTAGCTTGATATGATAGAATAGGTCTCTGAAACCTGCAAAAACTATCACAAACAACCTCGAAATACAATCATTAGTACCAAAGGGACCTACACGTGTCAATCGGCTTAATTAATATGATTAGTACACAAAAAGCACTCAAAACCTATCTTGAATAGGGTTCAAAATATCACTTTTTGGATACTAATCACACCCCCAACCGACACATTGCTAGTCCCGTAGCAATGCCAGAAGTAAATAACAAGCAGAGAACAAAAACATGGGAGATCAAAAAGGTTTGTACAAGTAATGCATAGCCTGCGATGAGAATCACGAAAACATAAGCTAATAACCATCTCGAAAGAATTAAAACTATACCGCGCTCACTGACCAACAAGCTCCCTCCTCAAGGCATGAACCATCCTCTTCTACAAAAAGCTACAGGTTTGTTTGATCAGGTCTCAATCATAAACTACGAAATCAGACGCCTCCCCCCCACCGAGCTTGGCATTACCATAACCTTGTATGTTAACCAACCTAAATAGACTGGGGACTTGCCCCTTATTACACAATTCGCTGATGAAACGGACTTCACCGTTGAACTGCCTCACGAAATCTAGCTACCACGCGACCTCTGAATTCAGAAAATAGAATTTCACGCTTTTCGAGAGACCAAAAGCCGTGAAACGGCTCTTGAAAGACATGTGATGTGGGTCAAAAGTCACCTACTACATGTGTCTTGTGACACATGTCGTATGAGTGAGAGAGGATGAGATGGATGGCTTAGATTAAGCCATGTCAAAATCAAGAAAAAGGGACACATTAGGAATTAAATGAAAAAGTTAATGAGAATAAAACAAAATGCAAATAGTAATCTTCTTCTCCAAATGAAAGGAGACCAAAACATGTAAGTACTGAATTTTGTGTAAGAGTTGATTGAGGTTTTAGAGAGAAAAGAGCTCCTTCTCTCTAGATTTCCGCCGTCGGATCGTTGGTTCATTGGGGGCCAAGAAGTAAAGTCGTTTACGCAAGAGGGCTATGCGTGGACGGCCGATTTGGTGGAGTTCACAACTCCAAGAGGTAGGATCTTTCCTACTCAGGTTATTCTTTGGGCTAAAAGCCATGTAAAATGGTTGGGATGTTCGAGGCTTGATTAGGCTGTTTCGCCTCAAAACATTTGAACCGAGCGGAGAAAACTCTATTATTGGGTCGTGAATGCTGTCAACCCGAGGGTTTCAATTGCTCATGAATAGTGATGTGATTTTTGGTGTGAATTTCCAGCATGTTGTGTGATTCAGCGTAGTTGTTTGTGTTTGCTTAATTAGCCCATGTGAGCTTAATTTTGGTGTTATCGGATGTGGAATTTAATAAATATGAATTGTAGACTTAATTATGCCAATGTATATACATGTTTTAGTATATTAGCATGAGTTTGTCGATCGACATATCGCATTCCATATGCACCGGGCACCCTAGAATATTAGGTTGAGTACGATATGAAAGAAAACAAAAACGAAACGCTTGTGAAAGGAATTTATAAGAAAGATTTTTCAAGAATTGCCTTGAGAGTCGCCCAACAAATCATCAAAGGAGGACTATGATCAAGCTTCAAGCTGCTATCCAGCAATTCAAATTTCGGAGGGTGGTCCAATATTTTATCGAAGTCTTCTGTGAGTATCGCTGAGAACAAAAAAGATTTTGTTTTGAAACTTGATATTTTACTCGCATTCGGCTTAGGTGCATATGTGAGGAGTCAGTTGAGGACTCCTGGATGAGATTGGGTATGTAGGACATCGAGTAGGTTCATGTAATTGTTGGATGTGATTGTTTGTCATGGCATATGCACTTAGGGTGAGTAACCAATGAGGAAATTATCACACTGTGCTTTGCTCACCCTGGCCAAGGGATCACTATTTCCGTACATGGAGTGTACAGATGACGACGCCTCACTAGAGGCCGCGCTTAAAAGAATGCTCTGCCAGGCTTTGGGCATCGTTCATTTTGTATAACATGTATTAGAAATTGTACATTTTAATATATGTTTAATTAAGAGTAATTTATTAACTCTTAAACCATGTAATATAGTTGTTTGTGATATATTTTGTGAGTATTGATGCAGGGGCCTGATTAGTACCCAAATAGTGCAATTAGCCTTGTGTATAGCTGATTAGTGCTCAAAAAGTGCTATTTTGAACCCTATTTATTATAGGTTTTGAGTTCTTTTTGTATATTAATCATTCTAATTAACCCGATTTGCACATTAAGGTCCCTACTATTCTAACATCGTATTTTATGAAAATTTTGCGCTTTATGAGCTAATCATGCCAAAATTGTTGAGTCGATCCAAACATGAAGAATTTGAGTCAAACTCAACATCGTAAATCAGAGACCAAGAGGAAAGAAGAGCATAAAATAGAAGAAAAATGAAGCAGGGAGCAATGGAACAGTAACCAACATGATGAACAGTGCTGAAAATTTCTCTACACGATGGAAATTTCGCTATATAGCGAAATTTTTGATATATAGTGAATTTTCTCTATATAGCGAAATTCACCACCTGTAGCGAAATCCTGCTTTTGTGTTTAAACGACCGCTTTGGTTTTTCTCCCTTTCTACCCCTCATTGCAATAGTTTCTTTAGTTAGGTTAGTTTGCACTACTTCGATTGTAAGGCCATATAAGCCATTGTAATACACCGTTGACCTAAGTTTGGTTTTCAATAGAGCAGTTACGCCCTTGTTTTCGGGCCCTCATTTTCTCTCTTCTTCTCTCTCCTCTTTCTCTCCTTTCTTTCTGGCCATCTCAAAACACTCCTCCGGGAGGATGACAACTCAGAGGATGTTTGGCTAGACCACCGTATCCTTGAAGAAGAGGGTTGCTGGGCTTGGGAAATAAGGTTTTCATTTTGTTCCCCTATTTTTCACGCAGCAAGTTTTGACATTTTGGTTCTCAAATTTGCAACCCTAGGTTTAAAGCTCTTGATGTACTTTCTTGGCCAAATACTTGGCAGCTTTAGGTCTGCAGTATTCTTATTTTTAGATACACTGATATCCATTAGTTGCCTCACGAGCCATCGTGGAGGTAGGTTAAGGGGTAATATTTTCACTATTGATGCAATCTATTAATCAATACTTGCATCTTAGGGTTCAGTGGATGCTTATTATTAGATCTAATCGAGATTTGCCATTAGTTGCCCTTTACGAGTCAGCTGTAGGATAGAGCTCAAGGTGATAGATTTTCACTGTGAGGGAACCGTAATGTTAAATAAATGCTTCTATCAAAAGGAAAAATTATTAGGCTTCAGTTTTTAGTTAAATGAAGATCCTGCTTCGAATTGACTATAGGTCATCCTCCCCAACGCGCGAGGAAATGAACCCTGGACATCTCAGAATCTATCAACCCAACCCCAGCGTGTTCCCAACATCAAGGATTTCTTTTACACTTTTATTTTATTTTAATTGTTTTTATTTTCAGCTTTGAACCATCAAACCCCCACTGCTTTTGAACCTAAATCCAAACCGAAATTCACCGCTCTAATCACCCGTGAGTCATTTACGAAGAAAACTCATCCCCCGAGTTCGACCATCACTATATCATAGTGAGCTGCGCTACGCAGTGAGGAGCTTTGTGGATAAATTCTACATCTATACCTCATTGTGGCACTTAATCAATAGCAGGTTTTATGCACTTTTTGTGTACTAATCAACTTAAAAATAACCTAATTGATGCATTGAGGTCCTGGCTTGGCTACTGATCACATTTTGTAGCTCTATTGTTGTAGTTTTGTAGGACAAATACCTCTTTATCTTCAATCCGATTCAAACACGATGAACCCGAGCCGAATTCGAAGATGCATGATCGAATCAGAGGAGTTTTTAGAGTAAAATGTTGAAGAGAGTGAAGGGTGGGAAATTTTGCAGGTTACGAAAATCGTAATCGTTAGGTATTCCTCAAGTAGTTGCGAAATTTCTCGCAACACTTCCCGCAATTTGATTGCTTTTTGACCTACTTTTGTTCGCTTGCATACCCCTGCCCTTGATGTATTTTTGGTTCCTTTATACATTTTTGTAATTCCTTGTACTGAGTAACTCAAGTATGTTTCCGCCTTTGCTTGTAAATCAACTCAATCCTCTTCACTCAATCAATTAATCAATAAAATTTAAGTACTAAGCTTCCTTTCCCTACCGGGTTAAGGGATTTTCTCTCTCTTTCCTTCACTTTCTTGACATTTTCTCACTAGCCAAACACCCCTTGATGATGACAAATCAAGGGATGTCAATTAAAACCCTCATCCCAATGGCATTAATGGGTGTTGGTTTTAAGGCAAGCCGTATGTTCTCATGCTTTCTTAAGTGTTTGCATTTAATGTCAGTATTTCCTGTGGTTCTCGCTTCTCACCTAGGTTAAATCTCTTAGGCCCCTAACGTGTATTTGGTAAGCTTTTTGGGTTTAGTGGATACGTGATTACTGCATCCACGATGCCCGGCTTAGTTGTCTTCTATTAGTCACCGTGTGCAGGCTTAGGAAGTGTGTTCTTACTGGCTTGGAGCACGGCGCTCACCACGCTATTTTTCAAGAGGAAAACCAGTGGCCAGTTCCCAAAGCTAAATGAAGATCCGGTCGGAAAATGACTAATGTCATGCCCCTAATGCGAGGAAAAAGACCCGAGGTCATGCCGCATTAACTTAGGAACCCTAAGCCTAATGGGCCCCAGAATTCAAGAAATTCTCTTTTAAACTTCTTTTTACTTTAATTTATTCGCCTAAACTGACTACTCATTAGGTACTAGGTGAGATTTAACTGATCGATATTTTATGCTCATCTTAACACTCCATTTAAATTCGATTTGCACATTTGAGAACCCTGATATTCCATTGATCACTTTGCACTTTTCGCAGGTTATCATACGAATATTGAGGAATTAGTTAGAACTGAATAAACTCAGATTGCAGATCGGAGAACAGGGGTAAGAGATATAGATGATGGATGTGTCAATGATACAACATTTCAATAATGTCGATAAACCCCCACACTCACCCTCAACAATTATTCATCCCAGATTGCATTTAGACTGAAATTTGGCATTTATATCCCATTTATCCCGAATATGATTATTATTCCGCCGAAGCATATAGTCCCAGAATGCAGCACTGTTTAATTCACTTCCCATGAGGTGGCGACTGGAGGTCGAACCCAGTCACATCATCACTCATCTCACGGTTCATTTTCGACGCAGTACAACACCTGAGGATGACAACCCCGTGAGGCGAGAGGCAACTGTTCCCCCAGAGATCATAGGTGAGGGGATTTGAGCACTGAGTCCATTTTCATTATGGATAACACCCACCTGTGTTCTTGACGTGATCTTATTTATAATGAAGATTGAAGATTTGGAAATCTTTTAGTGCTCACTTGCTTATTACTAGATCTCGTTATATTCATTAGTTATCATTTATTACCCACTGTAACGTGAGTCAAGAAGACTCGTTTGAACTGACTAAGAACATAAATGGCTAGTGAATGCCATCTTCAAAAGGATAATTATTTTGGGTTAGGTTTTATAGCTAAATGAAGATCTGGTTCGGGAGATGACTATAGGTCATCCTCCCCAACACGAGGAAATAACCCCGAGGACCTCTCGATCTCGTAGAACTCATCCAAAGAGGCCTCATAAACAAGGAGTTCTATTTTACATTTTAACTTGTTTTTATTTTCAGTTTTAAACCCTAAAACCTCACTGTTTTTACCCAAACCTGAAAATCTAAATTTAATTCACCAAATTGAACCTCACTGTTAGTCATTTGTGCAAAGAAAACCCATCCCTGAGTTCGAATTCCTCAGAATCGCTTATACTCCAAAAAGAAATTGTTACTAAGCAAAGAGGAGGAATTCTTAGATATAAATAGTTGTTGATTCGATCACCTCTACTGCGGGCACGAATCAAAATGGCGCTGCTCGGCGGTGCCTATGCATTTGACAAGCCGTGGAACACTTGTGATCCTCATCACAACATCATGAAATTTTTATATTCGACCAATAATTTTAGTTTCATGTAAAATAAAATAAATAAGTTGTTGCGATCATTTGGTTGCCTCATACGTAGAATCCATTTTTAAAGGATTAAACATTCTCAAGGCAAGGCTTCAAGATGTGCTCCTTGTGGGAAAATTTGAGGAGTAATCAAATGGAACATCTAGAGGGAGAGCAACATAGTCAGTATGAGGGAAACCTTAGAGCCCGTAGGTCCATGAGGGACTATAGAAACTCTCCATGGATGAATGTGCCCTCATGCATGGTGCCCAACAAACGTGACTGATATGGAAATTTTACATAAACCTAGTCGGAGGAACCACCTAAACTCTCCCTATGGGGACCAAACCCCCACAAGATGTTCCCGCTTCTCCATCTTATGCTTCAACTCCTCAATCTCAACCACCACAGTCAACCTCTCCAATGGATCAAGCCATCCTGAACCTTACCAAGCTAGTGGGTGACTTTGTGGAAGAGCAGAAGACAATCAATGCTTGATTCGTATGCAAACAGTAGGTGTTATGAATCAACAAAATTTATACCTAAACTACTCCTACTACCGTAGCATAACCAGCCATGAGTAGCGCTTATAGGATCAACATCGATGATTTTCGCCCTTTACAAATGATTTTTAAATGAGTCATACGGTGAGACTTTGTTTTGATTTTGGATTTGTACAAAAACAGTGGTTGTTGTCACTATGCTAACCGAAGGCAATTTGAAATAAGATGTAAAAAGAAGTCCTTGAAGTTTCGGGTCACTAGTTTGGTATGATAGGGTTACAAAGGTGTCCTCGTCTTTTTACTTCGCATTAGGGAAGATGACTGTAGTCATTTCAAAAGCGGATCTTCGTTTAACTTTTAAGGTAACCCTTAGTACCATTCCTCTTTGAAACATAGCATTTCTTGAGCATTTAATATTTAATGGGTTAAAATCCAACATTTAACCTACTTGAGTGGTTCATAAATATTGACTAATGAATGTCGGTGCATCTTAACGCTAAGAATACTGAACCTAAAGCACTGAGTATTAACGAATAAAGTACATCGAATAGATTTTAAACCCTAGTTTTGAAAAGTTCCAGAAACATAAATATACGGTGCACCTTCGTAAAGTGAAGAGGAACACTGCCGAACCTTGTCAACCTACCTAGCAGCCTCCTCTTTAGGGTTTAGAGGCTTTAGCGAGCATCCTTTGAGTTGTCATCCTCGAGAAAGGGTGTGTTTGAATCTTTTAGAAAGGGAGAGGAAATAGGAGAGAGAAGAGAGAAAGTGAAGGCCAGAAAGCAGGGCCGTAATCGATGCGCAAAATGAAAGTTAGGTTCACAGAATTGTTCATAAAATGGCTTATATAGCCTTCTGGCTTGGTGAAAATACCAATCTATCATAAATAATATAATTACATTGAGGGTGAAATGAAATTAATCAAAGCAGGTGTTTATTACCTGTGAAGCGAGATAATTTATTCACCAATTGAAATTTTCGTATGTAATTTAAGCTAGGATAGCGAAAATTAAGCTATCATATGTAGTACTAACATCGCGAAAATTCACTATCTTAGCGATATTGCAATACACTTCATGAAAATTGTATTATTCTGTAATTAAATCTAATAACGAAAAAAAAGAATACCTTATTGTAAGCGAAGTACTTGCTCTGGTTTGCTCACCTTCCGCTTGGTGTTGCTTCTGGATCAAATTCTTCCTTCACGGCGATGCGTCGATATAAATCATGTGAACTCGGTGTAAATCAGCTCAACTTTGATGTGCCTAACTTGATATGATAGAATAGGTTTAGCAGAGCACAAAAAACTACCGCAGACGACCACCAAAATACAGTGTTGAGTACGAAAGGGACTACTGCATTAATCAATCGAGCAACTAATATGATTAGTACAAAAAAACACTGAAACCTATATTAAATAGGGTTGAAATAGCACTTTTTAGCGCTAATCACACAGCCCAGACGCGTTGCTAGTCTCGTAGCAATACGAGGCTATATGAAAGTAAAGAAGAGAACAAACATGGGAGGTGAAAGGTTTGCCTGGTAATGTAGCTTCTGATAGAGAATCACGAAAACCTAAGCTAATAACCATCTCGAAAGAATGAAAACTATCTGTGCCAGATTGACCCAGCAAGCTCCCTCGCTTGAGGCATGAACGAGGAGCTCTTCTGGCTACGGGTTTTGTTTGGTGCAGGTCTCAATCAAATGTTAGGGATAGTGCCCTGTAAAGCATGAATTTGTATTTATGTTTTATGAAATTAAGCCAAAGTGTCGTATTTATTACATTTAGCTATTTTGTGCATAATGTATGAATGAAGCGTCGAGAAAATCTAGATTTATTAATGTAAGCATAACCTTAGTGTAATATATGATTATGGATTATAAATGGGGTAATAAGTAATAAATTAGTGAAGTTTAGGGATCTTAGAGTCAAATGTGCCCCGGTGATCGCTATCATTGAGAATGAAGTGACCTTAATCAGAGATTAAATGTGTGGCGCATTAAAGTGGAGCTCCATATATAATAAGATTATATGGGAGGCGGGGACCGAGGCGCGATTTTGAATTCTTTTAAATCTAGTTTGTCTCGAAATTCAAACGACACCGTGAATGATCATATCTTGAATCCCATTTGATCTCAATCCTGAGTAGTCATAGACTCACATTTTATGTCATTGGACCTTTTGAGTCATGGGTTAAAGCAGTTATGGAATGGGCTGACCGCATGTCTTGGAGGCTGTTGGTATATACGGCTAGGAATGTGGTATGGACATGGAGATCGACCCTTCCCTATGGAAGGCCGGACGGAGTTAGTTCCCTTAAGTGTTGGTGCAGGCGAAACCGAGTTTGGCGCTTTAATTTATAACGAGGTTTATAAATTAGCGTTCACTAATGGATTAATGGAACTTAGGATCGAGATATAATTAGAGAGGGGGCAAAACGGTAATTTCACCTTACTCTAGTTATGAACCACTTCTTGGAGGATAGAATTGCATGTAATGATTCATCCCGAATGGGCGATTTGAATTTAAAGGTAAAATCGATCTTGTAGGACAATAGGATTCCCGATTTCAAGTTTTTAGTGGAATAACTCTGAAATTAATAAATTAAAATGATTGATTAAAGAGAGTTTAATTAATTATTGAATTTATTATAACTTGAAATTACAGTCCATAGATTTTGTTCCACCTCTATGTTACTCACAAATGAGCATTCATGATTTGGGAATACATATTACACTCACATAAATCGAGGCTTTGGAAAATAATTTTAGACCGATTATAGATTAAGAGTATTAGTAGGAATGGCCCACAAATTAATATTGGAGCTTGATTATAGATTAAAGTAATAAACTGGGAGTACATTACAAATTGTCGAGAGCCAGGTATGGAATGAATTTGAAAATATCCAAATTGGTTGGTCTTTGTCTGATGGGGATTGATTATAAATAAAAATGCCCCAGTGAGAAAAAAAAAAAGGAGGTTTTCCATACCACTGATTTCCTGAAGTCTCTTCCTTGGGGATCCTTGTCTCATGTGTTGAGTCACCTTGAGTAGATCGAGACGGAGAAAAACTAGAGTGTATTGTTCAGGATCACCAGATAGTTGGTGCCCACCTCGGAAGGCGGAATTGAAGACGCGAGTGTGGGAGTTGTTTCAACCTGCTTAGTAACAAATCTCTATAACAATAACAGGTAAGATACTGATCTTCACCTTTTGATATTAATATGTATTTACGTGGTTCTCTGAAAATATAGATTTTGAAAATTTTAAAAACCCTAGTGATTTGCGTTTTGATTTAATTTCCATCATCATAAACTCTGGCTAATACGCTCTCCCAGCCCCAGCCAGGAGCTAATGCCATAACCTTGTATGTTAACAACCTAAATAGATCCAAGACACGCCCTTATTACACAATTATTTTTTGCGTTTGTAGGGTGTAATGCTGAGGTTAAGAGCTTCACGAAGTTAGGTGTAGCGAGGATTAGCAAGCGACTCTAACCAGGTGAAGGTTTAGGGCGTGACCGTAGGGGATCTTTCGACCCGCAACTCATCAGTTCACCTCGGACTTGGGCACAGATTTGGGCCTCGGCATCTACAACTCGCTAAACTCCACCCATCCACAGTGTAGCGAACACTAGAGTCGGTGACTCCCGACCGGTGGTTTAGAGACACTTAGAAACTTTAAAACTTCGTATGCCGCGGGCCGTGCTCGGTTTGAGTAAAAGCAAAGTGATTCAATTCTTTTCTTTTCTTTTTCTCTTCTTTTATTTTGGAAGACACATTGGCCTTCTATGAATGAGGGTTCGTAACCTATTCAAGGGTTTTAAACCTTGAGTTAGGATTTACCATCGTAGAGGGTTTTGTGTCTTGTTTCTTAGCACTATCATTGAGACTGCGTGCTCGGTGTGTGGATAGTGATTAGGTGCCACGGTAAGATCTGAAATGGCAAATTTGTACAATCTCAAATTCCTCCTATTATCGTAGCAAAGCTACTCTGACATAACGACTCTGGGTCGAACTCGGATAAGGGTTTTCTTTGCCTGAATATTTAACGATAAAGGCGAAATTGGTGGTCAAATTTGGATTTAGGGTTTTATTAAGCATTGAGGATTTGATGATGAAATTTGATTCGATTGCCACGATACAGGTGTTATGAATCAACAAAATTTATAACCCTAAATTACTCTGCTGGTAACAGAAACTGCTGCGGTATAGAGAAACTCTCAGGACCGAACACGAGGGGATGGGTTTTCTTCGTCTTACAGCTTGATTCTGATGAGCTCAAAAATGGTGAATTTGTTTTGGATTTTAGGGATTTAGTGTAAAAAGTGTGTGGAGTTGATGTTGTGGAAATTGAAAATAAAATGATATAAACTAAAATAAAGTGTAAAAAGAAATCCTTGAAGTGTTGGGCTGCTAGGTTGGGTTGATAGGGTTACAAAGAGGTCCCCAGGTTGATTTCCTTGCATTGGGGAGGTTGACACATAGTCGGGAGGGTGGCGAGCCGGATCTTCATTGCTTTAAAACTAAAGCCACTACATTAATTTTCCTTTGATGAAAGCACATTTGTTTAGCATTTTATGGTTCCTACAGTGAAAATCTAACCCGTATCTACAATGATTCGTAAGAAGCGACTAATGAATCTCGGTGGATGCAATAAGCATCCGGCGAACCACCAGATACCAAGTATTGATCGATAAGGGTCATACGGTGAAAATAACCTTAACCACCTAAGTGGCTCGTAAATAGAAACTAATGGATATCGATTGTATCTAAAGTAGAGAATACACTGAACCTAAAAAACTTGCCAAGTATTGTGAAAAGAGAAAGTACATCAGAGCTTTAAACCTAGAGTTGTAAATTTGGGAACAAAATGTCAAAACTTTATTAGGAAAATAGGGAGAACAAAATGCAAACCTTGCTTTGACCTACTTGACCCTCTTCTTCAAGGATAAGAGACCTTAGCCAAACATCCTTTTGAGTTGTCATCCTCGAAAGGGTGTTTAACTTGGCCGCAGGGAGAGAAGAGGAGAGATAAGAGAATATGAGGGCGACGAGGGGCCGTGTTGCTATGTCGATCAAATAAAACTTGGAATCCTTGATTAATATTACAATGACTTATATAGCCTTCTGATCAAAGTGAACTACCTAATAACCTAACTAAAACTATTACGATGAGGGTAGAAAGGAGAAAAACAAAAGCGGGTGGATTTGAAGAAGTGAAAATTCCCGTACATAGCGAAAATTATCTATCTTAGCGAAAATTAAGCTGTGTGGCGGTACTCGAGTGGCAATTTTCATATCTGTTCATCCTTGTTGACTCTTGTTCATTGCTCCTATTCGCATTATTCACCGCCTGTATTCCATTTCTTCTTGCTTTGATATTCTTAAATTTCGACTTGTTGAAATTGATAGAAAACCATATGAAATTGATGAAATCAACGAGCTTTGTTATGATTGGATTGACCGCAGCGATTTGGCCTTCAAAACCTGCAAAAGAAAGCTACAAGCGACCACAAATTGCGATTAGTAGAATAAGTAGGGACAGCAATATGAAAATCGGGTTAATTAGAATGATTAGTACAAAAAAAAGCACTTAAAACCTATAATAAATAGGGTTGAAATAACACTTTTTGAGCCTTAATCACCCTGACCTACACATTGCTAGTCCCTTAGCAATGAAGAAAAGAAAGAAAGAGCATCTCAAGCGATAACAAAAATGATGGTCACAAAAATTATTATATTTGAGTTGTGAATGAGTAATGCAACTCTCGAGTAAGAATCATCAGCCTTGTCAATCATTATCTTGAGAGAATGAATGCCATACGAGTGAGTATCAAAAGAGCCTCTCTTCTTGTTTAGAGATCAGCCGGAGACCTCACGAAATCTAAGTGTTTGTTTGATCGGGTTCTTCCTGATAACTGCCCAGAACTACACTCTCTCCCCCGACCTAGCTGCGCCCTGACCTAGCATCTTTGTAAGCCAGTAGATCAGGACCAGCTCTTATTCATGACTCTTTTTGTGTTGTAGAGTGCAATCTTGAGAATCGGCCCCTCACCAAAGTCCATGTAATGGAATCTATCAATAACTCCCAACAATTGGAAGCAGGGCTCCAAGTCATAGGATCTTTAGGCAGTAACTCTTCGAGGGTTTCACCGGACTCGAGAATGATTTCGAGACTCGGCTTCTGACTATTTAAACTTCACCCATCCGTGTACTTGAACCCAAGTTGGTGGCTCCCGACCGGTTGCCTTAGGGCACCGGGCTTTAAGGCTTTTACCCGTATACCCCTCAGAGCGTGCTCAAGGTTTAGGAAAAGCATTTGGTTATCTTCTTTTTCTTTTCTTCTTTTTCTTTTCATTTCTTTTTATTTTTTGGAAGACACATTGGCACTTCTATTCATGAGGCTCCTTAACTATTAAAGGTGGTCAGCAGAAACTAGGGTAGGTTAATGCAAGGCTTAGGAGAGGTAGCGGTTCGAGGTTATTGAAGAAACGTGTACCTGAGTGTGTGGTTAGGCCCAAAGGTGGAAGAAAGGGTGAACGGCAAAGTTCTGCGATCATCCACTCGGCCCAGGCATGGAACGATCTAACATCAAATGAATTGGACAGTTTCAAATTTTCAAACCACAGGATTAAGTAGAGCATGAAAATGGAGTGGGTTTTTGAACAAATAAGGCATAGTATAACAACTTCCTGAAAAAAAAAAAAAAAAAAACGATGACATTGAACATCACAAAATGGGCTTGCTTTCAAAATGAAATAAATGAAAACATAAGTGCGAAAGCCACTTCCTTCACTAACTCTCCTGACAAATGTCTCATTGTCATGAATTCCACGATTAGCTCGATTTCTCTATTCTTAGAAAATTTTAGCTATTCTAGCAAATTTCTATTTACTTTCTGGCACCCGATGATCTTCCATTATGCTTCAAAAATTCATAAAGTGCAAAATTAATACAAGAAAAATTAAGAAAAATTTCAGAAAAGTGAAAACAAGTTAGAAACAATTAACTTTAAAAGTAGGGAAAAATACAAAGAAAATTATAGAAATCCAAAAAAATAAATGAAATGAAATAAAACAAGAAAAATTAAGAAAGCAAGTGGGGGAGGCGTGCTCACCCCAAACCAGTCATAAGCCTTTGTAGGTTGTTGGGCAGGCGGAGCTTAGAAATCTTGGGTTCGGGTTAACTCCCAATCCGAACCGACACCAGGGTGCCATCCAGCGTGCCGTGCGGCGTGGGCGACTTCACGTGTCTCTTTGGATGTAGTGTGAAGGCTCTTACAGGGTAACCACTAATTTTGATGTTTGCGGAGCGTGTAAATTGTGTGGCCTTTTATGATGGGTGCTAGTGGTTTAAGCTGCGGCCATAAAGGCAAGATATACACTGAGTCAATAGGGGGCAGGGGTAAATTGTGATCTTGACATTCTTCCACTGCCTCCTCAATCAACAAGGGAAGGATTTCTTCTTCTCTCCTCCATGGCCCATAGACATCACATGATTCTGGGGCATCCCGTACTCAGAGCTCTCGCCGTTCCACTTTCACCTCCCGAGGTCAGCAAATGAATTGCTCACCAAAATTGTTTCAGTCAAGCACTCTTCCTTCAGATTCTCTTCCTCTTGATGTGAGATGGATTGCTGCAGGATGTCAAATTCTTGATCAATTTTACTCTGAAACACATCCAATTCCTTGTTCAGGGAGCTCTCCACTGTCTCAATTTCCTGATTAGCCTTAACATTCACTACCCTCTGGTCGTTTATGAAATTATCCACTAGTTTGCTCAAGTTTAGGATGGCTTGTTCAACAGGGGATGAAGTTGGTGGTTGCTGGTGCTGAGAATTGGGGGCATAATATGGAGAAGAAGGAGGTGCATAAGTTGAGGGGACACTATAGACGGGTGCACTCATCCATCGGGTCTCTATAAATTCCCATGCACTCCACTGCCTCGATTTCTCTCCACAGGTTGCTGCCATGGAAGGTTTCTATAATCCCTCATTGACATATATGCCCTAGGGTTTCTCTCATGACTGTATTGCTCTTCATGTGGGGGTTCCATTTGCTCTCAATTCAAACCATTGGAAAATGCAATCCCAGTGAGAAAACAGGCAACCTAAGACAACACAAAACAACTCAACAACTCTTTTTCTTTCTTTTTTTAACAGTTAAATGAACTAAAAAAAACCTTGACAGTAATATGATAAAAGAAAATTCACCAAAACTTGTGATGAGGATCACAAGTGTTCAACAACTCGTCAAATGCACTTAGGCACCATCCCCGACAACGGCACCATTTGATTCGTGCCACAGTAGGGTGATCCGAAATCAACAAAATTTGTATCCTAAATTCCTCCTACTACCGTAGCAAAGCTACTACAGCATAGTGGCTCTAGGGCCGAACTCAGGGATGGGTTTTCTTTGCACAAAATGACTAATAAAGTGAAGGCCAAAATTGGTGAATTCAATTTTTGGATTTAGGTTTTTGTAAAACAATGAGGGCTCACGATGAAAACCGAAAAATAAAACTGGAAGTGAAATAAGAAAAATAATAAAAGAGGTCTCCTGCATTAGGATACTGAGTCTTAGGATTCTGTGGCACCGAGGGGTCCCTGCCCATTTCCTCAAGGCTAGGGAGGATGACATATAGTCATTTCCTCAACCGAATCTTCATTTAGCTATAAACCTAACCCAAAATATTTATCCTTTGAAATGGCATCTATCAAGCATCGTTGGTCAATGATGCTGAAGAATAAGTTCCCCGACTCCCCTTCAATGGGTCATAGAGGGTAATTCAATGAATATCATGATCTAACAATAAGCATCCACTCCGAACACCAAAAGCTTACCAAATAATAGCCATTCAAGAGATTCACAGATAAAACCTGCAAGAAAGTGGAACATAGCGACGGCAAGATATCTACGTGAAGACCAGGGACCCCGCAGCCTAGATCCCGCACCCAACAAAATTTCTTCCACTCTGCTGAGGGAAGGGTTTTAGCCAACCATCCTCCGAGTTGTCATCCTCAGAGGGTGTTTGGCTACCCAGAAAATAGAAAAGAAAATGAAAGAAAGGGGAGCAGCAGAGAAAAAAAAATGGAGAGCTAAAAGCTTCTCCCCAAAAATTTATTGCAGAAGTGATTGATCTTACAGGAACTTGACTGAGCTTATATAGTGCTCAGAGCAAGGGAAATTACAAAACAAACCAAAACAAAGCATACAAGGGTAGAAATGAAATTAACCAAACTAGGTCGCTTATACACAAAACAAAGAAGAGCGTGAGAATCTTGCTACAAACAAAATTTTTGGTTACATAGATAGTTTAATTCTTCACTGATAGCTTAAAATTTTCATATATAGTTAAAAATTTCGCTTATATAGCAAAATTTCTTATATAGCGAAATGCTTATATAACGAAAAATCTCAGCCAGAAAGGAAATTTTGCTTCAAAGATCGTTCATCAATGTTCCATTGCTCCCTACTGCTACTATTCATGCTGCACTATTCCATTTCTTCTTGCTTTGATATTCTTCATTTCTGGCCATTTAAATTGATAGAAACCATATGAAATTGATGGAAATCAACTCGACTTTTTGTTCGATTGATCGACACGGCGCATTTGGCTTCCACCCCGCAAAACTACAAAAACAAAATTCCCCTGCGATGAGATCAAGTAATAAAATCTCAACATGTCAATTGCTAATTATAACACTAGTACACAAAGCCGCCAAAACCTATTAAAAATAAGGTTCAAAATATCACTTTTTGGGCACTAATAAGATAGCTAAAGGTGGAAGATACAGGTTAAATACAACAAGAAGTTGACTAGTCATCGACTCAACTCGACATAGGACCCTTCTAATGTCGACGCCATTAGGAAAGGCTTAAGTTCATCAAATTGCAGGGCTAAACATTATGCATATACAAAAGTTAATTAAAATAAAAAAATGTGGGTGCAAAAATGAAAATAAATATTGCTATGTAGCCAATATAACCAAAGGGGCTAGTACAAGCTTATCATAGCTGAACACAATACATACTAAGCAAAATAAACCACTGCCTACTATTGGCTAATACATACATACAAAACAGTCCCATACAAGACAAGTAGGCAGTTGATAAAACTAAAACAATACAAGTATACACAAAACAAAACATAAGAATGAAAAATGTCACTGCCGACGCTAACTCTCCCCCCCAACCAAAGTATCACTATGTCCGTGACCGGCGGACTCCAAAGCTGTGAGAAGGAAGTGCCACCACCTCACCGTGCTGGTGGTGTAGTGATGCTGGTGGATCCGGCTACCGTGGTGGTCGCCAGCAATATCCAAAGAGGTCAGCCAAGCGGATACAACGGATCGACGTTATGAGTAGTATCGTGATAGGCTCACGCTAACTGGCTGACACCAAGGTGGCTCAGACTGGTAAGAATAAATTTCGGATTTCGCTACGAGTGACCTCGACTTTGGGCCATCCGCCAGCTGCTATCCGAGAAGTCGCTAAGGATGCGTAAGTAGCAAAGACATGTACCTGGGATGGCATCCATAACAACCAATAAATCTCGGCGGGCTGTGGATGTGCTCTGGGTGGCTATCAGCGACGCCGGCGACTAAGTCATAGCCTCAGGAGCCGTGGTAAGTAGGAGCGCGGAACCAAGGGGATGGACGAAACCGACATATAGGCCGCCACCCTAGGCAAGTCCTCTGCATAATCATCCACGACCTCCTCCTGCTGGTGTAGAAGAAAAGAGAGTGGCATAGACATGGTCCGATCAAGGGATACAATCTGAGGACAACTATGCCGACAATCAATACGTGGCTCCTCCGGGAACCCAAGGTGCTCTAAGACGTGGCATAACAACCTCGGCATCAATAATGGAATAGCCTCTGCCCGAGCCAGGCCCTTGCGGTGGACCTTTTCTTCAAAGTAAAGAGCTGTGGCCGCGACAGTTTCACAGATCAACTAACCCCTCAGATATCCGATAGAGAGCCTCAAGAATAGCTCCTCGGTGTTAAAATAACGTCGCGAACCGATCGGCAGCAGGTATCCCAGTAGCACGGTATGGTCCACAAGACATAACCTGCCGATATATCCAGAGAGGTGGCGCCAAAACCATCCCAGCGAGAGGCGGCAGCCGACCGCTCATGACCGCCAACACCGTCAAACTATTCCGCCCAGAGCGCGCGATATCGGAAGCCAGCACTATTCGTGTGACGCATCAATTCCGTTCTTAATCGGGTCGCGATCCGATTGGGCACTCCTCGGGATGTCATGGTATGGTAAAACTCAAGCACCACCCGGGGATAGAAAAACTGCCTCGGAGTCATAAATGGCAGCAGTGAATACCTTTGGACCACTCACAAAAAATCTCTGAATCGTGGGTCCGCCGCTACCGCCGGTATATCACAAAGAGGGAATTCCTCGCTAAAGTCCTTAGCATGACAATCCACGCTCTCGTGCATCCGGGTCATTAAATGAAATAGGACGCCCCTTAATCCCCTCGGGGCTAGGATAACCGAGGCGATGAACTCCGAGCAGCTTGAGGCTACGAAAGCTCTGGGCCTAGAAAGCCAAGACTCCTCGAGCAAGATGTCCGGCCTCAGCGCAATGCCCCGTGGTGGCCACGGATGCACAGAGAAGGGGGCGAGGTCCCACCCCGTATGGTATCGTCTCGGGATGGGGCTCAAAGACTCGAGACTCCTCAGATATCGCGAGAGGCCGGGACTCGTGATCAAGGTTGTGGGCAGAGGTGCCCTAAGACTCGGTCGTGAGCCGGTCCCGCGGCGCCCTATGCCCGCGCCCATCTCCGGGCAGGGGTACGCCCAACTCCCCGGTGCGAACCATGGCTAGAGAAACACCCGGGTGGGCCGAAATGAGTCGTGGCAAAGGAGAGGTGTAGCAAGGACGGCCATCTACAGTCGCGCCAGGTCGCCCCGGGTGCAGCGGCGCGAATGGCGCATGTGGATCGCTACAGTGGCTCATACTGCGGCCTGCCGCCGACGGCCGTCATCACTATATAGGAGAGGTCAAGCACGGAATGAGGGGGGGCGGGGGGGTCCTTTTATGGTTATCATGGCAAATCAAAGAGACCTGAAACCGAAGAGCCTAGGGGGTAAAATTTTAGCTACCGTAGTGAAAATTCGCCCTACACCAAAGATTCTCGCAAAAAAAAAAAAAAAAAAATAAAAATAAAATAAAATAAAATAAAAATAAAAATATATAAAAAAACATTAAGATAAAAAAACGATTTTAATTAAAAACTAAGATATAACAAAAATACTAAAACTAAAATAAGAAAAATAAAAATAAAATAGATAAAAAAATGACCAAAAAGAAAAAAAAATTGAGCTGCAGTTTGGTCTCTGTGGAGACCAAACCAACTCAGTGGCTCGAATTTTAGTCATGGAGGATCAAGGAGGAGGAGCTCCTTCACGCCTGCAGTGAGGTGTGCTGCAGTTGCCTTCATGCTCAGCTCCTTTGTGTTGAGCATTTTATCACCCAGCGGCCGGGGAATCAAGGGTGGCTGAGAGACTGTGCAGTTAATTCTTCATCAACTGCCTTAATTGCTTCTTCATCAATTCCTTTCGCCTTATGGCATCAGGCTTTCCCGCACTTCTGGGGCCAATCAGGTAGTCCTCATCTGATTCTTGTTCCTGCTCCTCTCCTGATTAGTGCTTGCTATCTAGGTGGAAAATATTAAGCTCCAAAGTCATATTGCCAAAGGTAAGCTGCATGACTCCATTTCGGCAATTTATTGTGGCATTAGATGTGGCAAAAAATGGCCTCCTAAGTATGATGGCACTTGGTTAGTGCCTTCTGCCACCAGCTCCGTATCGAAAACTACGAAGTCCACCAGATAATAAAATTTGTCTACCTTCATCAAAACAACCTCAACTATACCTTTAGGAATTTTTATTGATCGATCAGCTAAGGATAGAGTGATGTTGGTAGGCTTTAGCTTCCCTAAACCTAACTGCTTGTACATTGAGTATGGTAGTAGGTTGACACTAGTTCCCAAATCCAGTAGTGCCTTATCTATACAAGTCCCTCCAATGTTGACTGAAATGGTAGGGACCCTCGGATTCAGACACCTGGTCTGGCTTCAATGATGACACTCACTTGTTCTATTAGGAAGGCTTTCTTGTCAATGCCCAACCCTCTCTTGACTGTGCACAGGTCCTTTAAAAATTTGGCTTACGTTGGAACCTGTTTAATCATGTCAAGCAGGGGTATTTTGACCTTCACCTACCTTAGAACTTCCAGATGCCCGCTGCTTGATGCCTTTCGCTTCTCGCTAAGTTGGGAAATTGGGAGGAGGCATGCTATTCTTCATTGAATCTTCTTAATAAATATGTAAAAATGTTCCACTTCCTCTTCTTCTAGTCTCTTAGTGTGTTTAGCATGCATCGGCGCCATTTGATCCAAAGATGCACAAGCAGTTTAGGCGCTGGTTGGAGTCAACTCAAGGCCGGGCCGGTCATTTCCTGCTGATGATGACCGCAGTTATCAATTTTCTTGTTGAGGCTACCTTCAAGCCCGTTTATTCTCTTGTTCAAGGAGCCTTCGACATTTTCAATTTTTTGACTCCACTAAGCATTGATGGCTTTCTGCTCCTCTGATTCGCATGCACAGCAGGTGTTATGAATCAACAAATTTATACTCTTAAACTATCGACACGCTGTAGCATGACTACTACAAAGATAAGGCTCTAGGATCGAACACTGGGATGGGTTTTCGTCTTACAAATGATTTGTATAATGATTCAAAATGGTGAGGCTTTTGTTTGGATTTCGGATTTGTACAAAAATAGTGGTTGTTGTCACTATGTTAACTGAAGGAAATTCGAAATAAAATGTAAAAAGAAGACCTTGAAGTTTCGGGCCACCAATTTGGTATGATATGGTTGCAAAGGTGTCCTCGAGTTATTTCCTCGCATTTAGGCAAATGACATATAGTCATTTCCAAAACCGGATCTTTATTTAACTTTAAAAACCAACCCTTAGTAACATTCCTCTTTGAACTATGGTACATCGAAAGCATTTAATGCACCCTCAGCTTGAAATCCAAAAGATTTAACCTACCGGCGTGGCTCAGAATGACATTCAATGGATGTCACAGATCTACCATTAAGAATACAATCGAACCTAAAAGTTTGCCAAATATTTGACCAAGGAAAAAGTACATCAAATAGCATTTAAAACCTAGTTTTGAAAGTTTGAACATAAATACGCAGTGACTCGTCTCAAAACAGAGAACACCAGCAAACCACATCAACAAAGAAACCCTCCTCTTCAAGGTTTAGGTTTTACCTAAACATCCTTTGAGTTGTCATCCCTAAAGGTGTGTTTGGCACTTAGAAAGTAAGAGAGAGAGGAGAGGAGAAGAGAGCAAATGAACCGAACAAATGTAGAAGAAAAAATGCCTTCGATAAAAGTTAGGTACAAATGTTCATAAGATGGCTTATATAAATTCTTACAAAAGGTGAAAATACCACTTATCCCAATAAAGATTGACATAAAGGAGGGTAGAGATGGAAAAAACCAAAATGCTCGCTTGTACCCAAAACAAGAAGGGAAGACATTTCGCTATAGGTGGGAATTTACATATAGCTTAATCTCGTTATTTAGCTAGAATTCCCCGCTATGTAGCGGTTTTGCTTATGTAGCAAAATTACACTACATAGCTTAAAATTTTCGCTTATAATTGCGGTAAATTCCGCTATTATTGCGGAAATTTCGTTATGCTGAAATTTTATATTCTAGCTAGTATTCTAGCTAAAAATTCCTCGCCATTCTAGCGAAAATTTCTTATCTACTCCTGCTTGCATCCTGCATCATCTAGCCTGCATCCAGGTTGTTTCATCTTCAATTTCTTCATTCCTGGCTTGATGTAATCGAATATAAATCATAGAATTCAGTGTAAATTAGCTCAACTTCGATATGCCTAGCTTGATATGGTAGGATAGGTTTATGAAACCTGCAAAAACTACCACAAACAGCCTCATAATACAATCATTAGTACCAAAGAGACTCACACGTATGTTTAATTGGAGCGACTATTTATGATTAGTACACAAAAAAGCACTTAAAACCTATCTTAAATAGGGCTCAAAATAGCACTTTTTGGGTACTAATCATCCTCTACGAAATTTCCCACCACCTTACTCAAATTTAGGATGGTTTCGCTTCAACAAAGAGAAGAAGCGTGGAGGTCGTTGTCAGCCGTGTTCTCGTGGAGCATATGTGGGGTTTGCTTCCATGATAGGTTCGGATGATTCCTCCAATTGGGGTTATAGGTGTTGCCATACGGAGCATTTATTGGTGGCTTATTCTGACCTAAGACATGGGCGTGCTCTTGCATTAAGTCCCTCACTGATGGAACCATTGGACAATGCTCCCCAAGATGGCTACCTGATTGACAATTAAAACAGGCTGGGTGAGGTGCATGCAATTCATTCACCGCAATTTTTCATGCTAATTTCTCATTTCAAGCTCCTCCAACCTTCTGTGCTAAAGTGGTCGGCTTTGTTTTCATCTTCGCGGTTCTGAAAGTGCATAAATGCCTCCTCGTGGTCATGCCCCATCTTTCAGCCCTCTCGGATTTGGTTCATCCCATGCCTTCGATATTTCGGCCACATAGTTCAAAAAAGTTCATGGTTTATCCGGGTGCGTTTACTCGTAAAGTCCCTTCACAATGTTCAGAGTTGCTTTTACGGCCGATGACATATCATCATAGAAGTGGGATTCCACAAGCATCCATGTATCAAAACCATGGTGTGACATCGATGGTCTCCATGAACCCTCCAACACCGGGAGAAACTTCTCATTATCATAGGCCGAGTAAGCTGTGAGATTTTCCTTCAAACCGTTGGTCTTGGTTGTACTGGTACCTTTCAAAACTCAAATAAGTTCGTCCCAATTTCTAATTGTTTTCTGCCAATGAATTGAGCCAAATCTTGGCCTTGTCTTTCAGTGTCAATGGAAATGCTTTCAGCTTAAGCAAGTCCATGTCAGGCACTCCTTCCTTAAAAGTTGTGCAAACTTCCTCAAACTCCCTGATATGCGTATATGGATTTTCATTCTCCATTCCATGAAAAGTGGGAAGCAGGGGCATCAAATAGGGTCTTACCACCACATCATCGCCAGTGGTATGATGTGCGTGCAAAGTGCACTCACTCTAGAGGGTGTATGTGGTCCCTCATCGACCTCTCTATGTCAGAGGATTTATCGAACCCCTTGTCGACTTTGATGTTCTTCAAGTAGGGATCCATTTGTTCACCCGTGGTACACCGACTTCACAATCTTGTTCTGGGTCAGGTACTAACTCTTGCAATCCACTGATATATCTCTATCCCAAAGGGTACATAAACACCCGTGGAAAAACGAAAAGAGACAAAGCAAAGAACAACAAATGTGTCTTCCAAAAGACTGTTAACTAAGAAATAAAATGACTGGTATTCATAAAAATGAAATTTTTAGGGTGACCGCTGAAATAAAACTTGTTATTCTAAACAATGGAATTCAAAAGGTTTAAAGGTCACCAATACTTGTAATGAGGATTACAAGTATCATCAACTCATCATCCGTAATAAAGGCACCATCCCCGACTAATCCATTGTAATTTCATTTGATTCTGTATGCAAAACAAAGAGGGTGTTATGAATCAACAAAATTTATACCTAACTAATTCCTACTACCGTAGCATAACTAATGCAAAGATAGCGGTCTAGATAACATTGGGATGGGTTTTCGTCTTACAAATGATTTTTGTAATGAGTCAAAATGGTGAGGCTTTTGTTTGGATTTTGGATTTGTACAAAAACAGTGGTTGTTGTCACTATGCTAACTGAAGGCAGTTTGAAATAAGATGTAAAAAGAAGTCCTTGAAGTTTCGGGTCACTAGTTTGGTATGATAGGGTTACAAAGGTGTCCTTGTTTTTACCTCGCATTAGGGAAGATGACCTATAGTCATTTCCAAAACCGTATCTTCGTTTAACTTTTAAGACTAACCCTTAGTACCATTCCTCTTTGAAACATAGCATTTACTGAGCATTTAATGTTACGTATGTTGAAATCCAGCATTTAACCTACTTCCAGTGGCTCATAAATGACAATTAATGAATGTCAGTGCATCTAACACTAAGAATACACTGAACCCTAAAAGCTTGCCAAGTATTAACCAAAGAAAGTGCATCAAATAGCTTTTAAACCTAGTTTTGAAAGTTTGAAACATAAATATGCAGTACCTGCTTCGTGAAATGCAGAGGAACATCTACAAACCTTATCAACCTACCTAGCAACCCTCCTCTTCAAGGTTTAGAGGCTTTAGCCAAACATCCTTTGAGTTGTCATCCTCAAAGGGTGTGTTTGGCTGCCTAGAAAGGGAGAGAAAGAGGAAAGAGAAGAGAGAAAGTGAAGACCGAAAATAGGGGCCGTAATGGAAATGATTTAAAATGAAAATTAGGTTACAAATTGTTCATAAAATGGCTTATATAGCCTTACAAATAGGTGAAAATACCAATATATCCTAAATAGTATTGAGGGTAGAAATGAAATTAATCAAAACGGAGTCGTTTGTACACAAAAATAGAAGCAGATAATTTCGCTACATGTGAAATTTTCGCTATGTAGCTGACTTTTTCAGCATAGCGAAATTTCACACATAGAAATTGTAATAGCGAAACGCCCCTCGTTGTTCCCGCGGTTTTGTTCCTACTTCCACCGCTTTGCTCCCGGATCAAATTCCTTCCTTCCCGCTGATGTAATCGAATATAAATCATGTGAACTCGGTAACCAGCTCAACTCGACGTGCCTAGCTTCTGATATGATAGAATAGCCAAGAAACCCGCAAAACTACCACACAACCTCGAAATACAATCATTAGTACCAAAGGGACTCCACACGTTGTCAATCGGGTTTAACTAATATGATTAGTACACAAAAGCACTCAAACCTACCTTTAAATAGGGTTCAAAATTGCACTTTTGGGTACTAATCAATAATTCACCAAGTCTAAATCGACACTATGGAAAACATTGTGGACAAGAGATGGATTTCAAAGTGAAATGGAGTATAAATTGGACAACCTGCAGTACTCCATTTCAAGGCTCAACAATCAGCATGGTCATCAAGAGGAAGGGAGTCAAGAGAAAGAGTGCCTAAGTGAGACCATGGTAGAGGAGCAAAGGTCAACAAATACTATTATCGAATCTTCTTATTACTAGTGTCATTGCTTTTACCCATGGGAGAACATGGCAAGCAATCTCTATTGTTGACCTGAGGAAGTGAAGACCACCAAGAGCACAATTTACCCTTTGCCCCTTAGTGACTACAGGTATCCCGCCTCAAACATAACCAACCCTGCAGAATTCAACTGAAAGCCACCCCATTTATCAGTCGCCTCGCAAACCTCAAGAGGCTAGTGGCCATTGTTCAAACCTTCATCACTACCTTAAAGAAGATGGCACGCTTCTCACACGCATGGGCATAGTGGAGTGTCTGTGTGGGTCTTGACAGATGCAAGAATGTGCTTTGGGGTGCCTACTTCCCCACTTTTTGTTTTTCGCTTTCTTATTTTATTTTATTTTATTTGATTTTGCACTTTTTCTTTCTTAGTTTTTCTATTTTTTTAGCTAATATTTGTTTTTAGTTTAATCAATTTTTTGTAATTTTTCTTAATTTTTTTTGTTTATTTTGCAAATTTGGGTAAAATTCTTGCAAGAATCGGTCCTGTAAGGCTCATCTAAAATTTTCATAATCCTGCAAATTTCTCGAGTTATTTGAATTCTCGCAAATTCTACCGTCACGCTTTGTTTTTTTGTTTTTGTTTTTATTTAAATTAAATTTATTCAATATTTTGTCTTATACGAGTATATATTATTATTATATATATATATATATATATATATATATATATATATATATATAATTTTAAAAAAATTTTAAATTATATATCAAATAATATATTATTTTTTTTTTATATTATTTATTTATTTTTATTATTAAAATAAATAATAAGATGCAGTGCCGCGACTTTCGCAACCTCACTCTAATTCTCTGCTAGCTAAATTTTTGTTTACCATAACTTTCATCCGAACTCCGCTTTATGTGTTTTTGGTATCGTTGGAAAGCTTAGAGAGTGTAGAATAAAAATATATCCAGAAAGAATACTTTTGAAATTATTATGAAGGTGTAATTTTCAAAATTCTCCAACTGATCACTTTTTTCCTCTCTTTTCTTCTCCTAACTTGTTTGTTCAAGCCCAACCTGAGTACCATGTGTCATGGGAGTTTCAGAAAGTATCCCTATCCAAAAATGAGTATATTTCATCAGGAGGTAGCACTTCCTCTCTAACTTTCGTAAATCCAAGCCCCACGCGGGACAATATGACATTTGGTCAGGAGAGTTAGCGAAGGAAGTAGCATTTATTTATGTTTTGTCACTATTTTGAGCAAGCCCATTTTATATGTTCGGCCATCGGGGTTTTCCTTTTTTTGTGGAAGTCATATACTATGGTGCCTTACTTTTTCAATTCAATTAATTTATTTTTTTTTGTGGTTTTCGCTTCTAACCCGCAAGTTGGAAAATTGAAACTTTGTCTAATCCTTACTGATGCTAGACGATGCCACACCTAGTCAGAGTGGATGTTAGCTAACTTTGTTAGTGCTTTAATCTTTCTCTTCCACCTTTAACTAACTAATACGTAAAGGCACACGCTTCGCCAACAATAGGCTTAAAACCGCTACCTCCTAAACATTGTAAAACCTACCCTAGTTTCGTTGACCACTTGTAATAGGTTAAGGACCCCCATGAATAAAAGGCCAATGTGTCTTCCAAAAGAAAAGAAAAGAAAAGAAAAAGAAAAGAAAAAAGAAAAGAAAAAAGAAAAATTGCAACGCTATTCGAAACCCGAGCAAGGTCCGAGGGGTATATGGTGAGAGCCTTAGAAGCTCTGTGCCTTGCTAATCGGGTTGGAGCCATGACTTAGTGCTCAAGTACATGGGTGAAGTTTAACAAGTTGTAGGTGTTGGAGTTTCGAAATCATTCAGAGTCCGGGGTGAAACCTTAAGAGTTAGTGGTCGAAAGATCCTTATGACTTAGTGCCCTAAGCCTTAATTGGTTGGGAGTCATCTGTAGATCCCTCGTTACATGGATTTTGGTGAGGTCGCATTCCTCAAAGATTTCACCCTACAACACAAAAAAGAGTTATGGAATAAGAGTGGGTCTTGATCTATTTAGGTTACAGGTCCTAGGTGTTTTAGTCAATGGGAGATTTGCACTGCGCTTATCGTTGAGGATTGATCAAACAAACACATAGATTTTGGTGGGAAGTCTATGGCTTGATTCAACAAGAAGCGATGCTCTTTGATACTCAATTTTGTATGGGCATTCACTTCCCTGATAGTTATTGGGCAAGGCTTTGATGACTTACTTAGGGTTGTGCATTACTTCATTCCCAACCTTTTGAAATAGCATTTTTAGAATATAATTTTGTTATTGTTTTCAGATGCTTTCTCTTATTTCTTTCTTTCATTGGTATGGGACTAATGTGTAGGTTGGGGGTGATTAGTGCCTCAAAAGTGCTATTTGAACCCTATTTATTATAGGTTTCGAGTGCTTTTTGTGTAGTAATCATTCTAATTAACCCGATTTGCACATTGCTGTCTCACATTCTAACGATCGTATTTTTGTGGCAAATTTTGTAGTTTCGCAAGCTATATATGCCAAATTGTTGAGTCGCCCTAAGCACGAAGAATTTGAGTCAAACCCAATATTATGTATCCAGACCGTATGGAAAAGAGCAGGGTAAATGCAAAGAAAATGGAGCACAAAGAAAAAAATTTAACATGCTCAGAAATTGCCCCGCCTCGCCACTGCTCACCTGTGCCCACTATTCACCCTCTCTCCAAAGATTGTTCACCCGCTTTTGACGCTTTGGTGCTTTTTTAAGAGTATTTTGGTTTTCTCTCCCATTTTATCCCTTCAAATGTCTTATGATTTTTTTTTTTTTTTGTATTTTCCCTGTTCGAGCATATATAAGCCTCGCCTATATCAATCAACTCAATGAATGTAAGCTGACTCGAAGCTTTCTACCCTGCCAGCCTCTTCCTTCTTCTTCCTTTCTCATTTTCTTTCCACTTTCTCAGAGCCAAACACCTCCAAGGATGACAACCTGAGGATGAGCGGATAAAACCCATTCTGGCCCTGGAAGCAAAGGTCGATGGGAAAGATCCTGAGGCTACCTGAGGTCCTCATTTTTCACGCAGTAGTCACCGCTGCTTCAGGTTCTCCTTTATCGTGTAGATCCCCTTTGATTCATGTTGTGGTCGGGATTGTAATCTTTAAAGTGCCCACCTGGGATGCTTACACAGATCCCGCTTTATTGTTCAATAGTTACCTACTAATACCCATTGTAACGTGAGCCAAGGAGACTCGTTTCGAACTGACCGAGAACATAAACGGCTAATGAATGCCAATTTTCCAAAAGGATAAATATTGCTAGCTTTATAGCTAAATGAAGATCCGATTCGGGAGATGACTCAGGTCATCCTCCTAACGCAAGGGAAATAACCCCGAGACCTTCTCAATGATCTCAGAGGAACTCGTGATCCAGAGCTCGACAGCTTCGCTGGAGTTCTTATTTTTACATTTTAACTTGTTTTTTATTTTCTCGCTTTAAACCCCAAAACCTCACCGTTTTTTACCAAATTGAACCGCTTATACGCAGTGAGCTTGGCACGACAGTAGAGGAATTCTAGGATATAAATATTGTTAATTCCGGGATTATCCACTGGCAAGTACGAATCATTCACCTACAATCGCTTTTCACAAACCCTAAAAATCCAACGAGAAAAACACCATTTCGCACGTATCAACTCTTTCTCACGTAAGAAAACCTTATCCCCGTGTTCAACCCTTAGAGCCACTATATCAAGTAAAGAGTTTTTCACGTCGCAGTAGGAATCCTAGATATAAATTTTTGTTGATTCCAAACACCTACTTGGTACAACGAATCAAAATCTGCTGCCATTATTTTACGCACGTGGACCCCGTAGTGGCTTTCAAATCATCACATGTTTCTTTGCACTCCTGGGTAGAGCTCCCCGCACAGCAGACTCGCCCGATTTTCATGAATGGTACGCTCGGGTTACCCAACATCTTCACGAAAAGTATCTCCGAAGGGTTGACAAAGGTCACCGCACACCCAATTCTTAAAGGCCACAATCATAGCTCGATCGCCGCCCGATTTTCAAGTGAGTGTGCCCAAGCTACCCGACATCCACGTAGTATTCCGCGGTTGACTGTGCTGTCACCGTACACCTCGATTGGGGGCGCCACAGCCATGTTTGATCATATATATATATATATATATATATATATATATATATATATATATATATATATATATATATATATATATATATATATATATATATATATATATATAAATGTGTTTCATTCTTGTAACAATTATATTAATGGAATAAGGGTGTCCTCAATTTTTCTACAAAAGCACTTCATTCTAAGAGGAAGAATGTTTTATTATTAAATTATATAAAATACTTCAACTAAATTTAATTACATTTATTTATCATCATACTTTTCACATCCAAAACCAAATATAAGTCAATATATTTTTTTCCTTTTTCTTATGATTCTAAGACCAAGTATAGCTTTATATGATATTCCCCACTTTACTTTTTCCCTCCCGAAAATGATGCAAGTACTCTGTACTCTAACAATAACTCTCTAATAATTCACAGAATTATTCTCTAGTTTTTTTATCCTTAGTTTAAAATTATTTCCTAGTAACTTATGAAACAAATAAATTGGGGCAACATGAAGAGGACATATTTCCAAAAGTATACTTCAGATCGGTTCCATTGGAGAAATGATGTGGATGTGATTAATCAACACAATACTTATGCATTAATAATAGGTTGTCAATGATGAAAACTTGTTTTTTGATCCATATTTTCGATTTATTCTTTGCTGTGAAATTTCCTTGAAAATTTTTATTTATTTTTTATCTTAAATATTTAAAATCTTTGACTTATCCTACCATTCACAGGGCCCACATTGACTTGACTGTAGAGATTTGGTCCCAAGAGGTAAAAGGGATTGCTTTGAAGCTGTGACAAATACAATGTCTCTTTGTAGTGGCTGAGACATTTGCAACATTACACAAAACCAACTTTTGGGGGCACAACTTCCACTTTCTATCGACCCGAGACCAACACAAACACAATGCACTTTCTCTTTCTATCTCTCTCCCAAAACTAAAACAAAAATGGAACAAAACAAAAAGGAATGGAAACGAGATCCACACAAACACAATACATAAATCCAGATTTACTTGAAATATTAATCAAAAGGCGACCAACCGGCCGGGTAAACTTACCTGCTCGCTTCAATGTCAGTTTCAACTGGTTTCTGGAATCGCTCATCATCTTGTTGTTATTGGTGAGGTTCATTAATGTCGCCCACAGTTGCGTTGATGAAATTATCATAAACCTGATTGATGGGGATATTGGGGATGCGGATGGGAATGACAACCTGTAGTTCACGAAGATCATGCTCGACAAACTGATCAGTGGGGAGATTGAAGAACAGTAGGATAACAGGGTAAGCATACCATAACAATGCTCGAGGGGAAGTGAGAGAAGCCATGAATGAAACAAAGAATAAGAGCCGCGATACCAAATCAGAGGAATGTGGAGTGAACGAGCATCAAGATGGCGAGAGTGAGGGGACTTCAATGCGCATAAAGGAAAAGGCTAATAAAACGAGGAAAAAGGTAAAGAGGTTGCTCCAGTCACTCTCCTAACTTACCCTCCTCCTTCTCCTTCTATTTGAATTTGGGAGGTTTCACCAGACCGCCTACCATGCACAACCTCATATCAAAGTAGAGCACCATGATTAATTCCACTCTCTCAAGTTGAACCAAGGAATGTGGAGGCTTTGAAAGGTGGGTAATGCGGATCATATATAAAGCATAGAGATTGATAAGATTCAGCATGTGCTTGCTTTTGGGAAGAAAATGAATGACGAGTATGATGCTGAAAATGATAAAATTTAGTTCATGCTTTTGGGAAGAAAATGAATGACGAGTATGATGCTTGGAAGAAAAGGAATGACGAGTATGATGCTGACAAGGACATAATTTAGTTCGTGCTTTTGGGAAGAAAAGGAATGACGAGTATGATGCTTGGAAGAAAAGGAATGACAAGTATGATGCTGACAAGGACAAAATTTAGTCTGCTTGTGTGAAGAAAATCAATGACTGTATGATGCCGATAAGGACAGACTTAGTTCAGGCTTTGGGAAATAGAAAAATGAATGAAGAGTATGATGCTGATAAGGACAGGATTTAGTTTGTGCTTTTGAGAAGAAATTGAATGATTAGTTTATGCTGTTGGGAATAAAATGAATGACGAGTATGATGCTGACAAGGACAAAATTTAGTTCATGCTTTTAGGAATAAAATGAATAACGAGTATGATGTTGACAAGGACAAAATTTAGTTCGTGCTATTGGGAAGAAAATGAATGACGAGTGATGGGGACTAAACAAACCAACACACAGGCCCAACACGCAAGCCTAAAAACAAGGCTATCAAGGGTTAGGCTCAAGAGCAGGCCCAGCAGAGAGCCCGATCCATGGGGCCACCCCACACGTTTCAAGGGTCCGAGTTTCAAAAAGCAATGTACGAGGGAACATGTGTATGTACCAAAGAGCCCATATAAAAGGAAAGCGCCCAATCTCCATAATCCGTTCTCCACATTTTAAGGAATCAGGATCCTCTATGATCATAACTTCTTAATTATCCCATAATAGTCAATTCAAGATAAAGGAAAGGAAAGATACCGTATCACCATCTGCTAAGGAAAGCTATTAGTGTTCCTTCTTATAAATACCGACCCACTTCATCGGAAAGAGGTGTGCAGAAATCACTCTCTCTAAAACCATTGAATTTTTCCTCCTCTGAACGAAGGAACTGACTTAGCCATCGGAGCGGCGGCCGACACACCCTTGTCGGATCCCTTTACCCTTCGTTTTGCAGGTCGTCAGCTTGTAGACTCCTCAACCCAACCCATCGGCTTCAATCCGCTCCGGCCTAATTTTAGTAAAGAAAACACCATCAGTTTGGCGTTGTCTGTGGGAAGATAGTTCCTTTACAAATAAAACTGATCACTTAGTGACCGATGGTATCGACTCGAAACATGAGCCGGAGCCACACCAACCCCTGGGAACACAACACCAACCAGATGATGAAGACAGTAGACAACCAGGAAACCGCCTTGAAGCCTTACGCGCCAATACCGATGAGGTGGAAGCACTTCATCTCACCAACCAGCGCCTACTGAAAGAATTGGAGGGGCTCACCGGATAACTAGGACATCCACTGGAGGAACGCCTGGTCCTCGGCTCATGATACCTTCGCAGAGTGAACGAATGCATAATTCCAATGCTTCGAGACGCCAGACGAAGAAAAAGACGAAGAAAAGCGTGTGAGACCCTTTAAAATTCTAATTTTACGTAAAAGGGAAAAATCGTGAATTTCGCAAAATCCAAAATTATTTCTAGATCTCAGATGACCGAAACGACTTCTCACCGCTGGAATCATCTCGCTAAATCTAGGCTACCATGTCGCACTCGAGATAGTCGAAATTTGCACGCTTTTCTCGAGGCACGAGCACGGTGCCATAAAACTACATGACGGACAAAAGTCACTTATAACATGTACACATGTTGCCATGTTGCATGAGTAGAAAGATGATGGAATCGATTACGAGATTTAAAGCGCCATGTCAAAAATCCAAGAAATGGGACATAAGTGGCATTATATGAAAGTTTAATGATGAAGGAGACAAAATAGCCAATAGTGTTGTCTTCCCCATTGATTCAAAAGACCAAAAAACGTGAGGGAGAAAAACATGAGATGCAGTAGCTTAAGAATTGATTTTCTATAGAGAGAGGGAGCCATTTCTCTCTAAGATTCCGGCAAATCCTACCGTCGGAATTCTTCGGAGCAAGAAGGAAAGTTGTTCTACACGGAGAAGGCAACGCATAGGCACCAGTTTCTTAGATTTTTGACAAACTCCGTGAGGTAGGGGATTTATCCTACTTGGTTTATTTTCGATTTAAGTGTTTTGTTGATGATTTGGTTGGTTTGAGGCCTTGAACGGCCGTTTGATTGGTCCCAAAACTTGGGACTGAAGTGTGAAAAATTTTGAAATCCAATTAGATAGTCCGTGACTGTCCACGGACTGTTTGGGTGCCTAATGGTATAATTTATGCAATAAATTGAGCTTTGGTATGTATTAGGCCGGGAATGGCCATGGAATTCGGGTTCACAAAGTGGAACCGATGTTGGGTAGTGGCCATGAACAGTAACCGGAGGGTTTTAATGTTCACGTGAATAGTGTTCACGAAATATTTTGTGAGAAAATGTGTTTGGTTGAGTAATTCAAATTGAATTGCTCGTGTTTGATAATTAACCCATGTGAGCTAATTTTTGGTGTAATGGATTGAGAATTAATATAACATGTGTTGTATAAATTATATTGAATGACTTCAGTTGTATGGGAATTAGTAGGTTAATGCATAAGATTGATGTGTTAACATGATGCTAAATTATATTGAATATAATTGTGTGTATAGGCCATTGGAGATGAGATTGTGATTTGCTCAATTGTATGGAATATAATTGTGCGTATAGGCTTTGGAGATGAGATTGTGATTTGCTCAATTATATGGAATATAATTGTGTGTATAAAGCATTGAGATGAAATGTGATTCGCTTCAAGTGAGCTAATTCCTTGCGATGGTTGATATCATTGAAATACATGTGGTGTAATTGTAAAATTGTGAATATACGCATATTTGATATATTGGTATAAAAATGGTTGAAATGGCATAATGCATTTTCATATGCACCGGGTAACCTAGATATTAGGTGTGAGTGCTTGACATGAATTTTCCGAAAAACGAACATGGCCATGTAAAGGAATTTCACACAAGATGATTTTCAGATAATGGGGCTGGGAGATGGTCCAAACATATCATTTCGATGAGGACCATGACTGCTTTTGGGAAGCCCTCCAACACATTCGCCTCGGAGGGTAGTCCCATATTTTTACCGAAATTCGGCAGTGTATTTTCAAGAACAACAAGTTTTGTTTTGAAAATGATATTTTTCTCATACATGGCTTAGGCAAGTGTGAGGGAGTAGGTGAGGACTCGTGACATGAGTACGGGCATGTAGACATTCAAGTAGGATCACGTATTTACTTTGATCACAGGTTTAAATTGATCATTGCATATGCACTTAGCTGAGTAACCCATTTGTGGTGATTCCACAACCTGGCGATAGCTCACCCCATCGAGGGAAATATCATCAAAAGGTGAGCTTACGAGGAGACGGTGCCTCATCTTAGAGGCCGATTTCAAGAAAGCCGGTTTAATGGATGGTTTTATGTCAGATGACATGTAGTTGAATTCTAGAACTTTAATATATGTTTGAAATAAGAGTGAATTATTAACTCTGGAAACTATTGTATATAGTTAGTGTGTATTGTGAGTATTGATGCAAGGGCCCAAGTGGCCGTTATTTTACTCGCATTTGGACCCTGTGTGGTCATTGTGTATGGTCAGATAGGTTGAGGTAATTTGCAGAGCTCCGTACAAAGGAGACTCTCCCGATTTTTCTGCGGAATGGCCTGCCACCCGACCTTTACTTAGTATTCCGCTGGTCGACCAAGTTGTCAACTAACCCTGCCTTGTGGCGCCACAACATGGTATCGTAGCAGACAGGTATACGACTACCTAGGAGCTCCTGCTTATATTCATAAGTTTAGTCCCCATACCATCCTTCATACTATCGTGAGTCTAGGTTTATAAATACCTAGAGCTTAGTGCCGATAAGTTAGGTATACGATTACCTAGGGCTTGGGGGACTTGGGCTTAGGCCATGGTCGTAAGGTATAAGAACATCACTACTTGGTGTGGTTCGATGTGGGGTTAGGTATGGGATTACCTAGACAATCACGGGATAGGATTAGAACACCGCATGCATGAGGTTCGGGAGGTGTGATGGTGTGTATAACATTAGTCAGATGTTATGTGGTAGTGATCATGTGTGTGAATTGTGATTGATGCTCGTGAATAAAGAACATAGGAAAAACGTTGAACACTAGGCCGAAATATGTTTTTAGGTGTTCGAGAATTTCAGGGCAAATAGTCCTAATTAAACTGAAAAAAATAGAATGTATAAAATAAATTTTAATAAATTTATTCGTTTATTGATAATGAAATAAAATTTTTAAATAAATTTAGTTGAACACTAGGGTTAGTGTGAGAATGTGGAGGTTTTGAGGAGCTTTTGGACAAAAAAGGTCCAGAATAAAATGAAATAAAATTTAATAATAATAATAAATCAAATCAATAAAAACGAGGAAAAATTTAAAAAATGAAATTTTCAAAAAATAAAATTTTTGTTGATAAAAATGATTTGATATGTGGAATATTTGTCTTGCATTGCCTAGAAATGCAAGGACATGGTATATGAACTGTATTCTATGCGAATAGTGCTCCAAAGGTCGTGGCTTGAGTCTTAGAGATACTCAGATTGAATTTAATCGCTATTTGACTCGCTTTTAGATGGCTAGTCGAGGGCGCAGGACGCAGGCTGCCCACGAGGTATTGGTCAGCACCACTGCCAGGTGATCGTTGTGCTTTGCCGAGGCCATATATTGTGGTCGGCCGCTATTGCACGCAAAGCTACTACAAAGAGGTGTAGTCGTGGAGGTCCGAGTAACCCATAGTTTAGTGGCGCATCATCCTCCGACATTCACAGGGGAGGAGATCCGATAGTGCGTACTATTGTCTACGCAGACGAGAAGGTGTTAGAGGCCATGGAGATTACCTCGACACATTCGGGATTCGACTAGCCAAGGCTCAAATTAGAGGGTGAGGCCTCCAAGCATGGTGGAATGGGGAAAATACCTCAGAGATCTGAGAGGGCAATGACTGGGGCAGAGTTCCATGATCTTTACGGGGAAGTATTTTCCTGACACGGCGAGGTAAGGCGCGAAGGCTCGGGAGTTCCAGCCAAAGCAGGGACGATGAATGTGATGGAGCACGCATAGATTCACTAGCCAGTCCGCTTTGCCGATGATTATGTGGCCGGACATGGCCAAGGTTAGGATATCGAGAATGGGCTGAAGTCATTCATTGTGGGCGTGGATCATAGGATCCCTCGCGCAGTGGATACGGACTCCATGGTAAAGGACCCGCCCGACCACAGAGAGAGATCGAGGATGCTCGACGCACTCGGGACGCGAGTGTTAGTGTCAAGAGGAAGGAGAGCCACTTCTTCTAGGTTCTGGGAAGGTGCCTCAGGCTTCTGGGGCTCACGAGGGTTCTGTGAGCCACGACCATCCTGGTCGGGATAGACTGAGTCACAACGTTGGTCGGGATGATGGTGCTACCATCGCTCGTCAGTCGACATATGAGACGGATTTCCCCAAAGACAGTAGATCCTGTGGGATTTTAGGACAACACGGGCCCCAAGTAGCTACAGTCGTGAGAGGGGCGCGGTCATTCCACCACACCCTGTGGGTCGAGGAACAAGTTTCGGGGCCGCAGGTCAGACAAGGCCCAAAAAGTGCTATTTTGAACCCTATTTTAGATAGGTTTTGAGTGCTTTTTTCACGCTAATCATGTCATTTATGCCAATTGAAGTGTTCGAGTCTTCTTAGTATCACTTATGTCGTTTAGAGGGTATTTTTGGTTGTTTTATTTACAGATTTTTGGGAGTTCAATATCGACATATGATGAATCGCGAAGATTGAACTCAATTGTCACCATCAAATTACTAAAAATCAAAGAAAGAATGAAGGCAAAGGATGGAAATCGATGCAAGAGGAGGACAGGAAGTACGTAAGGATGAATCAAGAACTGAATTTCGCTAAGATTGCGAAAATTTCGCGAAATCTCTACGAAAATTTCGCGTGAATCTTAGCGAAATCGACAATTTTCGCTAGACCCAAAATTAAGAAGTACTGCTCAGCCACCCCAGATTACACATAAATTCTCACAGCTAGCTTAAATTTCGTTAGCTAGCGAAATCACCACGCTTAGCGAATTTTTTGCATTTTCGTTATTTTTGTGATTTCGCTAGCTAACAAATTTTGAGCCTACGAAATTCACTCCGTCTTGTCATGCTTTTTGTAATTAATGAACCGACTTCAATTTTGGTGTATTACTCTCTTGTCCCTAAAATTAGCCAAATTGAAAGTAGTTTTTATGGTATTTTCATATACTGGGTGGCTCAGGCTCCCCTCCCATTTTGTAAACTTAAGCAACAAATCGATGGGCAATCTTTGGCAAGTTTTTATTTTTATGTAAATATTTTGTAGCTTTAGTTAGGGTTTTGCTTTTCTTCTCTCTCCTATTTCCTATTTTCTTGGTCGCTTAAACACCCTTGAGGATGACAACTCAAGAGATGCTTGGCTGCTTCCTTTCTTGGAAGAGAAAGGGCTTAGCTTGGTAAGGCATACGGAGGTCGTTCCTCATTAAAAGCTATTGTGTACCGGGTTTATGTATTCACCTTCAAAATATGGGTTGAATAGCATTGAATGTTATTAATTTGGCCAATACTTACCATGCTTCAGGATCCGGGAAGGCATACTTATTGCCAGGATGCACTATGGTTCATTAGGATGGTCTTTAATGAGCCTCGATGATATTTAATGTTGTGGTTTCAAATGAAAAGGGCCATAGATGCATGTTACCTGTGTTAACCTCAAATAGAGTTGTTTTTAGGTGAGGCTCATAGGTTAAACATAGATCCTGGGCTAGGCTTTCTGGACTATAGGTTGCTTGTCATAACGCGAGGATAAAACCCGAGGACACTTGTTTGCCCTAAGTTGCCAAGTTAGTGACTTAAATCTTCAAAGTTAACTTTTCGCACATCACTTTCAGTTTTTACAATTTCTCAGCAGCTAAACTACTTCCACTGTTTTGAAACAAAAATCCAAAAAGTCCAAATATAAAGTCTTACCTTCGTGCACTTATGCAAATCATTCCTAGGATGAAAACCCATCCCCGTGTTCGACCCTAATTCACTATAGTACCGGGCAAAGAGTCACTACGGGCAAAGAGAGAGTGTGAACTTAGGTATATAAATTTTTGCTTTATTTTAGCTCAGCCCATCGTGGCACGAATCAAATGTGGCGTCGTTGTCGGATGGTGCCAAACTATGAATGATGTTGAAGTGTACTTGTGATCAACATCACAAGAAGGTAATCTTTAACTCTTTTTGAAACCCATTTCGCAAAGAATCGCAAGTTTTCATCACTTTGCAAGAATCCCACCGCTTTTTGCTTTTAACATACATCAGTTTTTATTTAGCTAACCCTAACCTTTTGTAAGTTGGTTTGTGCTCTTGTTATGTCTCGCTTAGGTCACTTGTGTATGCGCGGTCGGAAAGAGACACATCAGAAGATCGCATAGAATCAAGATGACAACCTGACCCAATAAGGAAGTCAAGCAGTAATAATCGATACCATGGATCCACTCACCTCAAGAACAACAGAGCCGCCTTTGGAACCCCAATGAATCCAACAAATTTATAGAACCATGAGGGATCACACCCTCCTAGAGTTAGTACCCCATCCTCGCATCATTCCTCCCCAACAAGATGTAGCGTTGAGGCCATATTTTGTACCCTACTCCCCACATATCACGGTATGGAAAATGAAAATCCATACACTCATATTAGGGATTTTGAGGAGGTTTGCATTACCTTTAAGGAAGGTACATGACATGGATTTGATGAAGCTAAAAGCATTTCCACTTCTTACTCCAGCGACAAGGCCAAGATTCGCTAAACTCATCGAGGCCTGTAACTTGAATAGAAATTGGGCCGAGCCGCAGCACTCCCGAAGAAGTTCTTCAGTGCTCATAAGACTAATAATGTAACACCCCAAAAATATACCCTAGTCGTTTTCGACATGTTTAGGGTATTTAGTAAGCATAATTTAACTATTTTGTGAGTTAAATGCAAAACCCGGGAACGAGAGACCCGGAAAGTTACAACTTAAGGACAAAATTGTAATTTGTCCAAAAAGGGGGCTTAAAAGTCATAGTTGATGAGAATAGAGGCCCAAATAAAATATTGGAAAGTCGAAATTCAAATAGCCAAGAGATGGAGGGACCTTTTTAACAATAATGAAACTTAACCCAAAATTGGGTTTTTAGAGGGCCAAACAAGGCCTTAGCAAACATGGGTTTTAAAAGACCAAAGTTGGTCTCATTTGGGGGAGGAGAAAAAACGTGAAGGAGGAGGAGAAGAGAAGAAGAAGAGGAAGAGGAAGAGAGGAAGAAGAGAAGAGGAGGAGCTCAAGCAAAAAGGTATGGATCTAACCTTGGATATGAACTCTATTATGAATCACATGGATTTTGTATGGGATTTTAGAGAGGTTTATGAGTTCCAAATCTAGGGTTTGTTAGGATTTCTTCCTAATCAAAGATTTATTAAAGTGTAGGGGTTGGTAAATACCTAAATCCACAAGAAAAGTAGGGAATCCTCCCTTTGAGGTTGGATTCATGGTTAAATTTTGCCACTGAGTTGGTGGTTTAGAGTAAACCCTAACAAATCCTTGAGTTTAGCTTGTGTATGGGTTAAGGAAATGATTTTGGGAGAAATTCATGGAAATGTTTGAAAGAAGATAAGAAATGAAAGATGAATTGAATAGAAAAGTGATTCCAAGGTGAATTGGAATGGTTTGAGGTGTGTAGGAAAAGGGAGTGATCCATGGATTAAAGCGAAGGAAAAATGTCAGAAAACACTCCATTATGGGCATTCTGTGTCTTCTACCGGTAGTTCTACCGGTAGACTTCGATCTCTGGTCATTTCTTGGCCAAGTCCTACCGGTAGAAGGTCCCTACCGGTAGGAACTTGTTCGCTGCTCGACCAGTTTTCGTGATTTTGGCCATAACATCCCCATTTCTTATCCGATTTGAGTGATTCAAGTATAAGTAAAAATAGACTTCAAGGAGAACCAAACTTAAAGAGAAGGTGTCCGTAAATTTGGATACTCAAGTGATCTAAAAAATTCACTCAAAGTGGGGCTATGTGCAAGCCAAACTCTGGTTCCAGCTTTGAACATAGAGTGTCCGGTTGTTTTGACACGTAACTGAAGTTTCTGGTTCGAATCGGGTGATTCCAGCTGGAATAGAACCCTTTAGCACCTTAGATTTAAAATGAGTGTAAGGACATAGTGTCAGGCCAGTTAAGACTCGAAAAAATGAGTAATACAAACTGTCACTAGAAAAATCGGTAAATGACTAGTTGGCATGAAATGCCATAACTTTAATTTGATGATCCATTGATTAGATTCCAATTCCTAAGTAAACTAGATTCATAAAAGAATGAGGAATATATGAATGTGAGGTGTGATCTCATAGACATCATACTACAAGAATATGAAGTTCCATATGTACTAGGCATGAAACAAGGAAAAAGTAGAAATGAAAAATGTAAAGATGTGTTCATGAAACATGAAAATGATTATGGAAAATGAAAATGAAAACGAATTGAAACCATGATTGTGAACATGCGAGCCATATGTCATAGACATAATGTGGTTAAGTGATATATGATTATTATCATATAGCAGAAAATGATAACAAATGAAGCAGTATACGTAAATGGGTATATGAATGAGTATACGTGATTGAATATGTGAATGAGTAATTTATGAATAGTATATGCATGAATGAGTATACGTCAATGAATTTATGACTGAGTGTATATGAATGAGTATACGTGAATGAACACGTGAATGAGCATTTATGAATGAGTATACGTGAATGAATATGTAAATGAGCATATGAAATGTGTACATAGATTGCGTATATCTTTGAAAGATAATATGAAAGTGATATTAGAATTGAAATGTGATTATGATCGGTTATGAATGTGAGTATGAAATATATATGTATATATATTGATTTGAATAATTGTTATTCGAAAATGTCTGTCCTACGTATGCATGTGTGCATGTATTTTGGGCGATAAGCGAAATGCGCATAAAAAGTAAATTGATTTGAAATGTATCATTGAATAGCGGACATGGCGGGATTCACCAAGCGGGTCGTCGGGAAAGGTAGCGGAAATATTTGTCTAATGCGAAATCACATTGCTAATGAATGCCAGACGGGCCAGGATTCTGTAGATACATGCGTGAATGTTGACTTCTATAACCATATGTGAGGCGGTAATAATTGAATCTGAAATCACATTGCTAATGAATGACGAGACGGGACGGGATTCACTGCTTGGATGCATGCGTGAATGTCGAGCTTCTATAGCCATATGTGAGACGGTGAAAATAGTGAATGTGAAATCACATTGCTAATGAATGACAGACGGGACGGGATTCCTGTTGAATGCATCGTGAATGTCATTCTATAGTCATATGTGAGACGGTAATGAATGTGAAATCACATTACCCTCTTGAATGACAAACGAGCGGGATTCTGGCCCGAATGCATCGTGGATGTGAGTCTATAGCTATGTGGAATCACAAGCTAGAAAAGGGAAGAAAAGCAGTGGTATTAAAAAAAAAGTGTATTTGTATAAGTATCTTTTTACATTAGAGACATATTAAAAGGCATCATTTTGTAAGTATTTTGTTGAATGTAAATGTTAAGGGTCTTTTGAAATTATAAGTGTTTATGGGATTGCAGAAAGAAGTGCTAGTGTAATTAAAGTCTAAAATGGAATAACATAAACAAATGTTTGGAAAGATAATTGAAAACGATCAAGATGTAGGGCTCGGCCCAGATCCCTTGATCGAATTGATAGGGGATTCGGTCGCGACACTTTTGAAAAGAAAATTTAATAAGACGAAATAAATGTTTTGATTGAAAGCGTTGGAGTAAACGGGCTCCAGCTTGGATCATGTCGAATTGATGAGGGATTCGGTCGCGACACTTTGAAAATGAAAATTTATAAAACGAAAACAAAAATGATTTAACGGGCATCCCAGATCACGAAATGTAATTTCAAAAGGGAGTTGATTAAGGGCTTGATTAGATAGTGATAAAGAGTCTAATATGTATTGGTATTGATCGATTTGAACGTATGAGAGTGATATGATTTGAATTGTTACGAATTGCCATTGTATCGTATAAGTTTACTTTGGATATGTTTGTTCTATCATACATGTGTGATATGAGTTACAGCTTTGTAAAATACATGACACAGGAAAGTATTATGAACAAGATAATGACAAGGAATCTAAAAAGAATAAAATGTACATGTATAAATTGAGATGAGTTAGAAGTCACATAAGAATAGGCTTCGTTATATGCATAAGTAAATGTAAAAAGATAGTGACGACGATTATTGTTATTGGTGGGTTCTTGTCTATATCATTCCCATAGCGTAAAGCTTAGCACGGGTGTTCAATCAGGTGTAGATGCGAAGAGGAGATAAAGGGACGGGGACATTTTCCACACCAGCGGTGCGGGCCATCGAGAGATGAGTGCTCACCAGCACTTTTGTGATCTACGATGTTTGTATTAAATATGGACATGTATAAGTATTTGTATAAGTAATTGGGACTTAGCATATGTGTAGAGATTTTAATGGATACCACTCTGGTGGTAGTTCATTAGTAAATGTAAATGATTGTTGGTTATGAAAAATATTGTTTGTATAAAAAATAAAAAATAAAAAATAAAAAAAAAAAGCCCCAGTATATGGTTTCGCACCTCGAAATCGGTTCGGATTCGCCAATCGGGTCAGACCGGGAATCGGGTCGTGACAAATAATTTGAAAAGACAAATTTACACCTTTGCAGCCCAGGATGGTGAGAGATTTTATCAGTGTTGGGAGAGATTTATGGAAACCATCAGTGCCTGTCCACATCATGGGTTTGATACTTGGATGTTGGTGAACCACTTCTATGGTGTTATGTCTCCTGCCATGAGGCAGCTTTTGGAAACCATGTGTGGAGGAGACTTTCTAAGTAAGCATCCGGACGAAGCCATGGATTTTTTAAATTACGTGGCTGAAAATTCTAAGAGGGTGGGATAAGCTAACCACAGGGGTGAAGGATGAGATCATGATTAACTTGAGGGTGGGATGTATGCCTTTGCCAGAGAAGAAATAGAGATGGCCCCAGGATTTCCAGCCTAGCAAAGGAAGAGTGGAGGAGCTTGAGAGGCAAACAACTCCAGAGGTGCATGCGTGTGAAATCCTACACGGTCAATCCTTGCACCAATTTCCAATCCCTGTGCGCAGTGAACCTTCCTGTATTTGTAGTGAAGGATTTGATGTCGAGAATGTGCAAGCTCTTTGTGGGAATGATACAAGCCACAACAATCCAATGCTCCATATGGTAATACCTACAATTCCAATAGGAGGAATCACCCCAACCTCTCATGGAATTAACCCCTGCCTATGTACTTGGTGTCAAACTACAGTTTGGTTCCCCCTCACAGTCTGAAACCATCATCCTCTTCTCTAGTAGAACAAGCCATATTGAATTTGGAGTAAGGTGGTAGCAATCTAGTTGAGGAACAAAGGAATCAATGTGCAACTGCACAAAGGATTGATACTTGGTAGATGAATCGATATCTTTACGTTACATGCAGCCATCGAAATGAGGTTAAATGCTGATTTAAACCGATTGAACATCAATGTTCTGGTATATGTTCAGATTTCATATAGGAGTGTTTTTGTATTGTTTTATAGCCAAACAAAGATCCCAGTTGGCTTACTATATGTCATTTGCCCTAATGTAAGGAAATAACCCGGTGAATTCATAACCTCATTTTATCAAGCTAGTGACCCAACCTTCAAGGTCACCAATTTCACACTTCATTTTAGTCATTTCACAAACAGCCAACAACCACCCTGCTACCCAAATCCAAAAATTCAAATAAAAGTCTCACCATTTTCAAACATGTCGCTGAATCATTCAGGATGAAAACCCATCCCGTGTTCGACTTAGATCGCTATATCGCAGCAGAATACTACTAAGTAGCAGGAGGAATATAGGAAACAAATTTTGTTGATTTCGGATCACCCTACCGTGGCACGAATCACAACCCCCACCTCCCATCCCAACCTCTAACCTCAGTCACAAGCCCTTGTCCTTTTCAGCAATGGGGGTTAGATATATTAGGGCCCTTGCCCCTTGGGAAGGGCCAATGCAAGTTCATCCTTATCGGAGTGGACTACTTCACTAAGTGGGTCGAGGTCGAGCCCTTAGCAACAATCACTGAGCAGAAGGTACGCAACTTCGTCTGGCGCTCCATAATATGCAGGTTTGGAATCCCGAGGTCCTTGGTATCCGACAATGGGAAACAATCACACAACTTAAGTTCGCAGACTTTTTGTGATTAAGCTTGGAATTAAAAACTACTATTCATCCCCAGCTTATCCGCAATCTAACAGGCAAGCAGAAGTTACAATAAGGACCCTTAAGGTAACAAGAAGACGGCCGAAGACCTAAAAGGGAATCGGGCAAGCAGTACCTCCCTATGTGTCAGGCATACATAACACAGACGAAGGACCGCAACGTAAGAAACTCCGTTTGCCTCAGAATTTGGTACCGAGGCAGTAGCCCCTATAGAAGTGGGGATCAAATCACCAAGGGTTGAATTTGGGAACAACGAACACAACGAGGAGATCCTCCGCCTAAACCTCGACCTCCTGGGTTAGGGAGGCGTGAATAGCTCTGGCGCAGACTATCAACAAAATAGTATTACTACGTAAAGGTCAAGCCCAATACTTTTAAGCCCGCGACTCTAGCATTGAAAAACTCCTACAAAGAAGGAAAGACCCAACACACGGGAAACTAGGACCCAATTGGGAAGGACCCTACATCATATCACATGTAATATGACCTGGCAATTATGAACTTCAAACCGGGGAAGGAAAGACCCTACCTCATTCCTGGAACGCTGAGCACCTCAAGTGGTTCTTCCAATAAACCTCGGGTTGTAGCTTTTAATAAAACAATCAAGTTTTATTTTTATTTAGATAACAATCTTTTTGTTTATTCTTCTCGCATTACTCACAGAGATCATAAAATAAAAAACAGAAAACAAAGAGAAAAGGAATAGTACAAAGAGAGGAAGATGGAGAATAAGGAACCTGCCTCGTAGGGGCCCCGAAAATCACATAGCACCGACACACATGTCCCCAAGAGTTCTACTTTTATTTCAAGAAAGTTACAGTTGTTTTAGAAAATTACAATCAGCATGTCTCAGAAAATTACACACCCTTTCTCTACATCTCAGAAAGTTATGAGCCGCCAACAACCACTCAAGACAAAAACAACAAGAAGAAAAAGAAAAAGGAGAAGGAAAAAGAGGGGATGAGAGGTATAGTGGAGAAAACGAGACTTGAAGTATTCCCTCGGATCACGCCGCTCTCTCCACACACGTTCCCTAGCCCAACTCCATCAAATGGCAGGACTAGGGAACAACACAACTCTCACAAAGGGAGGAACTAGGGAAAAACACAACTTCAACATGCAGCAGAGCAAAGAAACCAAGCTACCGTCTCAGGTTTCCAAACAAATTCGCGAGTGGCGCTAAAGCCAAAAACTTCATCACGCTCAACCCGAACACTCAACGGTCAGAAGATGAACTCAGAAGAGTCAGGAGCCTCTTCGGGAACCATACAACTCGCTCCAATTCCCTAGAGACTACCGTTAATACCACGCATTGATTTTCCCAAGGGAAGGAAGATGAAAAGGCACTATAGCCCAGGAGCCAAGTAGCACATTTCGGGAGCTCAACAAATAAGAAGCGCGTAATAGCTCAGAACTTAACTCCGCACAACGCGCAAAACAGCCCCAGAGCTAAGTAGCTCGGGCCAGAGCTTAATTGCTCACCATGCGTAATGTACCTCAGAGCAAAGTAGCTCGCTTGGAGCTCACAGCCTCAAAAGGCAGCACAGCCTAGAGCTTAACCCGCCCAACAAGGCGAAATGCTCTGAGCGGCAGTCAATCTTCGCAGTTTAATCAAGCCAACAAGGCAAACAACCCAAGAGCAAAGAAGCTCGCTGGGAACTCACCACTCGTGCGCGTATCAGCCTTAGGAGCTTAATCGCTCAACAAGGCTTAAAAGCCTAGAGCCAAGTAGCTCGCTTGTGAGCTTAATGCTCAACAAGGCGTAATAGCCTGTGTGAAAAGCAAATTTCTCAATTCTTTGATCTCGCAGCTCGTAAAGTAGAATGTGATCATGATCTTAATTGCTCAACACAAGATTATAGCCTAGGAGCCATATTAAGTTCGGGGAGCCAAGTAGCTCGCTGGAGTCAAAGAGCCGCTGAGCTCGCAGCTCGCTTCTGAGCTCAAGAAATTCAGCCGTGGCTTAATTGTTTAACAAGGCGCATTATCCCAGGAGCAAAGAGCTCATTGAGTTCAAGAGTTTAGAAGGCGCACAGCCCGTAAGCTTGACCGATCAAGGCGTATCAAATCTCAGAGCCAAGTAGCTCAGTTTTGGGAGTTCAGTAGCTTAGAAGGCATAATAGCCCAGGAGCTTAATTGCTTGACAAAGCAGAATAGCCCGGAGCCAAGCAACTCGCTGGAGCTAATGTACTCGTAAGGCGTAATAGCCCAGAGCTTCGATCATTAATAAGGCGGTAATAGCCCAGGATCCAAGTAGCTCAGCTGGAGCTCAAAGAACTCGTATGACTAATTAGCCCAGAGCTTAACTACTCAACAAGTTAGGCAAATTAAAAACAAAAATAAAAAATTATTATTATTTTTAACATAAACCTAAGAATAAAGATAAAATAAAATTAAAATTAGGCTACTAAAAGGAAAGTTACTAAAATAGCATACTATAAAAATCGACCAATTTTAAACAAAAAACCAAAATTTCAGCCGTAGTTTGCTCAAGTGGACACCAAACCAGCTCACCACCGATTTACTCACGAGGGTCACGAGGAGGATCTCCTTAACCCCTAAGAAATGTGGGTCAGCCCTCCATGCTCGTCCATTCGTTAATTTTCTTCACCGGTGATTTTTGGGCCGATTATCGACTCACAGACACTTTCAAAGCATTCAATCCTCTACCAATTGTTTCATTTTCCTTAGCCAATTTGGGCAATTTATGGACATTTGGCTTCTCTGCACTTGGGCCAACTGAGAAAACTTCATCAGTCCCTTGATTGCCATTTTCCACTAGCTTCAGGTTACTCATGAAAAATATCGAGCCCGGACGTCATGTTGCCAAACGCGTGAGTCAGATGACTCCATTTGAATTAATGATCAGACGCGCGGGCCAAAACTGCCTTCCTGTGATAATCGGGCAATAATGATCGGGGCCCACTTGCTATTGGCTCCCAGATCGCACTACAAAGTCTACCCGGGTAGAACTGTCTACCTTACTAAGACATCCTCAACTATTCCCTTAGAATTTTCACTAATCGACAGCCAACACAAAGTGATGTCAGGGTAGTTCAGCTCCCTATACCTAGTCAGCTTATACAATCGAGTATGGCAAGGAAGTTCACACTGCCCCCAAATCTAATGCGCTGCTTTTGTCTATGCAAGTCCCAACAATGCCGATCAAATCGTGGTGGATCTGATCCTCAGATATAACGGAGTCTTTCTCCGATTATGGCAATCGACTTGCTCTAAGCAGTAAGGCTTTTCAATGCCTAAATCTTCGACAAAGGCACGTGTCCTTAAGAACTTAGCATAAGTCAGGACCTCGCTTAATCATGTCAAGCAAAGGGAATGTTTACCTTTACTTCGCTTTAGCACATCCCAAATTTCAAATTGCCTGGGATTTTTTCGCTCTCAAGGTCAGAAACGGAGGTATATGTTTTTCTTCAATGTTCTTCACCGATTATTACCCTTCAGCTCACTTCCTTTTCTCAGATGTTCCTTTAGCAAACATGGGCACCGGGTTGCCATATTTCTTCCACTCCCCTCGCAGTGATGATAGCTTTCACTTCATCCATCCCCTCGAATCATTGACGAATCCTACCTCACGGACTCCTCGATTGGCAATGCTCGGGAAGTGGAACCTTCCTCAGACTCCAAAGAGATCGCCGATCTTTGTGATTGAATACTACAGTTGTCAATTTTCCGATTAAGATTGCTCTCAAGCCCATCTATTCTTTCTTTTGCTCGTTGCATCACAAAGATCACCCTTTATGCCAATCAGACGCTGATCCCCTTGCTCTTCCACAAAGTCACACCACTCGCTTAAACTGTGATCGGCTCGTCAATAGAGAAGAGGATGATGATGGTCATGGTCGGTGATGAGGAACCAAACTGTTGTTTGGCACCTGGGGGCACATAGGCAGGGGGATTAGGTTTCCAAGAGAGATCGCGATTCTTCCAATTGGAATCAGACAGACACCGTACAGGCATTAGGTCGTGGCTCAGACGACCTAATGACATCGCATGTTCCGACATGAAATCCTTCAACGAGGGGGCATTCTGATAGTCTTCTTCCTCGAATGGACAAATAATACAATTGATGGCTGGTCGGGCCTATGCAAGATTTTCTGGCCACGTCTCACTTCATGGAGCCTTCTTCCTGTAGCCTCTTCCACTTTCCTAGCTGGGGTCGATATTCTTGTTTTCATTTCCATATCTTCTAATGTGCATAAATGCCTCCCTCGTGGGTCAAGGTTTAATTTTTTCAAATTTTCCTCGATTCGTTCATCCTAAGCCTTGGAAGTTTCAGCCACATAATTCAATAAATCCATGGCTTAATCCGGATTTTGCCTTTCAAAAAATCAATTTCCAATACGTGCTTCCGGCAAATATTTCATGGAAGGGACATACCATTATGTAAATGATTCACTAGCATCCATGTATCAAACCATGGTGTGGACATGCATTGATGGTCTCCATGAACCTCTCCCAACACCGATAGAATTTCTCATCGTCATAGGCCGAGGAGTGTAGATCCGTCTTTCAAACTATCGGGTCTCGTCGAGATCAAGAATCTCCTTCAAAAATTCAGCTTCAAGATCGGCCCAATTTCTAATCGCTCTCGTCCCGAATCGGGTTTACATTTTGGCTTTGTCCTCGAGGGTTAACGAATGCCTTCACTTCAACAATTCCATACTCCGCTATACCCTCCTTAAAAGCTATGCATACTTCCCTCAAAATCTACGTGTGAATATGGATTTTCATTCTCCATACTATGAAACGTGGGAAGCAAGCACTCAGTGTGGTCTCACCGCTACATCCTCGCCAGGGATAAGTATGATGCGAAGGAGCACTAACCTAGGAGGGTATGTGATCCCTCATCGACCGCATGCCATTGATTCATAGGATGCTTGTCGACTTTGGCTGCCTCGGTGCAGAGGATCCATTCCGTCACCGTGCACACCGATTTCACAAACTTTGCTCAACTCGGGTGCACTCACTCTTGCACCCAATTCGATATCCTCATCCTGTCGCATAAACACCTGTAGCACTATATGAGATAAAACAAAGAACACCAACAAAGATTGCCAAAAAGGGTTAGTGTTTGCTAAAACAAAAACTGACTGTAAGAAACAAAAACAATGCAGTAACTGCAAGAAAACCTGCAGCTCAAACAAATGAAATTCAAAAAGGATTGAAAGGTCACCAACACTTGTAATGTGGATTACAAGTACATATCAACTCATCACTCGTAATTTGGCACCATCCCCGGCAACGGTGCCATTTGATTCGTGCTACTGGGTAGGTGGTGATCCCGAATCACGAATATTTGTTTCCTATACCCTCCTACTCGCCGTAGTCAAGCTTCTCAAAGATAATGGGTTCAGTATCGAACACAGGATGGGTTTTCATCCCACGAACGATCTCTGCATTACCGTTTGAAAATGGTGAGACTTTTTGTTTGGATTTTTAGATTTGGTTAAAAAACAGGGAGTTAGTCGCTCACGAATAACCGAAATAGCTAAACCGAAAATGTTAGAAATGGTAACCTCAAGGCTCGGGTCACTAAATTGCAAAATTTGTGGCTATCAAGGTGTCCTCTGGGTTATTTCCTCGCATTGCGGCAAATAACATATAGTCAAAGCCCAAACCTGATCTTTTGTTTAGCAATAAACCTAACCCTAAAAACACTCCTATTCGAGTCCACACAAATAAATAACATTCAAAGTTCCAATCGCTGAAACCATAGCATTTAACCTCATTTCAATGGCTCAGAATGACATCGAATCCGATATCGTTGCATCTACCATTGCAGAATGCATCAACCCTAAAGCCTCGACAAGTATTGACCAAAGGAAAGACATTAAATGGCATTAAACCTAGTTTTGAAAGTTCGAACCATAAATGCAAGCACTGTGACATTAAAAGCATGAGGACACTGCCAAACTACTAACAACCAAGCTAGCAACCCTCCTCTTCAAGGCTTTGAGACTTAGCCAAGCATCCCTTGAGTTGTCATCCTCAAGGGGTGTGTTTGGCAGCCGAGAAAATGAGAGAAAGAGGAGAGAGAAGAGAGCAAAATATAACCTAAAAACTAAAGTTGCGGGAAAGCTTTCATAAAAATGAAAGTTAGGGTTACAAAAGTCAGAGTAGCTTATATACCAACCCCAATGTGTGAAATGACAAAAGCACCTAAAAATATGAAATTGCCAATAGGGACAAAATGGTAATTAATCAAACGTAGTCGTTTTGGAATCAAAACATCGAAACACAAGGGCAAAGAATTTCGCGACAAAGCAGGAATTTCGCTTAGCATAGAGAAAATTTCTAAGCTAGTGATTCGTGCCACAAGAGGGCTGAGCTAAAAATCAACAAAATTTATATACACTTAAGCCCACCACGTCAAGAGCAAGCTACTGTAGTATAGTGGCCCAGGATCGAACACTGGGAGGAGGGGTTTTCATCCTAAAAAATGGTTTGCATCGCATGAAGGTAAGGCTTTTTATTTTATTCTTTGGAATTGTGTTTCAAAACAAGGGAAATGGTTTGAACCGAGAATTGTAAAACCGAAAGTAAAAGGTGAAAAAAGCACTCAAGATTTAGTCACTAACTTAAGTGTTGGGGTGGCAAACAAGTGTCTCTGGTTTATCCTCGCTATGACATGCAACCTATAGTCCATGGCATAATCCTGGATCTATATTTAACTAGCAAACCTCAGCCCATGAAGCAACTCCTATTTGAGTCAACATGCATGCAAGCATGTCCCTTTTAAAACCCTAACATTAAATTATCATTTCAGGCTCAGAAGACCATCTAAAGAACAACAAGGCATCTCTCACCCGAGCACCGCATCCTAAAGCATGGAGAGTATCGCAAAATAATAACAGAAATGTTACTTAACCCTAATTTGAAGAACCCCTAACATGTAAATATTATCTCGCAGGCTCGTAGCACCATCTAAAGAACAACAAAGGCATCTCTCAATCTCGAGCACTGCATCCTAAAGCATGGAGAGTATTGGCCAAATCAATAACATCCCATGTTATGCAATATGTTTTGAGAATAAGGGCCATAAATACACTACCCGTAGCTTTTAATACAAGAGGACAACATGCATATGCCCCACCACTGCCAGCTTCCTTCCTCTTCAAAGAAAGGAGGCTTAGCTGCCATCTCGTGTTGTCATCCCCAAGAGGCACGCTCGAGAAAGGGAGAGAAAGAAGAGAGAGAAGAGATAAAAGCAAAACCTAAAATAAAAGATTTTATTTACAAAAATAAAAACATACAAAATTATTCTGCTCCCAAATTGTTCCTCCAATTGTTCATACTTTCTTACAAAACAAGAGGGGTTTATATAGGCCTCCTCAAGGTATGAAAATACCAAAAACCTATGAAATTGGCTAAGATTTGACAATTAATTAATACACCAAGCTCGGAGGCTATTCAGATTAATTACAAAGCATGACGAGGCATCAATTTTCGCTTAAAGCTGAAGAATTTCGCTTAATTAGCGAATCAATGTGTCTTAGCTTAAAACAAGAAATTTCGCTTTATGGGTGGGCACTACTAGCATAAATTCGCTTGCTAGCTAAATTTTGTGAGAAGGAACTAATTATTTTCGCTAAGGAACAAGCTAGCGAAATTTGAGTGGTCTAGCGAAATTTGGCATTTTCGTTTAGTTAAGGAATTGTTAAGGTTACAATTTTCGCAATCCTAGCTTAAAATTTTCGCAAGCTTAGCGAAAATTCCAAATTGGCTGATCCTCACCGCATTGCCTCCTGTCTTCAACTGCATTGAATTTTCTTCACTCGCCGTTTTCATTGATTCTAGGTTGGTCAGACGGCCGAGACTTGAGTTCAAACTTCATGATTCGTCATTCATCTCGACATTGAACTCCAAAAGTGCGCAAAAGCCTCGCTGTAGCCAAAAATACCCTCTAAATGGCATAAGTAAAGAATAAGAAGACTAGAACACTTCAATTGGTATAATGACATGATTAATGCGCAAAAGCACTAAAACTCATCTAATATGGGTTCAAAATCGCACTTTTTGGGGCATTAATCACACCCCCAACCGAAACGCCAAGTAGTCCCTTAGCAATGCAAATAAAAGGAGATGCATGTGGTGATTTTCAAAAGATTATGATTCAAAAGGTCGATGTACTTATACACAATACTTTAACCGAACACCGATATCAAATTTGAAAAACTCGGGATAATGAAGAACCAAACTGCATATGAGAACAATTCTATGTCAATGTTGGTTCCATGATTCTCAACTTGGATTTCCACCTAAGTCTAATTGGTCTTTTTGGAATCCAGACTAAGTCAATAAAGTGTAAAATTTGTTCCCTCCCCCCAACCTAGCACTGACATGGCCTTAAGTTGTTGAACAACCTAGATAGGCTATTATTAATTTTTCTTCTTTTTCAATTATAATGTAGATGCAATGCTTAAAATTCGAAGTTCACCAAAGTCCGTAATCCGGTCCACCGATGACTCCCAACCACTCAAGGTTTAGGGCATCAAGCCAAAAGGATCAATGACCACTAACTCTATAGGCTTCACCCCGAACTCCGAATGACTTCGAAAATCAAGCACCTACAATTCGCTAACTCTACCTATCCACCCATGTAATAATCGAACACAAAATCGAGATGACCCCAACCACCAAGGCTTAGTGGCATCGGTTTCAAAGGTTCGCCATACACCCCTCTAATCGCGGTTCTGCTTCAAGGCAAAACTTCACGACTTTATTTTTCTTTTTCTTTTTTCTTTTTTTTTTCTTTTTTTTTCTTTTCTTTTTCCTTTTGAAGACTACATTGGTCTTCAACCTGGGTAACACAAACCTATCCTAAGCTGCCAACATGCTTAAGGCGCGCCTATGCAAAGCGAAATGGTGTATGCAAGTTCACACCTTATCAAATAATCTGAGGCAAAGTGTGTGAATTAGCATAAGGGAGAAATTTCAAGTTGAGCATGCTGGAACTATAAGTGACCAAAAATTGTTTCAAGCATGGAATTTGTTCTAGCAAATAGCTGACAATCAATGCTTCAATTTCCCAACATAAAACAATTCAATTGTCCAATTTGAAGAAATTCAATTGTCCAATTGAAGCCATTCAATTGTCCAATTGAAAACAAAAATTGGATACACGGGCGGGGGCACAAAAGCTCGCTTTTGGGAACACCGAACCAGCCATATAGAAACATTACTCAAGGAGGATCAAGGAGAATGATCTCCTCAACCCCGCAGCACTCGAGCCGACTCCATGGTGTGCTCGACTTCCCATTGTTGACTCGTTCACCGATTGAATTCAACCGAGTAACACCGAGTGGGCACTCGAAGGCAAGTCCAAACACTCCGCTTTCATCTTTGCTGAGTGTAGCCTCAGAATTCCTCGGACATTCAAATTTTCCTCAGATCTCGACACACCGAGCACACATCATTAGTCACTTGATTTTCGCCTATTAATTGCGCTTGTTGTTCGCGAAATAGTTCAATTCCAATGTCATGTTACCAAAGGTAAGTTGCATAACTCCATTCCCAAGAATTTATTATCGTGATTATCGTGGCCAGAATGGTCTTCCTAAGATGATCGGGTACATGATCGTTCACTTGCACCGCCTGTCAAGCACCACAAAATCTACCGGATAGAATTTGTCTATCTTCACTAAGACATCCTCAACTATCCCCTGGGGATTTTCACCGATCTATCTACCAATGAGAGTGTGGATGTTGGTAGGCTTAAGTTCACCTGCACTAACTGCCAGATACCGAATATGGCATGAGGTTCACACTGGCTCCTAAATCAAGCAAATGATTTCTCTATGCTATTCCCACCAATATCGACTCGAAATTGTGGGAGATCCTCGATCCTCAGATTTCGGACAGAGTATTTGTTGATTATGGCACCCACTTGCTCGAGAAATGCCTTCTTCTCAATGCCTAATCCTCTTAATCAGGCAAAGATCTTTCAAAAATTTCGCAGATAAAGTGTGAACTTGCTCGACAGTCCAAAGAGGTACTGCCGACCTTCACCGTCTTAGACCTCTAAAATGCCCCGCTGTCGAGATGCCTTCTTCTTGCCTCTAAGTGCTTCAGAGAAATGGAGGTGGTATGCGGTATTTCATTGAATCCTCTCAGAGAATATGCCTCAGACCGCACTCTTCTCCCCGGCTGACTTTCAACAGCTTTGAAGATAGCCGATCAACCTCTTTTCCACTTCTCAGGGTAATTATAGCCTTAACCTCATCCATTCCCGAATTGTTGGATGACCCCACCTCATGAATTCCTTTTGGATTTGGCAATGTTTGGGAAGGGAACCTTCCTCTCTCATGTACCTCCAGAATATTGTTGATCTTTGTGGATCGAAGTTCAGAAGTTGTCAATTCTTTTGTTTAGATCGCTTCTCAAGCCCGTCTTATTCTTGCTCGCGGCTCTCTACGCCAGCTTCTAATCCTTTCAGGCGCCGCATATCGATCCTTTGTTCTTCCACAAAATTACCCACCACCTTACTCAAATTTAAAATCCATTGTCTACATGAGACGAGATGGAGGTGGTCAAGGGTCGAGAGCGAACCAACCGTGGTTTGGCACCGGGGTACATAGCAGGATCGGGTTTCCGTGAGAGGTTACGGTGATTCCTCCAATCGTGGAATCAGAGGTATTACCATATGGAGCATCTAATGGGTGGTTTATTTTGGATTTAGACATGGGCATAATTTCTGCATGTTGCCTCGTGGTGATTATTTGATTGAAAATCAAGCAAGAAAGTCAGGATGCAGATAACTCATTTGCATCGCTTGTATTTCATGCCGGGTTTTTCATTTCCGTATCATCCACCTGAGTTAAACTAATCAATTTTGTTTTCATCTCCGTGTCTTCAGAAATGCGAACTTGTCTCCCTCGGGTGGTTCAATGGCCCCCAATCTTTCAACTTCCCTAGACTAGGTTCATCCTGCTTGAAGCCAGCTACATAGTTCAAAAAAAAAAAATCCATAGCTTCATCAGATGTTTACTCAAAAGTTACCCCACACATAGTTTCCAAGAATTGTTTCATGGCAGGAGACATACCACCATGTAAGTGGTTCACCAACATCCAAGTGTCAAACCCATGATGTGGGCATGCAATCGATGGCTTCCATAAATCTCTCCTAACACCGGTAAAATCTCCTCACCCATCCCGAGCCGCAAAGGTATAAATTTGCCTTTTCAAATTATCGGGTCTCAGGAGTACCGAAAACTTCTTCAGAATTCCGCCCGCAGCCGCCCACTTCGAATGGTTCTGTGCCTCAATGAGTTGAGCCATATCTGCCTTGTCCTTAAGGGTCAATGGAAATGCCTTTAAATTTCTTCAGCAAATCCATGTCTATCATACCTCTCAAGGTAGTGCAAACCTCCTCAAAATCCCTAATATGAGTGTGTATGGATTTTCATTTTCCATACCATGATACGTGGGGAGTGTAGGTACTAAATATGGCTCACCGCTACATCTTCGCCAGGAGGAATGATACAGATTGTGGCACTAACTCTAGAGGGGCGGATGTGATCCCTCATGGTTCTATGTGCATTCGATTCACGGGCCCCCGTCGACTTTGGCTGCTCTCGTGCATGGGATCCATGGTATCGGCTGGCACACTAACTTCACTAGCCGGGTCAAGTCGTACTAATCCTATTCAATTCCACCAAGTCGTTTCTATCCCACTCGTTGCATACACAAGAAATTACACAATTATGTAGACAGCAAAGAGCAACAAACAACCTCGCAAAAAAGATTAAAATTAACTAACAATAAAACTACCCAATGAAAATCGAAATCGAATCAAAATCGAAAATGGGCGGTGCCATCGCTAATTGCTAAAACTAGCGCCTCGCGAACCGAAGCCGCAAAAGAGGTAAAGTTACCTTCACTGTGATGGATCACAAGTACCTTCAACTTACCATTAGTACTTACACCATCCCTAGCAGAACGGCGCCATTTGATTCGTGTCACAAAGAGGGTCGAAGCTAAAATCAACAAAATTTATATACACCTGTTCCTACACGCGTAGTCAAGCTACTCGCAGATAAAGGTCTAGGATCGAACACGGGGACGGGTTTTCATCCTAAAAATGGTTTGCATCGCGCATGAAGGTAAGGCTTCTATTTGGATCTCTGAATTGTGTTTCAAAACAAAGTGGAAATGGTTCGAAACCCAGAATCAGAAAAACTCGGAAGTGTACAAGGTGAAAAAGTTAACTTCAAGATTTCCAGTCACTAACTCGTGTTAGTGGCAAACAAGTGTCCTTCTGTTTTATCCTCGCTATGACATGCAACCTATAGTCCATGGCATAACCGGATCTATATATTTAACTAGCAAACCTCACCTATGAAGCAACTCCTATTTGAGTCATCATTGTAGCATGCGCTATGGCCCCTTTTAAAACCTAACATTAAATTATCATTTCAGGCTCCTGTGAAAGACCATCTGTTAACAACAGCCGCATCTCTCACCCGAGCACTCGCATCCCAAAGCATGGAGAGATTAAGCAAAATAATAATGTGAAATGTTACTTTTAACCCTAATTTGAAGAACCCTAACATGTAAATATTATCTCGTAGGCTCAGAAGACCATCTAAAGAACAACAAGGCATCTCTCACCCGAAAGACCGCATCCTAAAGCATGGAGAGTATTGGCCAAATCAATAACATCCCATGTTATGCAACTAGGTTTGAGAATAAGGGCCATAACAAGGCACTACCCGTAGCTTTTAATACAAGAGGACAACATGCATATGCCCCACCACCAAGCTGGGCCTTCCTTCATCTTCAAAGAGGAGGCTTAGGCCACTCCTCGAAATACATCCCTGCAGGGGTGTTTCGGCAATTTTGAGAAAGGGAGAGAAAGAAGAGAGAGAAGAGATAAAAGCAAAACCTAAAATGAAAAGACTCTACGACAAAAATAAAAACTTACAAAATTATTCTGCTCCCAAATTGTTCCTCCAATTGTTCATACTTTCTTACAAAACAAGAGGGGTTTATATAGGCCTCCTCAAGGTATGAAAATACCAAAAAACCTATGAAATCGCTAAGTTATCGACACCATAATACACCAAGCTCGAGGCGGCCATTAATTACAAAGCATGACGAGAAGATCACCTTTCGCTTAGTCAAGAATTTCGCTAATTAGCTTAAATCAACGTCTAGCGCTAAACAAGAAATTTCGCTTAAGGGTAAGTAATTTAGCTACTAGCGAAATTTCGCTTAAGCTAGCGAAATTTTGTGAGAAGTTTAAATCAATTATTTTCGCTAAGGAACAAGCAAATAAATTTGGAGTGGTCTAGTTTAAATTTGGCATTTTGCTAGGTTGCAATTTTCGCTTAAGGTTGCGAAATTTTCGCATCTCTAGCTAAAATTTTCGCAGAAGCTTAGCGAAAAATTCCAAATTATTGATCCTTCACGCATTGCTCTCCTCGTCTTCAACTCGCTTGAATTTTCTTCACTTTGCCTTGGTTTTCATTGATTCTAAATGGTTTGATGGAGTCGAGACTTGAGTTCAAATCCTCCATGATTCGGCCATTCATCTCGACATTGAACTCCGTGTGCGCAAAAGCCCGCAAAATGTACCTAAAAATACCCTAAATGGCATAAGTGTTACCAAGAAGACTAGAACACTTCAATTGGTATAAATGACATGATTAATGCGCAAAGCACTCAAAACCTATCTAATATGGTTCAAATTTGCACTTGGGCATTAATCACCTAGCAAAATCACAAGAGATAAATAAAAGAAAATTTCAAGAATGAACAAAGCAATTTTCTCTAGGCTAGCGAAATTTCACTAGCTTAGCGAAAATTTCGTTAGGATTGCGAAATTTTCGCTATGATTGCGAAATTTTCGCAATCCCTGCGAAATTTTCGCCATGCATAGCAAAAATCTGGTTTCCTCCTGTTTTGCCGCATCATCCTTTCATGAATTCCACTTCACATTTCTTCATTTTTTGTTGGTGAAATCACTCGTGAATCCTCAAAGATCTCAAGACCAACTTGACACGACTTGAAATTATTGGTCGAGGCACGCAAAAATATGCAAAATTACCAAAAAAACAAACTCGAAATGGAATCAGTGGTACTAAGTGACCTACATGTTAATCAACACCATATGATTAGTGCAGCACTCAAACCCATCTCATCAGACTCAAAATAAAGACTTTTTTGGCACTAATCACTTGACTGCTTAACAAGGCAGAATAGCCCAGGATCCAAGTAGCTCAATTTTTGGAGCTCAACAACTCGTATGACCTAATAGCCCAGAGCTTAACTTACTCAACAAGGAATGTACCTTTCAGAGCCATGTAGCTCGCTTTCTAGGGAGTTTAATAGCTCAGTTTTTAGAGCTTAATTGTTCTACAAGATAGAACAGCTCAGGAGCAAAGCAGCTCAGATTTTTTAGCTCATAAGGTAGAATATCCTAGGAGCTTGACTTCTCAACAAGGCCAAACAGCCCAAGAGCTAAGTAGCTCACTTTTTGGAGCTCAGAAGGCAGAATATCCCAGGATCTTAATTGCTCAACAAGGCACTATAGCCCAGGAGCCAAGTAAATTTCGGGCCAGAGCCGGGCAGTTTCGCTTTCTGAGCTCAACCGCCGCTGTAGAGCTTAATCGCTTAACAAGCTGCACGTTCCCAGAGCAAAGTAGCCTGGGCTGAGCTCCGCAGCTTAGAAAGCAGACAGCCCAGAGCTGATCGCCACAAGGCAGAATGTACCAGGAGCCAAGTAGCCCATTGAGCTCGAGCTTAAGGCAAAATAGCCTAGGAGCTTAACTGCTTGACAAGGCATAATGGCCCGTAGCCAAGCAACTCAGTTTTTGGAGCTTAGCAGGTTAAAAGGCAGAATAGCCTAGGAGCTTGACTACTCAATAAGGCAGAACAACCCAAGATCCAAGTAGCTCAGTTTTTGGAGCTCAACAGCTCAGAAGAAAGAATAGCCCAAGAAATTAACTACTCAACAAAGCGGAAAGCCCAAGAGCCATGTAGCTCAGTTTTCGGAGCTCAACAACTCAGTTCTTAGAGCTTAATTGCTCAACAAGGTAGAACAACTCAGGAGGAAAGCAACTCGATTTTTATAGCTCAGCAGCTCAGAAGGTAGAATAGCCTAGGAGCTTAATTGCTCAACAAGGCCGAACAACCCAGGAGCTAAGTAGCTCAATTTTTGGAGCTCGGCAGCTCAGATGGCATAATAGCCCAGGAGCTTAACTGCTCAACAAGGCGGAACAACCCAGGAGCCAAGTAGCTTAGTTTTCGGAGCTCAGCAGCTTAGTTTTCGGAGCTTAATTGCTCAACAAGGCAGAACAGCCTAGGTGCAAAGCATCTCAATTTTTGGAGCTCAGGAGCTCAGAAAGAATAATAGCCCCGGAGCTTAATTGTTCAACAAGGCATTATAGCCTAGGAGCCAAGTAGTCGAAGTTCGGGGGAGCTCACAGCCTTAGAAGGCACAACCTAAGAGCTTGATTTCAATGAGGCACTATGTACCTAGTAGCCCACGTTTCGCTAGTGGCTTAATAGCCGGAAAGGCACTATAGCCTTAAGCCAAATAATTTAAGTTTGGGGCTTAATGTACTGCATAACCTAGGAACCAAGTTGTTCAATATGGCAAAACCCCATGGTGTAGACTGACGGGAACCACAGGGCTCAGAAACTAGTCACACCATCATTTCATTATTTACAAATGGCGATTGTTTCTGTATTCCAAGATAATACAAAAAATCCTAGAGCCAGCGTGATTGCACTCAAAAGTGTTATTTCGAGTCCTATTGCATAGGTTTTGAGTGCTTTTTTTTGCGTACTTCAATCATATTAATTGCCGAATGACATGTGCGTTCGATTAGTAGTACTAATTTTGTTTCGAGGTTGTTTTTGGCGCAGGTGCTTGGGAACCTCAAACATCATTTCAAGCTTCGCTTCGCTGCAGGCTGATTTATGTCAAGTTCATTATGAATTCTCGGCCCAGGGATTTCATCATCTTGGGATGAAGAAATGTCAAGTGAGAAATGAAAATGGAGGCTGAATTGATGCAGGAGGCAATGCATGAGTTAAGGATTTTCGCTATGGTATAACGAAAATTTCGCAAGGATTGCGAAAATTTCGCAACCATAGCAAAAATTTCACAATCCTAGCGAAATTTCACTATGGCCATATTTTCGTTATGATAGCGAAAATTCGCTAACAAAATTTAATTTTCACTATGCCAGATTTTCTCTATGATAATTCACTATGCATAGCGAAATTGTTCCCCCTCTGATTTTGATCCAAAACGACCGTTTTGTGTAATTCCATTTTGTCCCCAATGTAATCACTATATTTTGGTATTTTCAATTGTTTCACGCACCTCTTGTATGGCTATAAACACCTTATAACATTTGTAGCCTAACCATTAAAGCATTACCATTCGCTCGGCTTTTGTTTTAGGTTCTGATTTTCTCTCTTCTCTCTTTTTTTCTCATTTTCTTACTTAAACACCCCTTGAGGATGACAACTCAAGGGATGTTTGGCTAAGCCTCAAAACGAAGGAGGGTTGCCCTAGGTTAGCGGGTGGTCCTCAGTTTTTTAAATGAAACACTTATGCGCATTACATTTGTTCCCAAACTTTCCAAGCTAGGGTTCATGCCTATTTAATGTCTTTCCTTTGGTCAATATTTGGCATGCTTGAGGGTTCGATTATTATTCTTAATGGTAGATACGCGACATCCAGTGAATGTCATTAGAACCCCTTTGAAATTAGGTTAAATGGTGTATTTTTTCAAGCTATTTGGAACATTAAATGCTCATTAAGTGTTTTGGCTCAAATAAGAGTGTTTTTAAGGGTTGGTTTAAAGCTAAACAAGAATCCGGTTTTGGCTATGACTATGTATCATTTCCCTAATCAGAGGAAATAACTTGAGGACACCTTTATAACCCCATTTATCAAACTAGTGACCCAAGCCTTGAGTCACCATTACACTTTAGTTAAGCTGCTTCGATTAACCTAGTGACATGACACCCACACTTTTTAATGCAATCCAAAAATCAAGAAAAGCCTGCCAATTTGAACCATGATACGAATCATTTGTGGGATGAAAACCCATCCGTGTTCGACCCTAGACCACTTTACTTTTGCATTAGCTTGACTCTGACGATTGGGAGGAAATAGGAAACAAATTTTGTTGATTATGGATCACCTATAGTGCTTACAGACAAATGCGCCGTTGGCAGGGGATGGTGCCAATTTATAGATGATGAGTTGATATGTACCTTAATCACATTACAATTTAACTCTTTTTTGAATTTCGTTTGTTAAATTTCAAGTTTTCCTTGCCACTTAGATCCTTGTATTTATTCATAGATCATTTTATTTTGGCTAACACGATCATTTTTGTAAGCCTTGTTTGTGTTTATTTGCTTTGTCTCATTTTATTATTCTGGTGTTTATACTGCTTGGGATGGAAGCAGTTCAGAGTGAAACTGCAAAGAATCTGCACCAACTGATCGAGTTGTGAAGTGAGTGAGTACCTGAGTGAGCAAATGGATCCCCACCTGAAGAATAGCAAAAGTCGATAAGATGCTCAGTGAATCCAGTATAGGTGATGGGGATACAGCACCTCTGAGGTGAGTGCACCTTCACGCATCCTTTACCACCTGCTGATGATGTGGTGGTGAGACCATATTTGGTGCCCCTGCTTCCCACATTTCATGGAATGGAGAATGAGAATCCTTACACTCATATCCGGGAATTCGAGGAGGTATGCACAACTTTTAAGGAAGGAGTGCAGAGCATGGATTTCTTGGTAGCTTGATATTGACTTGAAAGACAAAGGCCCAATTTGGCTCAATTCATTGAGGCCAAGAACAATTAGAAATTAGGCCGAACTTCAAGCTGAGTTTTTGAAGAAATTCTTCAGCACATCAAAGACTAACAGTTTGAAGAGGCAGATCTACACTTAGCCTATGATAATGAGAAATTTTATCAGTGTTGGGAGAGGTTCGTGGAGACCATCAATGCATGTCCACACCATGGTTTTGATACATGGATGCTAGTGAATCATTTTTATGATGGTATGTCTCCATCCATGAAGCAATTGCTAGAAACCATGTGTGGAGGTGACTTTTTGAGCAAACACCCAGATGAGGCCATGGACTTTTTGAACTGTATGTAAAGAAACCTCTAAGGCATGGGATGAACCATCCGAGGGAAGCTGAAAGAATGGGGCACTTTGACCTACCAGAGGGGAGGCATTTATGCACTTTCCGAAGACACGGAGATGAAAGCAAAACTGACCACGTTGACCCGAAGGTTGGAGGAGCTGGAAATGAGAAGTTAGCACGAAATGCAAGCAGTAAATGAGTTGCCTGCATCTCAACCATCTTGTTTCAATTGTCAGTCAAATAGCCACCTGAGAACCTTTATCGAGAGAGCATGCCCATGTCTTGGGTCAAAATAAGCCACCCACTGAAATGCTCCATATGGCAACACCTATAACCCCGAATTGGAGAAATCATCAAGCCTTTCATAGGCTTGAAACCCCCACACGTATATCCGCCCGAGAACGAAGTTTGGCTCCATGACTTCCACCTTCTTCTCTGTTGACGAAACAATCTAAATTTAAGCAAGAGTGGTAGTACGTTTGTGGAAAACGAGAAGGTGTTGAATGTTCGGTGTCGGAAAATTGAGGCAGTCGAGAGCTCACTCAACAGGAAATTGGACAGTATGCACTCTGAGATTTCAAGGTTGTTGTTGACTGGACCAAAAGGCATGTACAGATTTATAACACTATTGGCAAAAGACTATTGTCTAATCCCCGGCAATGGCGCCATAAAAATTGTTGACCCCAAAACTTAATATATATACAATTTACGCCACTGTGGATTAAATAGAATCCAGCATGGTATATAACTTGTTGATTGTGCTTTGGCTATTTGATTAGTTAAAGATTGTTTCATTCGTGTAAATGCGTTTGCGAGTGGTTTCAATCCGTTATCTTTTACCAAGTGCACGAGGTCGAACAAGTAGTCGTGGATTTAAAATGGGATATCGATCCCACGAGAGATCTCGAGAATTCTCGATCAACTACGACTACTCAAAATCTACACTATTTCGACTACGATAGATAATTGAATCAGCTTTGAAAGCTTTAAAACTAATAAATTCTAAGAAGAATGAATTAATAAATGAATTGAATATTGAAATACAAAAATAACAAATTAAAATGTTGATTCAACTTCAAGAAACATTAAAAGAATGCTCTTTTGTGAAATATCAATTCCGCCAGAATGCACTGAGCTGTTGCTTTTTGAACCACAGATTTAAAACTAGTCCAAGGGAATATGATAAAGACAGCTGGATCTCTCGAGCCCCATCATTCATTACTCCCAAGCTTCTTGTTTCTCTCGAAAGCCGAGTGTTAGATAACTACTTTTAATTTTAAGGTTGCCTTGTTCTGAATTTTCTTTTCAATACTTCCATACCCACTAACACGGGTACAGCAAATACGAGCTCCTAAGATATAGTCATTTGCACCGGATCTACACTATCTTGGTTTCTCTTCCTGCAGAATTAGAACAGCTCATCCTTTCCTTGATTGGATCTCTGCTAACACGAGTTGGATTTACTGAATCGAGGTGAACTCTCACAGCCTAAATTGATAAGTGCTCTACTCGTTCGTCTCCAAGTGAGAAGAGATTTATTGATTTAATTACGAGCACATTAGATCCTGCATTGTTAGGTTCTTATACCTTTGAAATTGTTCATTACTCTCGGGAATTCCTTCCTACGTCTTTCAAGAGGCTTCACGGAAATCAGGCTTGAGGCAGTTTCCATTTTATGGGTATGAGACACTTACTGACATTGGGATGGTAACAAAAAAAACACAAAACCTGACAAGTAGCCATGGCGGAGTTCATCAGCAATGAATAAAATTTATGCAGGAAAGATAATTTATGACGATAGCGTCAATTCAATGAAAGCTGGGTTTCTAAATCACTAGATTACACCATACATTAGCTTGCTGATCAAGAAAGCCACTGTAAATCGGCAAGCTGTTCGAATTCGAAGGTGCATGCAGAATTCAAACAACCAGTGATAATTTGAAGATATATGAATGCGCATTCGGCTTAAGCTTTAACGATGGCATTCGGATCCAAATTTGGATAAAAATACAAATTAATCTAAAAATAAAATCCAAACGAAGAAAGAAAGAAAAATTAAAATCGGAGCTTCGGCCCGGCCGGATGTCTCTTTTCGATCGCCCAGAAGGCTGCGTTCCTTCAATAGCGACTCGTGTTATAGGGTTACGAGATTTGGGCCCTAATTTCGATGCACCTTGTTTTGGACTGTAGGTTAAAATGGCCCAGTTGGTTGTTGATGTCGCGACATCGAATCTTGTCGCGACCTCTGCTGTCTTCAGTCATGTCGCAAGGCCTTTGTTTGGTCGCGACGTGTCTTTGGTGTAGTTGATGTCGCGACAGCTTAAGGACGTCGCGACCTTTAGCGTAATGCATTTGATATCCGACAACTAAATCTTGTCACGACCTCCCTTCTGCGCCGAAAGTGTTTGTCGCGACCTCTGGATGGCGTCGCGACCTCTTTTCCTTGCTTCTGTTGTCGTGACTGTTTAATGACGTCGACCTCTGATCTTGCAATTGATGGCAAAACTGACCCGGTGTTATCGCGACCTTCTCTCTGGCTTGTTTGATTGAGTACCCCAGTGCTATTTTGAACCTATTTTATTATAGGTTTTGAGTGCTTTTGTGTACTAATCATAGTCTTTCAGATTTGCACATTAAGGTCCCTACTATTTTAATGATGCATTTTGTGGCAAATTTTGCGGTTTTTGCGAAGGCTAATTATGCCAAGAATTGTTGAGTCGATCAAGCACGAAGAATTCAAGTCAAACTCGACGTGCGGATCGAAGATCGAAGGAAAGAAAGAGCAAAATGTGAAGAAAAACACCCTTTGGAAAGCTTCTCACGAGCAGCGTTCCCGGCTCGACCGCACATTTCCTCACTGCTGCCCACCTTTTCACGCACACCACGTTTGCTTTTGCTTTTGGTTTTTCCATTTTACCCTGTAATAACCTTCCGATTTTGGTTTTTGTAACTTCCCTTACTGCTGAGCATCTATATAGAGTCTCGGTTGTCTGAAATCAACAGGACTTGAATTTTGGATACGGTAAAGCGGGGCGATTTCCCGCGACTTCCTTTTCCCTTTTCTTTCCTTTTCTTTTCCATTTTCTCGGCTGCCAAACACTCCTCGAGGATGACCTTTCGGAGGGATGTTCGCTAGACCTCTTCCTCCTTGAAAGGGCCATTTGTTAGCTGAGGTGTGGAAGAACTCACGGTTCCTGTTTATACGTATTTATGGTTGTTTATTGTTCACCTTGCTTCATGGTTTAAAAATCTCTTAAGCATGCTCTCTTTAATGTGTGTTGGCAAGCTTTTGGGTTCGATGGATACTTTCGCTCTAGATCCATTGTGAGGCTCCGGTTAGTTGTCTCCTGTAGTTATCGTGGAGTAGGGTTTTTAGAGATGTGTTTTCAACATTAGGGACATTTATGTCCATTTAAATGCTATGTTTCAAAGGAAGAAAATTCATAGGGTTTTGGATTTTAAAGCTAAATGAAGATCGGTTCGGAAATGACTATATGTCATCCTCCGACTCGAGGGGAAAAAATACAGGGGACATGGATTACCTTAAAACCCCTAAATGATGTCCCTAACATAAGGGGGATATATTATAGTTTTTTTTTCTTGTTTTTTAGTTTCAGTCGGTGAACACCAAAAACCCCACATTTTTACCAAACCTTAAAAATCAATTTAATTCACGATTTTTGCCTTCCTTTGTTAGTCATTTGTACGAAAAAACACATCCTGTGTTCGGCCTAGACCACTATACTGGTAGCTTGACTACGCTGATAGGAGGAATATAGGATATAAATTTTGTTGATTAGGATCACCCTACGTAGTACGAATCAGGTATCGCGAATAAGCTGAATGATGTCACGACTTCCTTTACGTATTAGTTGATGTCGTGACAGTTTAATCTTGTCGCGACCTCTTTTTTGATGAGTGATGCTTCGTGACCATCTCTCTCTTCTGGCTGCTGTTATACGCGACTTAGTTTCCTTGCAAGCTGATGTCATGTATAATGATGATGTGGCCAGCATCGGATGTACCGTGACTTATAATTGTTCGATCCATTGTTTATCTTACATCACGACTTCTTTTTGGTATTACGCGACCTCATTATCCTTTGTACTAGGTTTAATTACTATCGCGACCTACGAGGATGTCGCGACATCATCTCTTCTTCTTCATCAATTCACAGTTTAGCCCGACTTTGAGTTTTTCACGCCCATTTCGTTTTGTCTTCAATTCTCAGCTTCATTGCGGTACGGAGCTTTGTAGTTGCAACTGTGTATATTTCGATTCTTTGTAAAGCTACACCACATCAATTTCTTGAATCCTTTTGCGCCTCTCTTGCTGCAACTTTTTCTTGACTTGTTAGATCGATGCGCCAGCCACGTGCGCTCTTTTTACTTTAATTTACTTTCTTTTGAATTCCTTGCGGCTGGCCCCGGTGAAGTTATTCCATATTCCTGCATATAAATCCGTCTTTTTATATAAAAATCAATCAGAAAAATGGACTGAAAATGGATGACTTTTAAGCTCGTCATACTCCCCCAAACTTAAAATTTTGCTTGTCCTCAAGCAAAGAAAAGAAAGATTTGTTTGTCCTCAAACAAAAAGGACATTTTTCTGTTATGTTTTGCAATTGCAACCAATTTAATTGAAAGACTAGAAATTGCATTCTTTTCTGTGTATTCAGCTTAAAGTCCATATCAAGGTTAGTTTCTACTCAATCAGATGTTCATAACTAACTTGTTGAATTTGTTTTATAAACAGTATAGTTAATTTATCCTGCTGAAATGTAAATTGGTTTTCTTTCTCATTTCATTAATGAGTCAATTAACCCTTAGAGGATGTTCACAGTTTTGATCTTTTCCTGATTTTCCAAATTCCATAGGCTTGTTCCTTATTAGTCTCCACTAATGCCAGGTGATTACAGCCTTCAAGATCAATCGAGGTCTTTTGGGCTTGTAATGTTAGGCTTGGGTAAGGGGTAGGATGGATGGGATTTTTAGGTTAAGATTACCAATATTCCTCTTTCCTTTTTACTCACATACTGCCCTTTTTCTCCTTGTAGTTTCTTTAAATAACTCCCCCGAACTTAAGTTTGGGATACCACCTTGATTTTCTTCTATTCAGAACTGTATGCTCCCATTTCTCATTTGTAAGTCAAACTGGGGGAATTTTCCTTCTTGTCACCATTCAGGAATAGTGCAATGCTTTGTCTTTTAATCTTTCCTAACATAGCGAACTTGGGTTAAGTAACTCCCATACCATATAGCATTAGGTACTAGGTGTTGAAACACTAAGAACTTAATTGTTCAAGAGAGTTAGGCCACGAACCAAACCTATTCCTAGCCAGCCTTCTTTCTGTTATGTTCTTTTTCTCTTCATTCCCCTTTTCTGTATTTTCTCCTTGAGTTCCTTGAAAATTTATACTCCCCCAAACTTTATTTCTTCCTCTCTTTTTGAGTTCTTTGGTAATCACAGGTTCTTTGGAGGATTGATTATGTAGGATGGGTTAGGGTCTCTCTTAGCTTATTTTGAAAATAAGGCCTGTTTTAGTTCAATTTCTAGAACTAAGGTGTATGCAGTAGCATATAAATAGGAATAGCTATAATGGCTCAAACGTTCCACGGATGGCCTGCATCATTTCTTGTTAGTTGTATCACCTAAGATTTCGCCTTGATCACTAATCTAACAAGTTCTAGAATTTGGGTTGATTAACTGTGACTAACCCTGAGGATTTTCTTGACTCATATCAGTTAATGAGGATTTAAATGATGTTATATCCAGCAGATTCCTTGACTCACTGTTCATACCACAAACTCAAAAAAATATTGTTTTGTTCCTTCAATTGTATACTCTACCTCATCCTAGACTCATCAGCAAAATTCAAACTAAATCGCAATTTGTGTTTCAATTAAATTGCCTGTCATTTGGCTCTTATTCTGCATTTTATTTAATTATTAAATCGATCCCCAAATCAGAAACTAAAATGTAACAGAAATAAAATTCATGTATCATGAACAACCAATTTGCAAATCAGAAGGAAATCTATTCAAATAACCAAAACAGTCTATTACAATGCGACAACAGTTAAATTGTAACTAAACCCTAGAAGAACTCTCTGCTTCTTGACCTAAAATCCTATGTCTTCCTGGAAAGGTTCGACTCAGCTCCAAAGTGTAACTCTTAGACCTTGAGCTCCATCAGTGATTCGGCTGTTAACAAGGTCGTTCAACAACTTAGAGTACACTTCTCCCTTTTCTTTAGAGCTTCTTGGTTGATGGATTCTAACTAATCCATATTCCCCCTTCCAACCACTCTCTTTATTACAGGCGTTTTATGGAATAAGGAATGGAATTCATTTGTTTTCAACTCCATTCATTCCATAAAACGTGTTCAAACCTTTAGACTCTTCTTTTCTCTCATTCTCCCTTACTCTCCATTGTCTATTTGTTCGTTTTTTTCTTTCGTTTGTTCTCCATACTCCATCCTTTTATAGTGCTTTTCGTTTCTTGGGAGAACGACCGTTTATTCCTTCTTTATATTTACAATGAATGGGTTAAGTGAGATTCCTCGAACTTTGCTCTTACGGAAATTCAACGAGAGGTTAATTGGTATTTGATGAGAAATTTTGAAGGTTTTTCTTGGACTTATTAATTTCTCTCTGATTATTCCCTGGCGGGTGTATTCAACACATTGGTTCAATCAGAATTTGAATTTCTGTTTCTGCATTAATCACTATTTATTACTCCGTTTAATTGCGCTCGTCTCGTCCTAACTTCAGGCTGAGAATGTGTGCTGTCATTAAATTTAGGGCAAAATTGAAAACTACCCAGCTGGCAATTTTCCCTCTTTGTTCGCGACATCATTGTTTGTCGCGACAAAAATTAACTGTGGGAGGACAAGTTATCCTAAGGCCGCGACATTAGGCTGCGACATAAGGCATCTCAGGACATTGTTAAGTTGTCGCGACCACTCTTCTCTTTTGAAGGAATTACTCTTGTCGTGACCCAAATTTTCTATCGCGACCTCAATTTCTTTCACAACAAAACCTTTGGTCGCGACCTCAGCCTTGTTCTTCTTTCAGCATTGACTATGTCACGACATCAACTTTTGTTGTGACTTCAGTTTATGTCACGACATAAGTTTTTGTCGCAACCTAGTCTGCTATTTTGCCTCTAATTTAATGAACAACAGCTTTTCACTCTTGATCAATTAACAGATTCTCATCGTCGAACCAATTCCTGCGACAATTGAGAATGTATTCTATTCAAATTTCAAAAAATTTATATAGGGAAATGCTCCCCCTTTTTCTTGTCGTTCTCTTCTGTAAGTTGCTGGATATGTCCTGGAGTTGTCCTTTTCTCTCCTTCCTTTGCATTTCAGGCATGACACTCTTATGAAAAATTACGGGAAGGATTCAATTAAACAAGGTAACTTCTTAAGGTAATCTTTATAATAACTAGAGAAAACAAAATCAAGGTGAATTCTAAAAAAAAAAAAAAAAAAAAAAAACAAAATTTAAAATCCGAAACTAAATTTTCTATGGGTTGCCTCCAGTCATTTTGCTCAAATTTTGAGTCCTTAGTGGACTTCTTGTTTGATTCTTTCTCTCGATGAACCGAGTTTAGCTATTCCTTTCTTTCCTCCACCTTTCTGATAATACTTGATCTTTGTCAATTGACTTTAAATTCTTCTTCCCCGATGTCAGTCTTTGTGCTGTTCCAAATGTAGTCTTGGACACCCACTTATGTATGGTCCGCTCCCTTTGATTTCAATTTTCACAGGAAACAATCTTAATACAGGTTAAATAGAACTGATCCCCCTCTACGAACTCTTTCCTCGGAATCCTTTGATCATGCCATTTCTTTGTCTTATCTTTGTATATCTAGCATTATCATGAGCTTCATTTCGATTCTTCAATTCGTTCATTTGAAGCAATCTCTCTTCCTTTGCCATTTTGAAATCGAAATTCAGCTTCTTGATGGCCCACATAGCCTTGTATTCCAATTCAAGAGGGAGGTGACATGGCTTGCCAAATACCAATCTGTATGGGGACATCCCAATGGGAGTTTTGAATGCAGTCCTGTAGGCCCAGAGTGCATCATCAAGTTTGGAAGACCAATCCTTTCACTGTGAACTTCTGATCTTTTCCGGATCTTCCCATCTCCTGTTGGGAAATCTACGCCTGTCCATTAGATGCAGAGGATGATAGCTAAACTCTTTATATGTTTTGATCCCATACTTGCTCATGAGTTTTGCAAATATTTTTGTTGGCAAAATGGCTTCCACATCACTAGTAGTTAAGGTGTTCCAAATGCACTTCAAAATATTCTTTGTGAAACTCACAACCGTGTTGAAGTATCATTCCTTGGACAAGCCCTTGCTTCCACCCATTTGGAAACATAATCCCGCGCCAGCAGGTATATGAGTTCCAAATGATGATGGTGAAATAGTTATAAAATCTATTCCCATCGTCAGTTGCACCATACAGTATACCTCGTAGAAATGATTCATTCTTCTTGATATTTTAATCTTTTGGCATCTATCACATGGTGACCCATTGATGTAGTCTGAAAACAATGGGGCCAATAAAATCTGACTGGAGTATCTTATGAGCTGTTCTTTCCTCCTGAAAAATGCCCCCCATATGGTGATGCGCCAAGCAATTCATTCATAATTACCGCTGTTCGCTATACACATCTTCTTATAATCTCCAATACCCTCTTAAATAATAGTAGGTCATCGAGATATAATACTGGCACATCGAGTCCTGAGCTTTCTTTTACATTGGTGACTAAATTAGAAGAAACTACTCCTGGCTGAAGTAATTTACAATATCGAAGCATACCGTAGCATTTGGAATGACAAGCCCAGAAATAGTTGCTCATGGAAGTTCTCTCTTAGTCTTATCTCACTCCTCTTACCTTGATTTCTTTCTATTACTGTGGACAAGTGATCAGCTATCACATTGTCACATCCTTTTATCTTCTGTTTGAGATCAAACTCTTGCAGTATTAGCACCCACCTTATCGGTCTTGGCTTGTAACTTCCTTTTGATATCGGATATTTGATGCATTGCATAGTGTGTGAACTATAACATGGGATCCCAGAATGTATGGCTTGAATTTCTCACAAGCAAACACTATTTACTTGCATCTCCTTTTCGGTTAATGGAATCAGTTTTCTTGTAGCCTGCATTAAAGGTTACACTAGCAAGTATATAGCTTGAATATTTTCTCTTTTCTTGCCCCAAAACAAGCCCCATTGCAAATCAAGCGGCATCACACATTGCTTATGATCCATTAAGTGCACGGCCATGATACTTGATTAGCCCCGAACCAATATGATCTTGATTTCTTCAAAAGCGACCTTACGAAATCATCGAAATTAGTTTGTGTCTTTCTCCAGTAATGTAATTGGTGCGGCTATTTTTGAAGTCTTTGATGAATCACGTAAAAATCTGGCGACACACGAAACTCCTTATCCCTTTTTCTGTGTGGTGGGAGATTCTTTGGGTTTTGATAATGAAATCTTAGATTGGTCACTTCTAGTCACAGTAGCATAAATTTTATGGAGCCAAGAACAATACCTTATGTTACCATGAAATGGAATTTCCCAAATTAAGTGCTAGTGTTGTCCTTGCATCTTTGAAATCTTGTTTCAGTTGTTGGGACATTTGTTCAAAGCTGGACCCATACAGAAATGAGTCATCATAAAAATTCCCATAACTTCTTCTGATGAGAACATCGACATCATATATCATTTGGAAAGTAGGGGGTATTGCACAGCCCAAATGGCATCATACGACGAGGTACCGTGGGGCGTGAATGTGGTCTTTGGTCCTCGGGTGCAATTACCGTCTGATTGTAGCACGAATACTGGATCCAAGAAACAAAAATGAGGATGTCACGATAATCTAAATCCCTTATCGATCAATGAAGGGCGGGAAGTCTTTCACAGTTGGCGTGTTCGGCTTCACGTAATCAATGCATCTCCATCTGTCAACGTTCTTGTTGGAATTAATTTAATTTCTTTCATTGCGGATTCTGATAAAATCACCTTCTTTGGAACCACATGGTAGGAACTAACCCAAGGACTATACGAAATTTGCATAGATAAACCCATTCAACCATTTTGAGCACCTCCTTCACACGACTACTTCTTTCATTCTTGAATTGATCTCCTTTGATGTTCCAACTTGGATTGGCCTTGCATTTTCTTCTAGAAGTATTTTGTGCATGCTATTGATGGGCGATACCTTTTAACTACGCAATAGACAAAGCTATAGACTCCTTATATTGATTCCTTAAAATTTCCGACAACCTGGTACCTCGGCATCACTAAGTCTGGCGAAATTGTCTTGGGTTCTCTTTGGCAGCCAGGGTAAGCATACTTTCGTGACTTGGCAACTCTTTTAAAACTAGCCCTTCTTCTTTGGTTTCTTGATGAAATTCCTTTTCTTCATTTGTTCTTTTTCATCTCTTTTGTTTCCGAAACTCATCTTGTCTCGGTAGATTGTGTTGATGTGAAGAAAATCTGGATAAAATCTTGAGAATCTTTGGGAATTCATCTCTTTTCATTATTGAAAGGTGGGCATTAATCTATAGTAAAAATCGAGTTGACTGAGATATCACATCTTCTATTGACTTGATATCTTCCTTCTATGTCTAACTTCTTCAAACTTGATTAAATTGAAGTCCAGGTTGTCTGTACTCCAACTCGAGTGAGATTTCCTGCGCATATCCAATTAGAGGCACTCAGTTATTGCAAGGAATAGCCTTCCAGAGTAGAGGAACGTGAATCTTCCTCCATATCCCGATCGATATGATCTTTGGAAAAATAATTCCCCACCTTTGACCACATCTTCTATGATTCCTTGAGGTTTTGCCGGGAGGTTCTATACATTTGGAGTGTAGTGGTAGAGTAAGCTCTCCCAAACTTAACTTCTTGGCAACGAATGGGCGTGGAAGATGATCTTGGCACTGAGTCAGAAGAGCTTTACGACTCAAACTCTCAATGGTCAGGAGATGGGTGAAGCTCTGGATCCTTCCATCTTTGGTAAGCCTCTTGATCACGGCCAGCATAGGATTACAGATCAGAGTTGCGGAGTCTGCTTTCTTTTTGTGATCTTCATTTTTTTGCTCGGTATGTCTTTCAAAAATTTTGCATAAAGGCAGCATTTAGTCACCATACGAAGGCATCTTGATCCCAGCACAGTTTTTAGAACCTGGCTTGTTCCTCTATCTTTGATTTCTGCAGCCTCTGTGGAAATGGGACTGCAGGCAAAATGTTCTGGATTTTCTTCTTACTTCCTTCTTCTTCGGACAGCTGTTCCTTCTTTCTTTCTTTCTCCAGTGTTTCTACACTGTCTGGCCTTTCATCTCTCTTGTTGCCTTCATTTTTTAAATCTTCTTTCTCTCAAGTCTTTCCCACTTGTAATTTTGCACCTTATGCGATCTTTTGGATTCTTCTTTGTCAATGGGAAGGCATCTTTCATCTGGTTTGCAGGTTTAGGGCGAGTTGCCTATTTGTCTCGGGTTCTTGAGAGAAGTATTAGTGGTCTTGAAGAATTTGAAATTGGCATTTGAGGCTTTTGGTCTGCAAACTTTTGTTCATGGAATTTGCTTGACTTCTTGTTTGTCCCCCGTAAATTAGGCATTTGATCTTCAAATGGGTGGAGCTGCCTCTACGACACGATATTCATTTACGCTTCCTCCTCATACTGTTTATTTATTTGGAACCTTGGTACATTTGCTTGATATCCTTGTTGAGGATATTTGTTCATGCCACTTTAGCCTTGTGGGAGCCCCCTCCACCATATGAAAAATTTTCATGGTTCCTCGATCTTGGATGATAGTGCTGCGGGTTAGGATTTGGTTTGAAGTGATAACTTCTTTGGCTCTCCCGAAACCTCTCAACATCATAAAGCAGAGTTCTTCAGTGGTACCCCTCGGCCACTTTCTCTCAATAGTTCCTACTCCGCTGCTCTATTTTCGCGAGCAGTGTGCATCTTCCTTTCTTGCTTTACCCATTCTATGCATGATGGCATCTAGCTTTGCCTCCATGGCTGTCATCTTGCTCGACTCCATGACTCCCTCTTCCCTCGCCAATTACTTTTGAAAACTACATTAGACTTTCATATTGCATTTAGCAGTCCTCAATCGGATCTCTTGCCTCTTGACACTCTTACATTTGAATGCTCCACAGCAGTAAGCATCAATAATGCCCTTAGATATCATTCAAGGCATGATACACTATGTCCATCACAGGTCTTACAGGAAGTCTATCCCATCAGGACATCTTCAAGCAACCTTTTGAATCTCTCCCATCTTTACATGAGCTCTCATCTTCCACCTCTTTGGAACACAATTATCTCCCTCATTCTCTGAGGTGAGTGATGGAAAAGAATCTACCTAAGTAGGCTTCCCTGAGCTCCTCCCAAGTATCAACGAACCATATGGTGAGATTCATACCATGTGGCTCTTTATCTCTTGAGAAAATGGAATAAATGCAATTTGTGACCTCTGGTCTCACCCCATTCAACTTCTTTGTGTTTTTGCCATTAAGAAACCTCCCAGTTCATTTACTGGGTCTTATTAGGATGACCCGATCAGCTAATTGTTCTTGAACTCATTATGTCAGTCTTTGACTTCAATTCAAAATTATTTGCATCAAGCTATGAAATTTCAACTGATTCGCAGTATTCATCTGAATATAGGTCTCAAAGTCCTCCATTGCTCGATGATTATGGAGGCCTTAAATTTCTTCAATTCTTTGTCGCCAGATCTGATGCAGTGCTTTCATACGCCATAGTGGGTTTTGACCTTTCATGCTCTCGGCTTAGGTGTTCTTTCTGGATTAAGTCTTTGGAATCGGATAGATGTTTTGTTTCTATGCATTAAAGTTCTTCCACCAGAAATCAAAACACACTTACATTAATAAGTTAGTCGAGGCCAACAAATATTTTTCAAATTTGGCTAGTTAAAGTTAGTGGCTAAAAATAACCACTGCTTTGAAAAACTATTTTTGTTCTTTTTCTTTAAAATGTCCAAATTAGCATTTCCTTATTTCATCTGAATATTGATCTACCAAATTCTTTCGATCCCCGGCAACGGCGCCATAAAACTTGTTGACCGGACCAAAAGGCATGTACAGATTTATAACACTATTGCCAAAAGACTATTGTCTAATCCCCGGCAATGGCGCCATAAAGTATTGACTAAGCTTAATATATACAAATTTCTCCCACTATTACCAGGATTAAATGAATCCAGACAGCAGCGTAGTAAACTTGTTGATTGTATGCTTTAGCTATTTGATTAGTTAAAAGATTGTTTCATTTCGTGTAAATCGTTTACTGAGTGGTTTCGATCCGTTATGCTGTAAGTGCATAGGTCGAACAAGTAGTAAATTAGTTTAAGTCGGTCTCCGATCACGAGATCTCGAAGATTTCTCGATCAACTACCAGGCTACTCAAATCTACACTATTTGGACTACGATAGATAATTGGAATCAGCTGAAAGCTTAAAATAATAAATTCTAAGAAGAATGAATTAATAATAAATGATTGAATATTGAAATAAAAATAACAAGTAAGACTGAGCAGTTAAGCTGAAACATTAAAGTGCTCTTTTGTGAAATATCAATTCGGCGAGAATGCCGCCCGTTGTTACTTTTGAACCTGATTTAAAACTAGTCCAGGAATATGATGGTGTATTTGGATCTCTCAGAGCCTGGGTTATTATCTAAGCTTCCTTTGTTTCTCTAGATGAGTGTTAGACCAACTACTTGCAATTTTAGGTTGCCTTAGTGCAGGTATTTTTCTTTTCCAATACTTCATACACAACATGGTATCAATCACGAGCTCCTAAGATATAGTCATTGCACCAGATCCTACGCTATCTTTTGGTTTCTCTTACATCGAAAATTAGAGACATCTCTGTCATTTCCTTGATTGTTGAGTCTCTGCTAACACGGGATTAGTTTTACTAATCGAATCGAGGTGTGAATTTCTCACGAGTGCCTCGTGATAAATTGCTCTACTGGATTTCGTCTCAGTGAGGAAGGGATTTGTCAATTTAATTACACGAGCACATTAGATGATCACCATTGTTGAGTTCTCCTTACCTTTGAAACTGTTCATTCTCTCGGGGAATTCCTTCTACGTGTCCTTTCGGGCTTCCTGTCGAGCTTGAGACAATTCCATTTATGGGTATGAGACAGCGACATTGGGATCGATAATAAAAAAACACAAAACCGCGACAACCATGAAGCCCGGGTTAAATGCGGTAATGAATAAAATTTATCACGGGAAAGATAATTTGACGATGCGCGTCGATTCAATGAAAGTTGGGTTTCTAAATCTAAGATTACACCATACGATGACTTCTTGATCAAGAAAACTATTGTAAATCATTTTGTTGTTAATTTGGCATTGGCTTGATCACCATTAACCCAACATTTTACAGAGGAGGTGGAGCGTGTGTAAAGGAAGAAAAGTTCTGTGTTTGGTCGTTATACTCCTGCCTCCTCCCTTCCTCCTGCTGGAGGAGTGCACCACACATCCTGCCTACACCACTACTTCTCCACACGTTTGCGCGTTTACCGTACGGCGAACGTTAACGGGTTACGGTTGGGCCTAATTTTGATGCACCTTGTTTTGGACGCCGTGAAATAGCCCGGGTTGGTTGTTATCGCGACATCAGTCTGTCAGCGACCTCTGTTGTCTTGGTCGTGCTCGCGAGGCCTTTGTTTGGTCGCGGCGATGTCGCTGGTGCCAGTTGATGTCGCTGACGGCTTAAGGGCGTCGCGACCTTAGCGTGTGCATTTGATGTCAGCGACAATAAATGTTGTCGCGACCTCATTCTGTAGTGGCTATTATGACCTGCGGATGGCGTCGAGCCCTCTTTTCCTTTGCTTCTGTTTATCGCCAACTTTAATGGCGTGACCTCTAGTCTTTGCAATTGATGTCGCGACCTTCTTTTCTCACAATTGTTGTCGCGATAACTGAATGATGTCGCGACTTCCTTTCTGTGTAGTTGATGTCGTGACAGTTTAATCTTGTCGCGACCTCTTTTTCCGGTAATTGATGTCGTGACCATCTCTCTTTAGTTGCTGTTGTCGTGACCTTAGTTTCCTTGCCAGTGATCGCCATGACGCCTGATTTAGTCGCGATGTCGCGGCGCATCGGATAATAGCGACATAATTATTCGATCCATTGTTTATCTTACATCACGACTTCTTTTTGGGTGCCGCGCGACCTCATTATCTGTCTTGGGTTTAGTGCATGCGACCTGCGAAGGATGTCGCGACATCATGTCTTCTTCTTCATCAATTCCTGGTTGCTTGACTTTGAGTTTTTTTTTTCACGCCCAGCTCGTTTTGTCTTCAATTACGCTTCATTTGCGGCTGGAGCTTTGTAGTTTCAACTTCAATATGTATTTCGATTGCTGTAAAGGCTACACCACATAAATTTCTTGAATCCTTTTGCGCCTCTCTTGCTGCAACTTTCTTCAGCTTGTTAGATCGATATCTGACCACATTTCTTTTCTCTTTCTTGCAATTTATGCTCTTTTGAATTCCTTCTTTGCCACGGCTGATTTGGTGAGGATTATTCCATATTCCTGCATATAAATCCGTCTTTTTATATAAAAATCAATCAGAAAAATGTTTGAAATAGATGACTTTTAAGCTCGTCAATTGTCGACCAGTTTGCAGGTTCGAAAAAGGAAATTTCCTTCCCGAGACCGCAGAAAAATCGGAGAGGAGTGCATGAAATGTTTCGGCCGGTGATGATCAAATGTAAATTGATGAAGTTAAGGCGGTAGTGACTTTGAGAAGTGGTAAGGCGAGGTCAATGGGTCAGGCTCACAGCGAGCGGCTCAGCATTTGATCCGCGGAGAAGAAGCGTCATCAAAAGGGAAGAGGTGAAGACGGTGTACCCTCCATTCCCACGAGCACTCGAAAAAATTCCGTTAACCAAACTGGAAATGTTAGAGGTTTCTGCAGGTAAGTGAAAGTTAACATTCTCCTTTGACATGATCAAACGAGTCCCTTGCACAAAATTCTTGAAGGACATGTACGGTAAAAAGAGGCTTCAATGTAAACGAAAGGCCTTTTTTAAGCGAGCAAGTAAGTGCTATCATTGAGTCACAAGACTTGAGTGAAATATAAAGACACAGGATGTCTTGCTTACAATCTCGGATTAATATTGGAGGCATTAGTGTAGAGAAAGCCTTTATTAGACTTCAGGGCTAGTGTGAACCTTTTGCCATATTTCATGTACAGCGGCTTGGTTTTGGGAAATGAAACCACTTCCATCCTGCTGTCGATCGATAGGTCTATTAAAATACCGAAGGGGACCATTGAGGATGTTTTAATACAAGTGGACATATTCTACTATCCAGTGGATTTTGTCGTACTTGACACAGAGCCGGTTGCAGTGGGAGCCAATCATGTGCCCATCATATTGGGAAGGCCATTCTTGGCTACTTTGAATGCTGCAATAAAGCTATAGGAATGGGGTTATGCAACTCACGTTTGGAATATGACTCTGAAACTCAATATCTTCTATTTGAGTAAAAAGGCATATGTACCAGTGGAGAACTATTTGTGAAAGTGCGCAGTAGAGACAATTCTTGAAGAACAGGCCAATGAGCAGCAAGTGCAAGATGTGTTAACCTCGGAGTTATCAGAGTGCCTTGTAGAGCAACAAGAACCTCAATGCATGAGCTTAGTGTAGGGGTACTGGAGAAAGAAAGTAGAAATTCTACCTCTGCTGACTGGAGAAGAACCAAAAGAACCTCAAAAGTTAGAGCTCAAACCCTTACCAGTTGAGTTAAAATATGCATTCTTGGAAGACAACAAGCAATGCCTAGTAGTAATATCATCCTTCCTTACATTCCACTTCCACGGGAGCACAACCTGCACCTCATCAAAGGGACAAGCAAGCTTTGGGGTGAAATTTCTGATTTAAAGGCATAAACCCGACAATCTACACTCACCACATTTATTTTAGAAGAAGAATCTAAAAGTACATTGAAAATGACCCTGAGAGGAGGTTGAATCCTCTCTTGCAGAAGGTAGTTCGCATTAAAGTCCTGAAATTGCTGCAAGCTGGTATCATTTACCCCATATCTACTTGCTTGGAGTACAGCTCGGGTAGTGCCCGAAATCGGGGTTGACCCACTTGTAAAAAATGAAAGAGACGGAATTATCTACTCGAAGCTTACCACGGTTGGAGGGTATGCATAGATGCAGGCTCGATGAAGTAACAAGAAAGGATCATTTCCCAACGCCCTTCATTGATCGACTTCTTTGAGAGAGTTTACGGACACCCATTCTATTGCTTTTGGATGGGTATTCGAAGTTTTAGATAGAGATTACCTTAGAGAATCAAAGAAAAAGACTACCTTTACTTGTCCATTTGGCACTTATGCTTACAGGAGGATGCCTTTTGTTCTTTGCAACGCGCCTGCCACCTTTCAGAGATGTATGCTTAGTATGTTTAGCGATATGGTGGAGCCCATAATGGAAGTATACATGGATGACATCCTTGTTATGGAGGTGATTTTTGAAGAATGTCGACTAATCTTGAAGCTATCTGCCCCGAGGTGCATTGAAAAGAATCGAGATTGCTTAAGCTAAATGCCATTTTATAGTGAACAAAGGAATTGTCTTGGGGCATATTATTTCCAGCGGGGAGATAGAAGTTGACAAGGCAAAAATTGAACTTATTTCCAAAGCTATGATCCTCAGCGAATGGAAAAATAGCTACTGAGCGATTCCTCGGCCGTCTTGACTTTTACGAAGATTCATCAAGGACTTTTCGAGATTGCTAAGCCCCTTTATAGCTACTAGAGGAAAGATGCTAAATTTGTTTGGGAAAGCAGACTGTCAGAGGCTTTGGCTGAAGTCCCATTTGACCCACTTTGCACAGTAGTGCGAGCACCGGTGCGGTTGCCTTTTGAGGTGATGTGTGATGCAAGTGATCTTGCTATTGGAGCGTACTTGGCAAGGAAGATGGAAAACCTCATGTAGTCTATTATGCAAGCATTGAATGCAAAGGAACTATACTACTCTGAGAGAAGGAATTGTTGCAGCGGTGGTCTCGCCTTGGAGCAAATTTGAGCATACATGGTTGGGTCCCAATATAGTCATTTTACAATCATTACGCTGAAATATCTCGACCAAGCAAAATGCTAAAACTTAAGACTTATCGATGTGTTCTTACCTTCCAAGAACTTACCAAATTAAGGACAAGAAGGGGTAGAGAATGTAATTAGCATACCATCTTTCAAGATTAACAATAGCCCATGACACTCCTGCTACCCATCAATGATAGATTTCTGAAGAATCTTTAATGCAGTTGGAAAAAGCTCCCTGGTATGCTCACATTGCCAATTTCCTATAGCAGGAGAAATCCCATCTGATTGGAAAGAATAGGATAGGAAGTATTTCTTTGCAAAGATCCATTCCTATTATTGGGAGAGCCCTTCTTGTTTAAATGCGTGCGGATCAGATGTCCCGGAAGTGTGTGCACGAAGAGAAGAACAACAGAATTCTAAACCACTGCGAGTGCTGTGGTGGTCACTTTGCTTTGGCAGCAATGAAGGTGTTGCGGTCTGGTTTCCTAAAGCCTTCCCTGTTTAAAGAAGCACACCAAATGTGCCAAGTGTGCGACAGATGCCAAAGGCTCGGGAAATTGTCTCGCCGTCATATGATACCCCTAAACCCAATTTTAGTGGTCGATCTATTTTATGTTTGGGGCATCGATTTCATGGGACCTTTCCCCACATCTTATGGTCATACATACATATTGGTGGGAGTGGACTATGTGTCAGGAAATGGGTTTAAACGATCCTGCAAAACCAACGACCACGGGGGTGGTTTGCTTTCAAGTGCTTAATGACATCTTTTCTAGGTTCGAGTACGAAAGCCATTATTAGTGATGGAGGTTCACATTTAACATGTTTAAACAACAGAAAACCTCATGGCTAAATATGGTGTAAAACACAAGCTAGCCACCCCTTACCATCCCCTCGAACAAGTGGTGGTAGGAGCATGACAGGGGAGGGATAAGACCATTCTAATGAAGGTGGTGAAGCGACGCGAAAAGATTGATCGATGGCGCTTGATTCACTTTGTGGGCCCTGCGAAACTGACTTTCAAAGCTTTGATTCTTGGAATGTCCCCTTATCGGTTGGTCTATGGTAAGGCATGTCACCTTCCAGTGGAAATCGAGTATAAAGCATGGTGGGCAATCAAGAAGCTGAACATGGATTTAAGCAGGGCCGGGCTCAAAAGATTCCTTGATCTCAACGAGTTGGAGGAAATACGAAATGATGCCTACTTGAACTCGAAAATTGCAAAGGAAAGATCGAAAAAATGGCATGATCAAATGATAACTAGCAAGAATTTCAACAAGGGGGACCAAGTCCTCCTGTATAATTCCAAACTCCATATATTTCCGAGCAAGCTCAAGTCACGATGGACGGGCCCATTCATTGTTCAGCAAGCACACCCCAATGGTTCAGTAGACCTACTCAATCCAAATGATAATAGGGTGATCAAAGTTAATGGACAGAGGGTGAAGCCACATGTTGTACGAGTGTAACCGGGAAATTCTCCTTCTAGTCCTCCTTGAAACCCCTAGGCCACACATTTGGGGTAGCTCCTGCGCAGTCCAGGAAGCCACTAATTCCTTTTATAGTTTTGTTCCAATTTCTTTTTAAACGAAAATTTTTTGTAATAACCAGTTGATTGGCATGTTTTGCTTTATGTTGACAGCTGCGATGGCCTTCGACCACTTCTAGAAAGCTCCTCCGACGGGTTTGGAGTTGATCCTTCTCCTACTGCCACTGATTGAGGAGGTACCACTCCATCCTCTAGCTTTCTGTTCCCATTCGAGGATATTTTGTGTTAGAAATAATGTTCCATATTTTTAGTTTAGTTTTATTGGTTCCACATGGCTGCGAGTCCAAATTTATTTATTAAGAGTGAAATTTGCTGTTTGTGACTATATTTTGTGTTTTCTCTTGCCTTTTAGTTGAAGAATTGAAGCCACAGTATGCCCGTAATGTTAGAAACAGTTCCATGCATGATTAAGTTTTGGTGGTGAAGTTCGGCGTATTCAACCTTGTATACCCGGCTTTAACTAATCACCTGATTTGCACATCAGGTTTTATCAATGGGGTTGGCGTTTATATACCTCGTTTCACTTTTCAAAACCGGCCTCAGATCTGTTGACAACCCGTAATAGGTTTGTGTTACCCACAGGTGAAGACCAATGTAGCCTTCCAAATGAAAAAGAAAAGAAAAAGAAAAAAGAAAATGAAAGAAGAAAAAGAGAATTGAAAGTCGTGATACTTTGCCTTGAAACCCGAACACGGTCCACAGGGGGTATATGGAGAAAGCCTTTAAAGCACGGTGCTCTAAACCTTCCTTTGGTTGGGAGTCACTTGGAAGCTTAGTGTTAAGCTACAGAGGGTGGATGGGTGGAGTTTAAGCGAGTTGTAGGTGCTTAATTCTCGAAGTCATTCGAATTCCGGAGAATTGAAGCACGAAGAGTTTGTGGTCAGTTGATCCTTTTAGCTTGATGCCCCTAAACCTTAGTGGTTGAGTCATCGGTGGACCAGATTACAGGACTTTGATGAAGTCGAATTTTCAGCATTGCACCCTACAATACAATGGAGTATGAAATAAGAGTGTATCTGAGTCTATTTAGGTTGGTGACAGTTTAAGGTCTGACTGATAGCAGGTTGGGGGGAGAATAGCTTGCAACCTATTGGTTGGCCCAGTTATCTTAGGAACAATTAGATTTTAGTGGAAGTTTAGGTTGACTTCCTTGGAATTGATACTGCTCTAAAACTTGTTCCTATATGGCATTTGTGCTCTCATGATGGTTTTGTATAAGTGCAAATTGTTAAATATCTTTTGAAGGTAAGGCCTCACTTGTACACACACTTTCTGGACAGCATACACTTTTTGAAAAAGCACACCATGCATACCCTTGATTGTTTTTAGCATTGCTAAGGGACTAGAAACGTGTCGGTTGGGGGGTGTGATTAGTAACCAAAAAATGCTATTTTGAGTCCTATTTAAGATAGGTTTTGAGTGCTTTTTGCGTACTAATTATATTAATTAAACCCCGTGACATGTGCGGTCAGATTAGTACTGCGATTTTGTTTTCGAGGTTGTTTTTTGGCAGTTTTTCAAGTTTTGGGAACCTCAGCCATCATTTCAAGCTTGGCTTCGTATTGGTGCTGATTTATGTCAAATTCGTATGAATTCTCGATGATTTCATCATGCCGGGATGAAGAAATGTCAAGTGGGAAATGAAGAAATGGAGGTTGAATTGATGCATGAAGCAATGCAGGAGTTAAGGATTTTCGCTATGGTATAGCGAAAATTTATAGCTCCTCTTAATTTCGCCAATCCTAGCGATTCGCTGCAGCATATTTTAAGCTATGATAAGCGGTCGCTATGATAATAATTAGCTATCATAAGCGAAAGATTCTTGTGCATAAATTTGAATTTTACTATGCCCCATGGATTTTCGCTATGATGAGTGAAATTCACTGGCACGCAGCGGTGTTCCCCCTACGATTTTGATCGAACGACCTAGTTTTTGTGTAATTCCCCCATTTGTCCCCAATATAATCATATATTTTTGGTATTTTAAGCCACCTTATAACATTTTGTAACCCTAACTTTCATTAAAGCTTTCATTCACGCAGCTTTTGTTTTAGGTTTACAGTTTTCTCTCTTCTTTTTTTTTTTTTTTCTCATTTTCTTTCTTGCCCAGGCTTACCCGGCTGGGGTGACAACTCGAGGGATGTTTGCTAAGCCTCAAAACCTTGAAAAGGAGGGTTGCTAGGTTGGTTAATGGTGGTTTGCAGGTGGTCCTCAGTTTTAAATGAAACAGGTACTGCATTTATTGTTCCAAACTTTCCAAGCTAGGGTTTAATGCTATTTAATGTCTTTCCTTTGGTCAATACATGTATAACCCCATTTTATCAAGCTAGTGACCCAAGCCTTCAGGTCGCATTACTTTAGTTTAAAGCGCCCGATTAACCCTAGTGACACCAACATCCACACTTTTAATGCAAATCCAAAAATCGAAAAAGCCTGCATTTTGAACCATGATACAAATCATTTGTGGGATGAAAACCCGTCCCAGTGTTTGACCCTGAAGCGCTATCTTTGCGGTAACCGACTACGGTAGTAGGAGGAAAATAGGAAACAAAATTTGTTGATTCCGGATCACCCTACCGTGGCATGAATCACAGCGCCCGGAAATAGAGAGGTTACAATAGAAATCCTAATCGCCCTAAGCCGGGCTCTAATCCACCAAAGTAGGGGGGTTAGGAGGATGAGCTCTAGCGGGCAGAGCAGGAGAGTTGACCTCCAAAGGAACCTGAAGGTCGTCAGGTAAAATAGAAGGGTAAGGGGGCTCGGAAAGGACCTCGACGACCGCATCAGCCTCATAAACAAATTCTTCCGCCTCCTGATCAGAAAGCTGGAAATCAAGCACTAAGTCTAGAAAAGCTCTAGAAGCACTGCGTTGGAAGGCAAGCCATACGGAGGCCCATTAGGTGCAAACCTCATCCCTGAGCTCTGCTATCACTCTGTCCCTATGGCTAACTAAAGCCTCCTACCGCTAAAGGTTCACATGAAACTTGTTGCACTCCTCTGTCAAGCGCTCCACGAAGTTTCTAGCCTCGAAAGCCTCTTGGAGGACTCGGTCCAACATTGTCGCTTGGACGCGCAACTCACCCAGCCAATGGCTTGCGGCTCCTCTCTATGACCAATGGCTGCGTCTTCGGCCTCGGCCTCCGACCTTCTTTTCCTTATTCTCGGCCGCGCCCTGCGTGAAATTTTCTTTTAGGTGAGACCTATGTAGCTAACCAAGCTCTTGATCAAGCTCTGTATTTGAGCTTGGAGGTTGGCCCTCTCGGAGGTCAGGGAGGTGACCTTTGCCTTGTAAGCCTTCGCCGCCTTAGCCGAACCCTCCGAAAGACTAGCCCTCTTTGCCATGCTCTTCAGATACGTAATCGACTTCCAAAAAGAGGAAAGAGGTTAACAAACAGTTCCAAACAATGATGACACAAACGAATAAAGCCATCTGGACATACAGAGACGACCCCCTAAAGTGATAGAGCCAAAGCCTCCTTAATAGACAAGGCATCCGCCTTCTCAAGGTCAGACTCTAGAAGGATGGACGAAGCAGCCCGGCAGAGCTCCATTGGTAGCGGTGAGGCAACGGTCCGACTCGAGACGATCCCTTCCCGACTCTGCGGCATTTGGGAAGCGACGTCTCGGCGCGAAGGCTCTTAACCAAAATTGGAAGAACCGCCAACGGGGGCTCAGCCGCCCTCCTCAAATAATCTCAAGCTCCAACAATAGACAAAGGCGAGGAAAAGACCCCCACCTTCAATATCTTTCCGGCGAGTACATCTTTAGGGGCTTTGAATACGCCCACTTTATGCTCCTTTTTCTTCTCTTCGACATCTCACACGGGTTGAAGCTCTCCCGTGTGTGGGGCTTCACGATAGAGGACTCAAGCGAGGAAGACAGCTTATGGCTGAGGTGGAGGAAGGATCTAAGACAGGGGGCATAGAGAAGGCTTCATGCGTGGGAAAGGAGAGAAGGCCTTAAAGCATGAGGTCGTCTGGGGCTTCTGAGACGGTAGGGGATGTCAGGCCTAATGAGCTCGGCATACGCCGCGGTGACACTTAACCAACTTGTTTACTCTTGATGGTTCACGAAGTGTATTTTGAACCTATTTATTATAGGGTTGAGTGCTTTGCATACTAATCATTCTAAAATTAACCCGATTTACACACATTAAGGTCCCTACTATTCTCGATCGCATTTTGTGGCAAATTTTGCGAGTTTTTTGAGGCTAATCATGCCAACATTGTTGGTCGATCCGTGAAGAGTGAATCAGACTCAACATCATAGATCCAAGACCCAGGGAAGAAGAGTGAAAATAGAGAGAAAAAGGAAGCTGAGGGGAGGCGAGTGGGAGCAGAGCCAATGGAGCAGTGCTGCAGAATTTCGCTACGTTGGTGATTTCGCTATGATGGCGGGCTAGCTATCGCAAGGTGAATTTTAAACTATGATAGCGAAGGAGTGCGTGCATGGCGAAAATTTCAATTTTATTTGTGCCTGCTGACCTTCGCTATGATGGCGAATTTTCATCTGCGGCGAAATTTCGCTGTGATAGCGAAAATCACTGTGCATAGCGAAATTTTTATCTTTGTTTTGTGTTTAACCTTGACTCCGTTTTGGTTTTCTCCTACCCTCCTTTATCAATTTGTCATATTGTTTGTAATTTCCCTGGCGAGCATATAAGCCTCGGTGCATGAAGTAATCAATCACTTTAGTAATAGTTTTTGGGAGGCTTTCCAGCTCACTCCCCTCGTTTCCTACTCTTCTCTGTTCCTTTTTCTCTCCATTTTCATGGCGGCACTTTACGGGCAGCCCAGAGCACCCTCAAGGATGAACACAGGATGTTGGATTGGTCAAAAACCCCTCCTTGAAGTGGAAGGCTGCTGGGTGCAGGATCTAGGTTACTGGAGGTCCCCTGTTTTTCACGCAGGTACTCATTATCGTCCTCTATGTTCTCCCTTTAACATTAGGGTTAGATCCCTTCGATTCATGTTGAATGGTCAGTACTTGGTAATCTTTTAGAGCTCATTTGATACTTATTATTAGATCTTGTGATGTTCATTAGTTACCATTTATTACCCGGTGTTAATGAGATCAAGGAGACTCATTGAATGGCCCGAGAACATAAATGGCCGGTGAATGCCGTTTTCTCTTGCATTTTTCATGTATGCGAGTTATGGGTATTTGTGCTCTGAATCTCACCTTAGGTTAAATCTGTAACATCTCTCCTAATGTGTATTTGGCAAGCTTGTTGGGTTTAATGGATGCTTTCACTAGATCCATTGATGCCCAGTTAGTTGTCTCCTATTAGTTATTGTAGGGTAGTGTTTTTGAGATGTGTTTTTACTGCTAGGGATATTTATGCCTAATCAAATGTCATATTTCAAAAGGATAATTATTTTGGGTTAGGTTTTATAGCTAAATGAAGATCCGGTTCAGGAGATGACTATATGTCATCCTCGAAGCGAGGGAATGACCTTGAGGACCCCTTAGTTTCCCTAGAATCCTAAGCCCAGTATCCTGATACTTCAAGGAGACCTCTTTTATTATTTTTCTTATTTCACTTCATTTTCATTTTCAGTTTTCACCGTCAAAACCCCCCTGTTTTTACCCAAACCTTAAAATCCAAATTTAATTCACCATTTTTGACTTCACTTAAATCATTTGTACGAAGAAAACCCATCCCCATGTTCGACCCTAGACCTTCGCTATCTTTGCATTAGCTTGACTACGGCAATAGGAGAACAGGATATAAATTTTGTTGATTTCGGATCCTTACTCTTTGTGGCACGAGATCAAATGGCGCCGTTCTTAGGGGATGGTTTCTAAGTGCATTTGGCCAACACGATGGAACACTTGTGATCCTCATCTGATATTAGTGAATTTCTTTTATATTCCTGATCGTTTTTTTTTATTTCATTTTAAAAAAAATCGGTGATGCGGAATCCATTTCCGGTGGATAAATTACAGAAGGCATGCTACTCAGCATGTGCACCGCATGTCAATGAGGGATTACAGGAACCTTCCATGGCAATGGCAACAACATGTGAAATCAAACCCACGGTCTATGAGGAATATAGGGGAACCCAGTGGGCCCAGTACACCCTCTATGATCCCACCTAACTTATGCACCTCCATCCATAGTATGCCTCTTTGTCTCGAGACTCAACCACCAGTAATCTCCCCAGGTTGAGCAAGCAATTCTAGACCCTCACAGGCGGTGGGTGATCTTTGTGGAAGAAGCAAGAAATTTCATGCCAATTGAGCGAAATTCCATGCGTGGAGAACCCCACGGAACAAATTAGATGGAACTTAGAGTGGGTCGACAATTTGACGGCCTACAATGTTCAATTTCAAAGTTTGCCCAACAACTTAATCATCAAGGGGAAGAGAGTCCAGAGAAAGAGTGCCTAAGTGACACCCAAAAAGCGGTGAAGCATTGAGCGACAACTACAAGAAGAAGAAGAGATAATTGAGGATTTTGTAGAAGTTGTTGAAGGGTTATTTGAATCCTCAAACATTGGTGTTACTTTTTGGCCTTGGAAAAAGGAAGAACAAATCAGTTCCTTGATAACTAAGGAGGGCAGTGGAACAAAAGCAGTGGAAGAGCCCAAAATGAATGTCTTTCAACCAATTCCCATGAATTTGAATCCCACTTTGCCACTTGCACCCAAGCCACCAAGTAACACTTTTGCCGGTAGCCCCTCCTTGACCAAGTGGCACATTTTGCCCCACACGCAACACAATCCGCCCCAAAACCTTTTGCCGCAGGCCACATCAATTGCCTTTGTCTTACAAAAATTCAAGAAGTTAGTGGCCAATGTACAAGCCTTTGTCACTACATCAAAAACACAAGCGAGGTGCCCTGCATTTAAGTGGCACATCGGTTGGTCGGGTGGGTTCGGTTAGGCACGAACCTCTGCATTTACGAACTCACGGCCCAGATTCGGCTGACCTAAAGGCTATGGAAGTGGTTTGGAGACACAGTCTCCCCCACTTTTTGTTTTAATTTTTCTTGTTTTGTTTTATTTTATCGTATTCTATTTTGATTTCTTTAATTTCTCTTCTTAGATTTGACCTAATTTTTAAGTTAATCTTTGTTCTAGCTTGTTTTCTGCAATTTTTCTTAATTTTTCTTGCACTAATTTTTGCAGTTTGTGTGCAAATTTTGAAGTCTGGATTGAAGAAATGGGGAGCAGCAGCAATGAGGAGGAGGAGTAGAAAATTTGCAAATCACGGCGAGGAGGTAGCCCGCAATGTGAGAATTTTTAACGACCATGCCCAGAGTGATAAATTTTGTTATGATAGCAAAAGTAATGTGCGGTCGTCCCATTCTTGGACAAATAGGTAACAGTAAGGTAATTTGTCTTTATTTAATTTTTATTTTTATTTAAAAAAAAATTAATTATTTTTTTTTTAAAAAGTGTCTCTAAAAAAAAATCGTTTTATTTTATTTTTATTATTTTTATTTTATATTATTTAAAAAAACTTCGTTTATATATATATATATATATATATATATATATATATATATATATATATATAAAATTTGTCTCTAAAAAAAAGACATTGTTTTTTATTTTTATTTTTATTATTTTATTTTTATTTTATTTATTAATTATTTTGTTTTGTTTTTCAAAAAAAAATTAAGCTATTACACATAAGCGAAAATTTGTAAACCTTGCGAAATTTTAAGCACCTGTTTCGCTATCATAGCGAAAATTCGCTATGATAGCGGAAATTTTCGCTATGGCCCACTGTTTTGCTTCCAAATTTTGTTTCGTTCATAACTTTTCATCGAACTTTCGGGTTTTTAGGCGTTCTTGTCTGGATTGGAAACTTAGAGAGTGTAGAGATCAAGAGTATGGCTAGAAAAAACTCTTTTCTGAATTTTTATGGATGTGTATTTTCAAAATGCTCTAAGGGTTGCCTCTTCTTAGTGTTAAGTCAATAACTGTGGGATGGGACAGTCTCAGATCAGATGATGCATTTCATGGGATGCTCTTCTCTAATTTTTAATCCGAGCCCCATTTGGACACCGAGATGTTTGGTAGGAGAGGATTGCGAGGAAGTGGATTTTGTATTTATGTTGTTTTGTTACTATTTTGAGAGAGACAAGCCCATTTGTTATGTTCGGTGGCTTCTTTGGGTTCCCTTTCTATCTATTTGTTATACTATACGACTTACTTTCAAAATTTGGACCCATTTTACCTTCAAAAATTTTGTGTGTTTGTAGCTCATGGTTGAAAAATTGAAACTTTGTCCAATTATATTGTTAGATTAGTTCTATGCCTAGTGAGTGGATGATTAGTTGAATTCTTGTTTCTTTCAATGCTTTTCTTCCAACTTTGTATCAACACACAGAACACATTGAGTTTCAATGATAGAATTTGAAAAGCGTACCTTTCCTTTACTTTTCACAATCTATCTAGTGTGCGATTTGACTACTATTTAATAGGTTAAAGGATTTGTGTGGAAAAAGAAAAAAGAAAGAAAAAGAAAAGAAAAAGAATAAAAATTACAGCGCTTTGCCTTGAAACTTGAGAGCACGGTCAGGGGTATATGAGCCCTTTTTAAAGCAGTGCCCTAAACCTTCAACGGTTGGGAGCCACCGACTTAGTGCTCGCTACATTGGTGGATAGGTGGAGTTGAGCAAGTTGGGTCTTTAGGTCTCGAGAAATCGATGTCAGTCAGGGGTGAAACACGAAGAGTTAGTGGTGAAGATCCTCATGACTTGGTGCCCTAAGCCTTAATTGGTTGGGAGTCATCGGTAGATCCCCGTTACATGGACTTTGGTGAGGTCGATTCCTCAGCATTGCACCCTACAACACAAAAAAAGTTGTGGAATAAAAGTGGATCCTAATATATTTGGGCTGGTTAGCATGCTAGGTCATGGTAGTAGCTAGGTTGGGGGGAGAGTGCAGTTTGGCAATTTATTGTTGAGAGCTGATCAAACAAACACTTAGATTTTGGTGGAAGTTTCCGGTTGATTCACCAAGAAGGAGGCTCTTTTGATACTCAATTTTGTATGGCATTAATTCTCTCATGATAGTTATTGGACACGGCATTGATGATTCTTACTTAGGCTTAGGCATTGCTCATTCACAACCTTTTTGAAATACGATTTTTGTGAACGTTATTTTGTTATCATTTTGTATGCTCTTTCTTTCTTTCTTTCTTTCTTTCATTGCTAAGGGACTAGCAATGTGTAGGTTGGGGGGTGTCATTAGTGCCCAAAAAGTGCTATTTTGAACCCTATTTATTATAGGGTTTGAGTGCTTTTAGTATACTAATCATTCTAATTAACCCGATTTACACATTAAGGTCCCTACTATTCTACTGATCGCATTTTGTGGCAAATTTTGCAGTTTTTGCGAGCTAATCATGTAACATTGAAATTCAGTCGATCCAAAGCTTGAAGGAATTTGGGTCAAACTGCTTATCATAGTCGAAGACCAAGAGGAAGAAGAGCATAAGAGAACCGAAAAAGGAAGCGAGGAGGCGTTAGAACGATGGCCAATGGAGCAGTCTTTGGAAATTTATTCTGCGGGTGATTTCGCTATGATAGCGAATTTTATCTATGATCGCGAAAAGTCTTTTGCATGTATTTTTTCACTATGATAGAAAATAATTTTAAATTATGCGTATTTTTTCACTATGATAGCGGGTACACACATTTATCTGCGAAATTTCGCTATGATATCGAAAATCAACATTGCATAAGCAGAAATTTTACTAACTGTTTTTGTGTTTAAGCGACTCCGTTTTGGTTTTCTCGCTTTCTACCCTAAGCGTAATTTTGTTTCATATTGTTTTGTAATTTCCCTTCTTGAGCATATATAAGCCTCGATGCTGTAACAAATATTGATCAATCACTTGATAATAAATTTTAGGGCGACTTTAAAAACTCTCCTCAGTTTACTGCTCTTCTGCTGTTCCCTTTTTTCTCTCGTTTTTTCTTGCTCTGGGCAGCCAAACACCCTTCAAGGATGACAACTTGGAGGATGGTTGGCTAAAACCCTTCCCTCGCCAAATTGGAAGGGTACAAGGTCAGGATCTAGGTTCTTTGGAGGTCCCCTTTGTTTTCAACGGTACTCATTGTCGTCGTCTGTGTTCTCCCTTTAACATTAGGGTTAGATCCCTTCAATTCATGTTGAATAGTCAGTACTTGGTAATCTTTTAGAACTCATTTGATACTTATTATTAGATCTTGTGATGTTCATTAGTTACCATTTATTACCCATTGTAATGTGAATCAAGGAGACTGTTTAGGCGGCGAGAACATAATGTGATGGATCTCATTTTCCTCTTTGTTTTCATGTATCTGGAGTTATGGGTATTTGTGCTCCTGCATCTCACCTTAGGTTAGAATCTCTTAAGCATGCTCTCCCTAATGTGTATTTGGCAAGCTTGTTGGGTTCAATGGATGCTTTCACTAGATCCACTGATGCGATTAGTTTGTCTCGTAGTGTGTAGGGTGGCATTGTTTTGAGATGTGTTTTTCTACTAGGGACATTTATGCTAATCAAATGCCATCTTTCAAAGGATAATTATTTTTGGGTTAGGTTTATAAGCTAAATGAGAGATCAGGTTCAGGAGATGACTATATGTCATCCTCCCAAAGCGAGGAAATGACCACGAGGACCCCTTGGTTGCCTAGAATCTAAGCCCGACATCTTGACTACTTCAAGGAGACTTATCTTTATTTTCTTATTTCACTTCATTTTCATTTCAATTTTCACCATCAAAACCCTTGTTTTTATCGAACCTTAAATCAAATTTAATTCTGCATTTTTTGACTTCACTTCAAATCATTTGTACGAAAAAACCCATCACAGTGTTCGGCCACACAGAAGCCGTATCTTTGCGATAGCTTATTCTAAAAGCGATGCACAGAACTTAGGATATAAATTTTGTTGATTCCGGATCACCCTACTATGACACGAATCACCTCTTCATCCTCAAGGCTGAGACCAAGTCGTACACCTGAAGACCACACAACCAAACCAGAGTTAGTGACATCGAATAATTCTCAAAAATTAGACCCGGTTGGAGCAAGGGAAAACTCACGTAGGTTCTTAAGGGTAGTCCAAGAGGTCGGAACCCCATTTGTGTCTTCCCGGTTAGCAGGATTATATTCCCAATTGTGGCCAGTAACAAAAAAGTAGCGCTCCTTCCAGTATCTATGGGAAGACGGCATGTCGGATATAATCAGCCTATAATTGGACCTCTTATAAATGTACAAGAAGCCCTCTGCGGACTCTTTTACGCTGAAAAGGTCCAGTAAAAGAGCTAGGCTGGGAACCCCCAAGCCTCTATCCCTGAAAACAACAAGAAGGCCAACCAAGATGCCCCAGAAGTTGGGGGAAAGCTAGGCTAGACAGATGTTGAAGTTCTGTAGGACGCACTTGATGAAAGGGTGCAAGGGAAAACAGAGACCATTCTCAAAGGCCGCCTCAAAAAAGCAAACCATTTTAGGAACATGGACAACGGGAGAGGTGAGAAAGTATGGGCGCGAATGCCCGACCTGACGAGGAGGCTATAATGGAAAAAATTTCCGCGCCGCGAGCTCAACCTGCCTGGGGCTGATGTAATGCCCCAAAAATACCCTAGAATATTTTATTTTATAATTTTATTATATATTACGGGTATAAATTGAGCCAACTTGGGTATTTTCTGGGAATTGTTAAATGAATGTTGATTAAATTATTATATGGCTAAAAAGAAAATGCAAATATTAATTGCTAAAATGAGAAATTAATTGAACTCGGAAATAAACCCAAGTGAAAAAGGGAAAAATTGGAAATTGTGAAATAAGGACCAAAATGTCATAAGTTAGAAATAAGAAATGTCTAAATGTGATTAATGAGAATTTAAATGCAAATAGAGACAAATATTGAGGCAAGCTAGCAGTGGGAGAACTCAAATCCAAGTGGTTTTTAAGAAGCGAAACAAGGCCTTATGTGACATGGGATATTTAAGACCAAAGTGGTCTTGGAAGCTCATTTTGAGCAAAAAGCGGTTTGAGAGAGAGAGAGGAAGGGAGAGCTAGGGCTTGCAAAGTGAGGAGGTTGTGATTCTTGCTCCATTAAACGAGAGTTTAAGAGATTAAGTTGAAGAAGAAAGCATGTTGAAGAAGATTGAAGGATTTAAGGTAAGAAAACCAAGCCACAACACCTTTCTACTTGTGTTTGGGTTTAATAAAACCCCCAAATGTGTGGTATAAAAGTGTTCTTGGATGGTTTAGTTCAGTTTGAGATTGTTTTGCGACTGTTTAGATTGGTTTGAAAGTTGGTTTGGAGGAGTGTTTGTAAAGAAGGAAAATGTTGGGTTTTTCAAAGAAATCTTGTCAAGAATTTTGTCAAGACCCCACATTCTTGTTTCGACTACTCTAGATTAGTTATAATCATCCAAATGAGGTGATTCCAATTGTTAAAGAACCATAAAATATATTTCTATAGAGAGATTTATAGAAGGGACTAAATTGTAGCTACAAGGCTCCACGAATACAGGCTTAAAGGTGAGGCTTTCCGGGTAGCTGGTTATGCTCTATTTTGGGTATTGTTATAGTGTTTTTGGCCATAAGTTGAGTTTCACTCATTCTCAAAATTGAGTGATTCAAAATTTTTGAGTAAAATATAATTCTAGGAGTGATAAGTTACTGGAAGGTGTAAGCAAATATTAACCCGAATTCCCATCAAATTTGTCCAAAGTGGAGCTATGTGTAGAAGTAGTGCGATTCGCTGCGAGATTAGAGTAGTCTTGGATGTAAAAATGAAATAACTTAAGTTTGGTGGTCATATTGGATGATTCTAGTTGGAGAAAAACCTTAGAACCATAGCTGCAAATGTGTGAAGAACCATTACCAATATAGGTCAGGAGGCAGCGGGGAGGGGGGGAGGGAGGGAGGGACCCACAAATTTGGGATGACAGAGTAACAGTGAGGCGGGCATACGACCCGGTTGCTTGATAAAATCTCGTAACGAGTTTGGGTGATCAAATGGGGTCAGTTCCAATTTCTACTAAAGAAATTGACTCATAGAGATAAAATTTTCTTTAATCACCAGGCAAATTATGGCTCATGTGTCCCCAGAAAATTTTGCAATGAAGGGGTATCGGGTAGACATAAACCCTAACCAAAAACTCCTAGAATAACCTACTAATATGTGATTGTCATTGTATTTGAATAGGGGATGACGATGAGGAAAGTCCGCATTGAAGTTGAGATTCTAAAAATCAGAATCAAAGCGACTATTTTGGTTTGTTCTACCTTTTTCCTATTCTCGTTTCAAGATTTGAACTATTTGTTCTAAACGCAAAAGAAAAGCATATTGATTGGTTTTAATTGATTTGAGAAAAGTGATTGTGAAATGTTTGCATATGACAATTGCATGATTGTGAAAATGAACCCGTTTATACGAATGCACATAATGTCTTTTGTATTTTCTCTAAGGATTTTGCGCCCTTAATAGAATGTTAAAAGAAAACCTTTTGCGTGGGGATAGATTGGGTATACGATAGGGGTCAAATAAGCGATTTCGAACGATTGTATTGATGTGTCGCCGATCGGCTGTGACGGGACTTGCGTGTGATGAGTGTTCACTAATTGATTTTAATAATCAGCAGTCAACGGGACCGTGCGTTATAAGCCAGTTTTTATACGGACTCACATTGTGGGCCAGTGTAGGTGATTCGATATCTGTATACCCAAAAACATAGGTTAAATTCATTAAGGGCATAACATAATTGATTTGATTGTGAGATTGTGACAAATTGGAATTGAAAAGCATAATTGCAAATTTTAAATGAAAAGAGCATTGTGAAATGCATGATTTGTTTATAAATGATTTATTTCATATGAAAATGTATATTGGGATGGATCAATTAAACATAAATGATTGTATACGAAATAAGTATATGTATTGTATTGACATTATTCATCCAAAAAGATTTGAAAGTCTTGCTTACTAAAATTGCATGATTTGATTTCAAGCGAATGGAATTGTAACTAGAACTACTAAGCATGAAAATGGCAGCGTGTGAATTTATCTATCTTGGTACAGTGAAGTGCTGATGATTGGCTTCAGTTTAAGGTCGAAAGCTCAGTGAGAAAGTTCACTGGGTATGCTCCGTCATGCATCCTCATCATTTTGAGCATGACATTGTTTTGTGATATTGATATTTGTAAGAAACCTGATTTAAACTCTGAGACATCTATTTTGTAAATCCATTTTGAAAAGGCTTGATATGCCTTTAAAGTAAATGTCTTTGAATTTGTAAATGTTTATGGAGCTTGTCCCAAATTGAAATACCTTCCATAAGATTTGAGAATGAAATGTATTTGATAAAGCGGATTTGGTTATTTGTAGCCCCGTAGGGCATCCCGGTTTGGTTTGGATACCTTGACGGATTATGCTAGGTTAAGGTCGGCACATTTTAATTAGTATCAAAGAAACTGGGATTTGGCGGTTCTACAAAATGAATTTGAAAATTATTGTGAATGATTTTGAAATTGTTTATAACATGCATTGCATTTGCATATAAAGGATGACGTGACTCTGATGCGGATCTTACTGGTCTTAATAGGTGAAACATGGATACAAATCCATTTAGGGTTGAGGATGACCAAGGGAATTGTGAAGACAATCCTGCTAGTGTGGATGGTGGACAAGCGTCCCATGCTCCACCAATGAATGAACCCGAGGGTACCCTGGCACGTAGGGGTGATATTTGATATCCTCCGGCGATTACAGCAAAGCCTGAGGCACGACACAATAGTGCGGGTTGCCCTCAGCGATCGATATTGAGAGGATGGCACGATGCCCGACGGTAGATTTTACGGGATGAAAAGAGGAATGGCCCTCTATGGCAAGGGTGCTTGAAATGACCGGCGAATGTTAGTGCAAATGCCATTGTACATGAATAGAGGTTTGGAATGTTCATTGCTTCCCTACTCTGGGGATGAGAACTTGATGTGGTGGGTTTCCTATGACGGGACCGCACCACGAGACAGTATTATAGAAGTTCTTCTTGGATGAATTGAGAAGCATTATATTGGTCACATCTATTGGTTAGCATGAGAGAGTTTCATAATGCGGGAGCAAGATAGTGAGTGTCACAGAATGTCAAAGAGAATTCACACGGTTGTGCAAGTATGCCCCCGAGATACTTCCAAGTGAGGAAGAAAAGTGTTGTAGGTTTAACGACGGCCTTAATGACCATATTCGGACCCATGTCATAGGATTTTTCCATGATGATTTTTCCTAAATAGTGACATGTGCATTGAATGTGGAAAGAGTAAAGAAAGAGGAAAAATAGGGAAAGATAAAAACGAAAGAAAAATCCGGTCGGTCAATTCTAACCATGATGGAAAGAGATTCGGAGGGACTAATTAGTGCCCAAAAAGTGCCTATTTTGAACCCTATTTTAATAGGTTTTGGCGCTTTTTATGTACTAATTGTTATAATTAACGATTGACATGTTCGGGTCCCTATTGCACTTCGATTGCATTCCAGTTGTTTTTATAGTTTTTGCGAAGGGGTGGAAGCCAAATTATCGTGTCAATCCAATCATAACCAAAGTCGGGTTGATTTCCATCAATTTCATATGGTTTTCTATCAATTTCATCAAGCCGGGAATAAAGAATATCAAAGCTAGAAGAAATGGAATAGAGCAGTGGGAATAGTAGCCACATGAAGAAATGGAACAGTGATGAACAGTGCCAAAATTTCGCTACGCTGGAATTTTAGCTATCATAGCGAAAATTTCAATTTTAAGCTATGGCCCCAGATTTCGCTATCATAGCGAAATTCTTTATTCTCTTAATTTGAATTTTCGCTATGCTGAGCCACAAGCTATGATAGCTATTTTGCTATGATAGCGAAAATCAACATACATCGCGAAAATTGTCTGCTCTGCTGTCCAAATGACTCCGTTTTTGTTTCTCATTTCTACCCTCCTTTGTAATTATTCTAGTTTGGTTATTTTGGTATTTCACATGTTTGTAAGGCTATATAAGCCATTGTAACACCTTTGTTGACCTAAGTTTTGTTTTGGGAGAAGTATACGAGCCACTGATTTTTGGCCTGTTTCTCTGCTTCTCTCTCCTCTTTTCTCTCACTTTCTTGGTTGCAAACACCCTCAAGGATGACAACTTGGAGGATGGCTTGATAAAACCCTCCTCCTTGAAGTGGAAGGCTGTGGGTCACGGGATCTAAGCTATTAGGTCCCTGTTCTTCACGGGTATCCACTTTATCGTCATTGTGTTCATTTCTAGCGCAGGTTTTATCTGAATATCCTTTAATGGCTATTATTGGGTAGCTTTTAGGATTCAGTGGATGCTTATTACTAGATCGAGATTCATTAGTTACCCTCTACTGACCCGATGAGAAAGGGAGTCGAGGAGACTCGTTCTTCATTGTCGGTGACCCATTTGATGCCCGATGAATGCTATTTTCAAAAGGATAAATATTTTTTGGTTAGGTTTTAAAGCTAAATGAAGAAGATCAGTTCGGAAATGACTACTCTGTCATCCTCCCAGCGAGAAATGGACCAGACCTCTTAATGACCATTAGAACCTAAATCAATTAGCGACACTTTAAGGAGACTTCTTTTACATTTTATTTTATTTAAATTTCGGTTTTACTTGACCATGAAGCCCTTCTTTGTTTTATTTGTTGAAGTTGAAGGCATTTCATTGACCCTCAAAGACAAAGCCAAAATATGGCTTGAATTCACTGGACCAAGAACCACCATTAGAAGCTGAAGGCGAAGGCATGGCGAAATTCTTAAAAATTCGCCGAGTGCTCACAAGACCAACAATTTTAAGAGGCAAATCTACACGTTTGCTGCCCATGACAATGATAGGTTCTACCAATGATGGGAGAGGTTCATGGAGACCATCAGTGCTTGTCCACATCATGGTTTCGACACTTGGATGCTTGTAAACCACTTCTATGGTGGTCTGCCTCCAGCCATGAAGCAACTTTTGGAAACAATGTGTGGAGGACTTCACGAGTAAGCACCCGAGATGAAGCCATGGACTTTTTTAATTATGTGGCTGAAACTTCCAAGGGATGGGATGAGCCAAATCAAGGAGGTGGAAATGAGGCCAGCACAAAGGGAGGTATTTTGCACTTTCGAGAAGATATGGAAAGCAAAAATATCAACCTTGGCTAGAAAGTGGAAGAGAGCTGGAAGGAAAAGACTCCATGAAGTGCGACGGTGAATCACGCACATACCCGACCCATGCATCAATTACTTGACCGCGTACCCGGGAGAACCTTTGTCCAGTGCTCCCTCGGTGAAGGATTTGTCTTGAGCATGCCAATGTCGTGGGTCAATCTGAGCCTACCCAATGCTCCCATATGGTAATACATATAATTCCCGATTGGAATCACTGACCTTTCTGCGGAAACCTAATCCCCACAGCATGCCTCACGGTGCCAAACAACGATTTGGTTCCTCATCTCAGCACGGCCGTCACCATGCTCTTCTCCTATTGAACAAGCCATCTTAAACTTGAGCAAGGTGGTAGGCAATTTTAATGGAAGAGCAAGGATCAATGTACAATTGGCTCAAGGGTGATCTTGTGGAAGTACCACTAAACAAGATAATAGATGGACTTGAAGCGACCTTAATCGAGAAGATTGATAATTCTGATGTTCCATCACGAAATTAACAATTTGCTAGAGTGCAGGGAGAAAGGAAAGATTCCTTCCCAAACCTTTGCCAAATCAAAGGGAATTCATGAGATTGGTTCTTCGGCAACCCGAGTTTGATGAAGTAAAGCCATCATCACTTTGAGTGGAAAGAAATCGAACAACCGGTGCCCATTTCTTGAAGAAACAAGAAAGAAAGGAAAGTGAGCATGAGAGGATAATAATCAGTGAAGATTCAGTGAAGAAAAACATACCTCCATTTCCTCCAAGCACTAAACAAGAAAAATTCCAAACCAAGCTGAAATTTAGGAGGTGCTAAAGCCCAGTGAAGGTAAATATCCTTGCTTGACTTGATCAAGCAGGTCCCAACTATCAAAGTTCTTAAGGACACATTTGCAGTCAAAAAAGAGGTGAGCATTGGCCTTCATAACAGAACAAGTCAATGTCATCATTCACAGCAAGACCCCAATGAAATATAAGGATCCGAGTCCCCCTGATATCTGATCGACATTGGAGGGACTTGCATAGACAAATCCTTGTTGGACTTGGGAAATGATGTAAACCCCTCTTTGCCATATTCGATTATATAAAATTTTGTTGGGTTTAGGAGAGCTTAAACCTACCAACATCACTCTATCATTAGCTGATCGATCAGTAGATTCTAAGGGAATAGTTGAGGATGTATTGGTAAAAGGTGGACAAATTCTACCAGTGGACTTTGCAGTGCTTGATCACAGAACCAATAGCAAGTGGGCCAATCATGTGGTATCACGGGAAGACCATTTTTGGCCACTTCGATCACAGATAATCAATTCTTGGAATGGAGTCATGCAGGTCACATTTGTAACATGACATTGGAGCTATTTTCATGAATAACGGAAACAGCTAGTGGAAGATAATGTGACAAAGGAGCTAATGAAGTGCACTCCAATTGGTCAAAATGCGGAAACCAAATGCCCCCAATTGCATAAGTGGGAAAGGAAGACGATTGATTGGGAATTGCGCCTCGGTCACCCACAGAGACGATAATGACATCACCCGATGAAGAAGTTCGACAAAAAGGAACGAGCATGAAGGCTGTGACCACGAGGCCAGCTACTGAGAATTCGAAGCTCCCTCTCCTTGACCCTCCGTGATTGAACCGAGAGAAGTTGTCTTTGGTTTGGTCTCCCGGGACAAAAGCCTTTCAAATATTTTTTGGTTTTAGTTTAATTAGATCAATTTTCAGTTTGTTTTATTGTTAGTAATTTTCTTTACCTTAATTTTGGCTAAAAATAAAAATTTCAATTTTTAGTAATCTTATTTTAATTTTATTTCATTTTTTAGGTTTATTTTGAAATAATTATTTTTATTTTTGTTTTTACTTTATTTTAATCTACCTAAATCAAATTTTTATTTTTAATTTGCAGATGGAATTCGGTTCAGGCAAGAATTTCGCTATAATAGCGAAATTAAGCCTCGATGGCTCTTTGGCAAAGGGACCCTTGGTTACCCAACCGTTTTATAAAAAGGGGCCCGGCTGTTTTCATTCCACGCCTTCCATCCCTCACAGGCCCACAGCACAGTCCTCCATGCCACCGCATCCACGCTCGCCTCCTGCTTTGAGCTCTGCGCCACCCAGCCCGGTCGAGCCGAATCCCTGCGAGAGCCTGTCGTGAGCCATTTTAGTGCAGTGCCCTGGCCCCGCCGCACCCGTGCCCTGCTCTCCACCGCGCGTCCGAGTGACCCGAGCCCTGACCCTGCGGTGCCGTCGACCCAATGACCAGCTGCGGCGCGCCCGGCCGTCGGGCAGGTGCCATTCTGAATACTGGTTCACCTATCGTGTGCGGAGTTCATGCTAAGCTCTTAAGCGCGTCGCACACTACTTCACTAAGCCACCATTACGCCCTGCGTGCAGCCTTTGAACATAGTCCGTGCCGTGGTGGTTCTCGCTATAGGCCCGGGGGGTTGGTGGTACCCCGGAGATGGAGGATCGGGCACTTAGGGGCTGCTTTGGTGCCCGTTCTCAGGACTACTGCCAGACACACGGCTTGCGTGGCCCATTTGCCATGCCAGGGAGCCTTAGGGATTAGGCGATGCTCGGACAGGATGGGACCTAGGGCCTTCTGGAACACTCGGGGGCTACGCGGGGCCCGGACCCTCAAGCGGGCCGTCATCGAGGGCCGAAGTCTTCGAGGATCTCGGCTGAGCCATCACCTCCCAGAGCCTAATGGGGGCTCATCGCCCGGTATCGCAGCCAGAGGATTAAGTGCCCCATGTTCACGACTCGATTAGGGACGTAGATCTCGTGCGGGGACTTCCCGCCCAGAACCATTTACGATGTACCCGGCATTGACCCGCGACCGCGTTTGAGACTCGATGAGGCGATCCTGATGATGCTGGCCCATTTCATGGCCTTGTGGCCGGTTCTATTATCCCGGGTTGTGCTGAGTTTTACCATACTATGACATCCGGGAGTGCCAGTCGATCGAGCTTGGTTCAACATTGGCCGCGAGGTACTCATTGCGGACATTACATTTGCCTTGGGCACCTTAGCAGTACGAGTAAATTCCTAAGAAGGGATATAGGAATTGAACCCAGCCATCACGAGAGAGGGTAATTAAAGCTATCTCGCTCGAGATCTGCAATGGGCCGTACTCTTCCGCGAGGCGACTTCAGCCACGGATGCTCTAGTGGACCCACCTACTCCGGACCGACTTATTCCCTTTCTGACGTGTGTTGGCGCATGGGAGCTATACTCGAGTGTTGTGCGGGAGCTATACAAGGGCTGCATCTTGCCCGAGATCTCGGAGGTTAAAGTTTTTAGTCCCTACGAGCTTGTCGCGACTACTACTTTGAGGAGAAGGTCGCGAGGCACAACCATTTCTGGATTATTGATCACCGCGATTCTTGACCAGAGTCACGGAGCATCACGGGATTCAGTGAGAGCCACGCATTGACGGAGGTCCCGGTTTTCGGAGTCTGTCACGGAGGCGATCTCTTTATGCCGATCTCCATTATTCTCCGTGGCGCGATCGGGGAGGAGGTAGCATATGAGGTGCGAGGACCACGGGGGGAGAGGATCACGTTCTGAGATGGAGGTAAGTGGGAGAGGAGCCAGTTCTGGGATTCATCCTCCGTCTCCACCTCATACGCCCCGACCCTGGCAGCATTGCGGCCTTCTACGGCTAGCAATCTCGAGCATATTCATGTCAGTTCTGAGGGAGCTTCTTCTTTGTTATGGATCTTTGTTTCTTGTGGCCCAGGCTGAGCGTCTTTGTACCCGGAGGGATGACGGGGAGCTACTGCAGCGCATAGTCATGCCATGCTTCTTCGGATCATGGGTGCTCGGGTCTCCAACGAGAGAGCCACCACACAAACTTCTTTCGAGACCGGTTGATGAAGCGTATTTTGTGATGTGTATATAAAATTATGCGAGAAAAATATAAAAGAGCGTAGAATCGCTCTTTTTATATTTTCCTGGCTATACACATCCTATGCGCCTGTCGACCACAGCGCCGTTCTTGGAAAAATCGGTGTTTTATGCTAATATCAATACAAATTAACTTCTTTTAATACTTCATATTTTTTTATGTATATATTTATTGTGGTTTTGAGTTTTTGATACTTTGTTTTCATTTTGCATAATGTTTGAGGTTAAAATCACAATGGATTCTATCATCTGAGTTGACAAATGCATTGGCTCACTTGGCTTGACAACTAAGAATCACGACAATTAGTTGATGAGCATCAAAGAGAAGAGTGACAACTCAGTGCAAAGTCAAGTGTGGCAACCATATGCATCTAATGGATTATGCTCAATATGGAGTGCATGCTTGAGCAATCATAATTTTGGATGGAGCCACCGCGAACACCTCATGGAATACAATTTATACCGTTCGCACACTCCACAAGTCGAAGATCAAGCCTGAAGAAGCTATGGATGAATTAAGAAGAACTCAAGCGCATTTACCATGGCACAACCTGGTTTCAAGATCAATGGCTGAAATGGACTACTCGAGTTAGGTTGCCTCGGAGTTTTTTATCAAATGAGATAGTCGACCTCCGTGAGAGAATGATGACAAAAGTTAGAGCGACATTAAGTTGAAATGAAAAGAGGGGTGTGCTGAATGTGAAATCTCAGTTCAAATTCAAGGACTTGACAAGGCTAATATTCAAATTCAGCATACACCATTCGATGGCTTGAAAGAAGAGATGGCTCCAATGGCCCACTTCTAGTACTCGACTTACATTTGAGAAAAAGAAACAACCTAAAGATGAGGAAAGTATGAGTATAGAAAGACTATGGCAAAATATATGAATGACGAATAATATGGCTACAATGTCCTTTGAAGGACAACTTGCTGAGGAGTTTCGCCATCTACTCTTGGGGTGAATACGAGAAGAAGAAAAGCTGGAGCTATAATGAAGAAATCACTTGAGGTAATGAAGAAGAGACTTGAGAAGCCAGCGGGTGGGGATGATGATGCGAGAAACTTGAAATACTTAGTTGAAGAGAGGAGGAAAAAGAGTCAATATCGGAGTCATATGAAAAGGTAAAGAGAGTAGCAGAGACTTTTCCCGGAGATGACTTTATGGGGTGAGATGCATGAAGGAGTGAAAAATGAGAAAACGATCCCATATTAAAGGTGGATGAGTACATCATTCACTTGAGCAATTGAGAGGGAACCATTGTAAACAAAAAATTTTAAAAAATAGAAAATCAAAAAATAAGATTGTGGAGAGAGACTATGTGCTCCAAGTTGCTTTGATTGAGCACAACTATACCCTCTTAGGAAAGGATGGAGGCAAGAGAAACACCAACCCATCCGTAGTTGGTAGGAATCTAAGCTGGACTCGAAAAAAAATGGAGCGACTCCGCCCAGGAGGCAAGCCCAAGCAAAAGTTTTTAACTCCTTTTCTATTCCCCCGTGATAGTTAGTTTTGAGTTTTTAATAAATTTTACCGTGCTTGATTTTGTTTTTACGTGTTTTAGTTTTTAATTTCAGGTTTTGGGGATTCAAATCTGGTTTTGGAAGCTAAAAGGTTGAAAGCAGAGTTCGATAATTCTGGGCGGCAAAGAGACCAAAGGAAACAAGCACTCCCTTCAATTGGACTTAAGGTCTAACCCCTTTTAACACCTTTGTCTCAAAAGCGAGCCATATTCATTGGAGCAACTTCTGGAGACTTGATCAACCTCAGGGGAGTACTCATTATCCCATTCTTGCTTTTGTTTCACGTGAGGACAATGTTCATTTCAAGTTTGGGGGGGAGGGGGGTGAATTCAACTAACCTTTGGTCTCCTTGTATACCTTGAATTGGACCCTTTGCCTTGAATTCAACTATTGGGGGATTCTAACCATCTAGAGTGATGGGACACGATCAAAGAAGAGGATTGCCATTGAGCCCCTGACTAAAAAGAGAAAAATGGAAAAACAATAAAAAGTGAAAAATAAAGAAAAGTAAAAAAATAGGCTTGTGAATTAGAATAAGTGGATCATCAATCGGAATCCGGGCACAGTCGAGGGCCTTTCAAAGCCTAATGCCTAAGCCAGCGGCGAGAGTCATTGACTTCTTGCCGCTACATGGAGACCGGAAGATGGATCCTTCCACAACCTAGGGCCTTTGATTTTGGTTGAGTGTTCGGGGTGAGATTTGAAGGGAATTTAATTGCCCTTAACCAATTGGTGAAGTCACCAATGGATCCAATACAGGAACACTCATCCTAAAACTTCTTGGCACTAGTTCTCTTTTTAGGTATTTAGGAAATTTTGGGTATTTTGGTATGAATAAAAGGGTCTTGTTCTTATCATTTCTTAGTTAGCTTATCCCAAATAGGTGAGTTAAGCCTAAGTTTAGGGGTGCTGGGACCTTGCTATACACGAAGATCATGCTATACCTACATAGTTTCAGCAGGAAAGGTCCCACTTTGCCGGACTTGGGGGGTTGATTTGCTTTATACCATGCTTTGCTTTGCCATGTTCCTTAGAAAGTTTAAAAGTTTAAGGATCTAAATTTTTGGTTGAAAAGGCTATGTGCTAAATTGTGTTCATAGTGATTCTTCCATTTGGAATCGTGTTATCATACTCATCTCATTATTTTTAGTTCATGTCATTTTCAATTTTTGTTTTGTTTTGAGTTGGTCTCTTGCTTAGGGACAACCAAGAATTTAAGTTTGGGGGTGTGATGAGTATCTTAAATATCTACATTTATCCTATGCTTCACAGTTAGTTTTTCTAGTGTTTTTATGTTAAATAAGTGCCCTATTTAATGCTCTAAAAGTTCACTCCTATGATCTAGGTCATCCATTTTGGTGGAATTGTGCAAAAGATTGGTGGAAAAGCGCTACAAAAGCAACGGGAGAAACTCTTGCATTTTTTGACATTTTCAGACATCATATGAGCTCATATGATTTACAGCTTGTCTGATAGCCCTATCTACTGAAAGATCTTTGCAATGTTTGCTGATTTTCTTCAAGTTTTAGAGTATTTTGTGATGTGTATATATATAAAATTATGCAGAAAAAATATAAAAGAGCGCCTATTGCCTGAAGCTATACGCTTGTCAGTAATAAGGTGTACCTATAGAAGTCACGGATAACTCGATCCACAGGAAAATGGGGATGCTAAATTACCAATATTATAATATACTCTAATATTCAAACTAACTGTTGATGGTAAAACATAATTTAAACTAAACTAGTAAATTTCTAAATCTAACTAATGAAGTTCTAACTAAGGGATACGAGAGATGATAAATTCCTAGGGTACTTGAGGTGCGTCGAACAATCCTCTTAGATTCTAAGTTAAATTCTACTCTGTGTTTCATGAAAATGCTTTCAAGGCGACTCTTGTCTAATTTAATTATAAGCCTCTCTCGAGGTCGAATAACCTACCAACTAAAACTAGGTCTTTTGCTTCTCGAACTCAACCCAAGCATTAGAGATGCATTAAGATCAAGAGTCTCACACGCCTCCTAATTCTTAGATAATTTCTATACTATCGGGCTAATTAGGTTGATTCATCATGTCTAGTTCTTTACTCCCTTCTCGGTTACGCAAGAACCACTCACCCACATTGAGAATTAGCCAGAAATCAATATGTAAATAGAACCAAGTATATGAATCAATAGAGGTGGTCCACAATAGAAAACGGAATGTTAACAAATAAAACCCATGTTGATACACAGCAAAACCCTAGATCTAAATTTTAAAGCATGATAAAGGTTTGATACATCATAAACTTAGGATAAAACATATGAGAAAAGGGAGAAGAAACTATAATGATCAAATGATGGTGAGTCTCGGACTTTCTTCCACAAATCTCATGATCTTCTCCCAAATCTTTAAAAAACAGCTCCCAACCTCCTCCTTGGTCCCAAAGTGTGGACAAAGTCCCCTTCTTCGAGCCCTTGCCGCCTCCCCTTCGTCTCTTTCGGGTTTGAGCTTAAAAACCCTCCATTATGGGCTCAAAATGGAGGCTAAATCCACCCCAAAAGCGACCCGCAATCGCGACGTCATTCACGTGACTCGACGTCAGGATCTCTGACTACTGGCGTCGCGACGTTGGTTCTCAACGTCGCGACGTTCTTTAATTTTGCTCCAACCGTAAGGCCATAACTTTGTCATATGAACTCCCGGTGTTCTTGGTACCGTTGGAAATCTCTTGAAGTGTAGAATCTATCCATATATGACTTATGTAGGCTCATATGATTTCTGAAAAACGTAAAAAATACAGTAGCCTCTCCTGCTGAAGGTGCTGCAATGTTTGCTGATTTTCTTCAAGTTTTGGAACTTGCACTTTAACTTCTTTGTTGGGCTCCAATTTTGGTGTTCTTGGTATCTAAGCTCTTGAAGTGTACAATCCATACATACTATGTCTTGATGCAATAGGAGCTCATATAATGTCTGAGAAAATGTCAAAATTCAGTAGCCTCTCCTGTTGCTTTTGGCAGCAGTTTTCCACAATTTGCACAATTCCACCAAATGGATGACGATCATAGGAATTAACTTTTAGAGCATTAGAACTTATTTAACTTATAAAAACACTAAGAAAAACTAACTTTAAAGCATAGGGATAAAATGAGTATTTAAGATGCTCATCACCGATCACGTGTGACCTCCTTGGACATACTAGCGACTACCATGACAACCGAGATCCAGTTCATCCACCGCACGAGAGTGAGGTGGTCACACTCCTTCTCCCAGCTTTCCTATCCCTACCCAGTGGACGCATGTTTATACTTTGGTTGGGAGGAAAAGTTAGAGTTAGGAGTGTCTTCTATCATGTTTTGTATTGTTTTTAGCTTTATCAACTGCCTACTCATTTTATATAGGATACATGTATTAGCCGATAGTAGGCAATGATGTTTTTGTCATGTTCAGCTGTTTCAAGTACATATATTAGCCATTTTGGTTATATCAAAAGCTTTATAGCATTATTTACATTTTACTACACTTTTGCAAATCATTTTTTTTTTTGTTTATATTTTGTGTTTCTACTCTTGCCTTTAGTTGAAGAGTTAAAGCCTTGTATGCTACCTTAATGTTAGAACAATTCCATGCATGATTTAGTTTTTGGCCGATTGAAGTTCCAGCATATTCAACCTTGTACATCCCCCTTTAGTTGATTCACACACTGCACATCAGTTTTTATCAATAGGTTGAGAAGTTATATACCTCTTTTCACTTTGCAAAGCCAGCCTTAGATCTGTTGACGACCTATAATAGGTTTGAGTTACCCGTAAAAGAAGACCAATAAAGTCTTCCAATTGAAAAAGAAAAGAAAAAGGAGGAAAGAAAAAGAAAAGAAGAAAAAGAAAAATAAAAGTCGTGATGCTTTGCCTTGAAACCCGAACACGGTCCATGGGGTATATGGCGAAAGCCTTTAAAGCCCTGATTCGTGCCACGGTAGGGTGATCCGGAATCAATAAAATTTGTATCCTAAGTTCCTCCTACTACCGTAGTGTAGTAAAATTAGATAAAATCTAAGGAGAAAAATTATAGAAATCAAAATAAAATACGATAAAATAAAATAAGACAAGAAAAATTAAAACAAAAAGTGGGGGGAGCTTAGAAATGCCGAGGTTCGGATGCTCCCAGTCAGAGACCAGCACAGAACAACCTTGTGCCATGCGATGTGGCGAAATTTGCCGTGTTTTTGATGTAGTGGCAAAAGCTCGAACAATGGCCACTAATTTCTTGAGGCTTTTCAAGGCAAGCGGTCTGAGGCGGCCTTAGTGGTGGAGTGCTTGGAAGAAAGAAGCACGGTTGGTTGTAGTGCGGGTGGAAGTAAAATATGCACTTGAGTGGAGTGGAGAACTGCGTGATTAAATTTAGTGTCTTAGGCGATGCGGTGGGGTTCGATTCTTATGGGAGTGGTTGAAGGACTGTTCTTTTTGGGCACTTCCTTTGCTTTGTTTCTTGCCCTCCTCAGTCAACAAGGCAATGATTTCTTCTTGGTTCTCCTTGGAAAAACAACATCACACATATCACGAGTTCGACCCGATCCTTCGGATAATTCAATAAAATCCTCTATAAGCTCCTGGTGTGGCTGTTGTTCACACTGCTCCTCTGCCATTATGTCAGTCAAGCACCATCCTTCTGGATTTTCTTCCTCTTGATGAACAAGCTGATTGGTGAGCTTTGAGATGGATTCCTGCAAGATGTCCAATTTTTTATCAATTTCACTTTGGAACCCATCCAATTTCTTGTTCGAGAGCTCTCTCTTGCTGTTAGTTTTTCGATTAGCCCAAGATGATCAGCTTTGCCTTTGCTCCTCTATGAAATTATCCACTTGTTTGCTCAAGTTTAGGATGGCTTGTTCAACAGAGGATGGGGTTGGTGGTTGCTGCTGAGAAGTGAGAGCATAATATGGAGGTTCAGGAGGTGAATATTGTGGAGGTCTTGATTCCCATGAGGAATATGTGTGATTCCCCCAACTATGGTTGTAAGCACTTCCATATGGTGAACTCATCCATTGGTTTCTATAATCACCATTGGACATATAAGGTGGGTTTCTCTACGAGGTGCTCACTATCACTCTCCTTGAGGTTCCATTTAATTATAGTTCAAGCCCACTACAACATGCAATCCTGCAGTAGAAATAGAGTGACCAGACCAAAACCTGAAGCAGTCTACTTGGCAAACTCTTTTTTTTTTTATACGAAATGAAACGAAAATGACAGTAAATATAAAAGCAATTCCGCGTGCTTGTGATGAGGATCACAAGTGTTCCCTGGCTTCGTCAAATGCACTTAGGCACCATCCCGACAATGGTACCATTTTGATTCGTGCCCCACGGTAGGGGTGATCGGAATCAACAAAATTTGTATCCTAGGGTTCCTCCTCTTGCGAAGTAGTCCCAGCTCTACTTGGGTATAGTGAATAATAGGGTCGAACACGGGGATGGGTTTTCTTCGTACAAATGATTTAAGTGAAGTCAAAAATGGTGAATTTGGTTTGGATTTTAAGGTGGTGATAAAAACAGTGGGTTGGTGGTTTGCAAACTGAAAATAAATAAAATAAAATATAAAATAGAACTCCTTGAAGTTTTGGGCCATTGGTTTAGGGTTTTAAGGCAACTAGCATGTCCTGGGGTCTTTTTCCTCGCATTGGGAGCATAAGCCATATAGTCATTTCGAACCCGGACTGGCTTTGAAACCTAGACCCTATGATTGCCACCCAGGCTTCATGGCATTTAGCGGCGAAAATATTCTACGGTGATATCATATCTCAAAAAACCTACCTACTTGATAACTAATAGAAACAAATGCATTTGGATAACGAGGGATCTAGTGATAAGCATCCATTTAGCCAACAAAAACTTGCTAAATACAGATTAATGAGGGTGTGCCTAGAATATTTTAACCTAGGGTGAAATAGAACATAAATACCCATAAAATGTGTGCGTTAAAGCAGGAGGGACCAGTGTTTTTACGCCAACATTGCAGGTAGCCCTCCTCTTCAAGGAGGAAGAGGTCTAGCCAAGCATCCTCAGAGGAGTGTTTGGTAGCCGAGAAAGTGAGTGAAAGAGGAAATAAAAGAGAGAAAACTGGAACAAAATGAAAAGATGCGTGCTTAAAGCTTAAAAGAAAAGTTAGGGTTACAAAAATCTATAGGGTGGCTTATATAGCCATACAAGATGTGTGAAATACCAAAAATACCTAAAATATATGATTACAATAGGGACAAAATGGGAATTACACAAAACGGGGTCGTTTGGATCAAAATCAAGGGACAAATTTCGCTATGCATAATGATTTTCGCTATCATAGCGAAATTTCGCTATGATAGCCCGAAAAATATAGCAATTGAAATTTTAAGCATGCACATACACGCTATCATAAGCGAAATTTCGTTATGATAGCAATTAAGCTATCATGGCGAAATCACCCAACGTGGCGAATTTTCTGCTGTTCACGCTCTTGTTCCATTGCTTCCGTTTACTACTCCTGCTTCCTTTTTCTTATTTTACATCTTCTTTCCTCTTTGGTCTACGATCTATGATGTTGAGTTTGACTCGAATTTCTTCATGTTTGGATCGACTCAGCAATGTTGGCATGATTAGCTCATGAAAACTACGAGAATTTGCCACAAAAATCACGTCATTAGAATAGTAGGGACCTTAATGTGTAAATCGGGTTAATTAGAATGATTAGTATACAAAAAGCACTCAAAACCTATAATAAATAGGGTTCAAAATAGCACTTTTTGGGCACTAATCAAGCCCGATGCCCTAAACCTTAATTGGTTGGGAGTCGTCGACTTAGTGTTCGCTACACGGGTGGATGGGTGGAGTTTAGCGAATTGTAGGTGCTTAATTCTCGAAGTCTACCGAAGTTCGAGTGAAGCACATGTAGAGTTTGTGGTCGAGTTGATCAGCACGGCTTGATGCCCTAAATCTTAATTGGTTGGGAGTCATCGGTGGACCCCCATTACACGGACTTTAGTGAAGTCGAGTTTTTAGCATTGCATCATGCAATACAATCAAAGAAAGAAATAAGAGTGTAGTTGGTCCTATTTAGGCTAATCAACAATTTAAAGGCCTGGCGATGGCGGCAGTTGGGGGAGGGAATAGCTTTGCAACTTATTGGCTCAAACTGGTCACCTTAAGAACACTTAGATTTTGGTGGAAGTTCAGGTTGACTTCCTTGGAATTGATGTTGCCCTGAAACTTGTTCTTATATGGCAATTGTTCTCTCAAATTGATTTTCGTACAGGGTCTAAATTGTTCATACTAAATGTAAAGCCTATTTGTACACACACTTTTTGGACAACATCCACTTTTTGCAAAAGCACAGCACGCATACCTTGATTGTTTTTAGCATTGCTAAGGGACTAGCAACGTGTCGGTTGAAGTGTGATTGAGTACCCAGCGCTATTTTGAGTCCCTATTTAAAGATAGGTTTTGAGTGCTTTTAGCACTAATCGTAATTAAACCGATTGACATGTACGGGTCCATAGTACCACTGATTTTGTTTAGGAGTTTGTTTTTGGCGTGTTTGCAGGTTTGCGAGGCCTCAGTCATAATTTCAGGATTTGGTGTCGTATTAGTCTTTGAATGTTGAGATTCTCGGTGATTTCATCAGCTTGAAATGAAGAAATGTTAAAACTGAATTGAAGAGATGGAGATAAGGAGCAATCGCGGGAGGCAAGAGAGACGGTGCAGGATTTTCGCTATGCATTGTGAAAATTTCGCAAGGATTGCAAAAAGTTTTCGTAACCATAGCGAAAATTTACTTAATCCCCCTCTGAAAATTTACGCGATCCTGTGAAAATTTCGCTATGATAGCGAATTTCGTGTCATGTGAAAGTTATTGTGCATAAGCGAAAATTTGAGTTTTTCGCTGTACCTTGTATTTCGCTATGATAAGCGAAATTGTTCGCTATCATAATGAATTTTCGCTATGATAAATTGCACATAGCCAATCTCCTGTGTTTTAGTTCCAAAAGACCTCGTTTTGTATAATTTATTTGTCCTATTATAATCATATATTTTAGGTATTTTTGGTATTTCACACATTTTGGATGGCTATATAAGCCACCTTATAGCTTTTGTAACCCTAACTTTATTTCATTCAAGCTTTCAGCCCCGCAACTTTGTTTTAGGTTACAACTTTTCTCTCTTCTCTCTCTTCTTTCTCTCATTTTCTTGATACCGCTTTTACCTTTGAGGATATGACAACTCAGGGATGTTTGGCTAGCATCGGCATGAAGAGGAGGGTTCTTCAGGCTTGATTTATTGGTGGTTTGCGGTGCTCTGCCATGTTTTAAATGGAGCAGTCTTGCATTTATTGTTTCCCAACGTTAAACTAGGGTTTAATGCTATTTAATGTGTTTCTTTGGTGCAATACTTGTCATGCTTTAGGGTTCAATGCATTCTTAATGGTAGATGCGACATTCTTTAGATGTCATTCTGAGCCATTGAAATGAGGTTAAATGCTATGTTTTCAAGCGGCTTGGAACATTAAATGCTCGATGTTGTTTTTGACTCAAATAGGAGTGTTAAGGGTTGATTTTAAGCTAAACAAAGATCCGGTTTTGGTTGCAGCTATGTCATATGCCTAATGCGAAATGACCCGAGGACACCTTAATAACCCCATTTTCTCAAGCTAGTATTGAGCAACTAAGGTCACCATTTCACACTACATTTTAAGCTATTTCGGTTAGCCCGGTGACACGACTCTAACTTTTAAATGCAAATCAAAATCCCAAATAAAGTCTCACCATTTTGAATCATGATGCAATGAATCATTTGCGGGGATGAAACCAATCCCGTGTTCGACCCTAGACCCACTTATCTTGATGGCGACTACGGCGGAGTAGGAGGAATATAGGATACAAATTTTGTTGATTAGAATCCTTGTAGCCTGAATGAGTGATGCATGGCCTCCAGCCACCAATGCCTCATATGGTGCCATACGTATACTTGCACGATAAGCGATGTTGTAGGCAAATTCTGTAAAAAACCCGAAAATTCTACGCACTTTAAAAGGGTAAATGGTAATTTAATCAAAATCGAAATTTTTCTAGATCTAGGATGACAAGCAGACTTCATAGTTGGAATCGTCTCACGAATCTAACTACCACGTCAATTTGAGATAATTCGAATTTCCACACTAGCGCAGTGTCGGGTGCCATATGACGGCTTGTGAGAGACATGTGATGTGAAAAAAGTTACCTACTACATGTACTAATGTGACACATGTTGCATGATTAATGAGATGATGAAGATGAATGACTTAGATTAAGTCATGTGTCAAAAATCAAATAGTTAAATGAAGGACACAATGAGAATTGTTGAAAAGATTAAATGAATAAAGACAAAACAAGTCATCTTCTTCTCCAAAAATTGGGCTTGTAGTAATGTGAGTGGCCAAACTGGTTTTAGAGAGAAAGAGTATTTTCTTTATGAATTTCTTGACAGCGTTCGGATGGAAGTGGGACACCGTCGGATTAAGAAGCAAAGCTATTCTCTGAGCCATATCTTGTGGGCACTAATTTTGTGGAGTTCCGACAACTCCAAGAGGTAGGGATCTTTTCTTACTTGGTTTATTCTTTGGATAAGAGCCATGTTATGGATGGGGATTTGTTGAGACCTGGAAGGCCATGTTATCGACCTCAAAATCTTTGAACCGAGTGAAGAAATCCCTACTTGTGTGGCCGTGAATGAATTAATGGGCCAGGTTTACGTTCATGTGATTTTGGTATTGATTTTTTGTGTTATTGGGTAATTCAGAATTGAAGTGCAGTTTTATTAGCCCATGTGAGTAATTTTGGTGTTATTGATTTTGCAGATTTGAATAACATGAATTATTAATGTGAATGTTTTTAATATATACATAAATATATTAACTTGAATATTTTGATGTAATGCATTCCATATGCAGGCACCCTAGAGCGATAGGTGTGAGTGCATGACATGAAATGAAATAAATTTAAAATGATTGTGAAAGGAATTTCAGAAGATTTCAGAAATTGCCTTGGATAGTGGTCCAAGCGATTCGTGGACCCATGGTCCGGGAAAAATATCAGCGTGCGCCTCGGAGTACTCGATATATTTGCAAATCTCTATAGTAAGTTTTCGAGAATAAAAAGCTTTTGTTTTGAAAACTGTATTTTACTCGCATTTGGCTTAGGCATGTGTGAGAGAGTCGGTGAGGACTCGAGACATGGGATTGGGCATGCAGACATTCAAGTAGGATCACGTATTTTCTTGAGTGTGATTGTTTTCTATGAAATGTGCACTTAGGTGGGGAGTAACCCATGTAAGACCCAAGAAAAATCCAATTTTCGGAAAAATGGCAAAACGATAATTTCGGTCAAAAACTGAAATTTTTCTAGATCTCAGATGACGAAACGGATTTCACCGTTGAAATCATCTCGCGAAATCTAGCTACCATGTCGAATTTTTCGAATTCCGAGACAGACAGAATTTACACGTTTTTCGAGGCACCGAGTATCGAGTGCCGTAAAACGACATGTGATGTGACAAAATTCACCTATAACATGTACTCTTGTGATACATGTTGCAATATTAGAGAGAGGATGGAAATTGATGGTCGAGATAGTGCTAAGTGTCAAAAATCCAATACTTGAGGACATGGATGGTATTAAATGAAAGTTTAATGAGATAATAAGACAAAAATTTGAATAGTGGTCATCTCCTACATTTGAAAGGCCAAAAAAATGTGTAGTGCTGGAAACGGTTTACAGTGGCTGTACATTTGTGATTTTTTTTAAGAGAGAGAGCACATTCTCTCTAGGATTCCGATCGATCAGACCGTCGGTTTTCGACGGAGCAAGAAGGAAAACTGTTCTACATGGTGAGGGCTATGTGTGGGCACCAATATGGTGGAGTTCCGACAACTCCAAGAGGTAGGGATCTTTTCTTACTTGCGTTACTCTTCGACTAAGAGTCGTGTAAATGGTTAGGAATGTTATGAGGCTTGTATTAGCCGTAAACTCGGCCTCTGCAAGCTGGAACCGAAAAGAAAAATTCCTATTTGTGTGGTCGTGAACAGTAACCCGAGGGTTTCACTGTTCACGAAATATTTTTGTGTGAAAATGTGTTTGGATGAGTGATTCAAATTTGAATTGCTCACGTTTGTTAATTAGCCAATGTGAGCTAATTTTTGGTGTAATTGAATGAGAATTTGCATAACATGCTTTATGTGATTTAATTATGTTAATATATGTAAAAAGGTGAATATATTAGCATGAATGTGTTGAATTGGTCATATTCTATATGCACCAAGTACCCTAGAATATTAGGAGGAGTGCATGAGATGAAAATGAAACAAAAAATGAAAATGTTTGTGAATGGAATTTCGACGGAAGATTTTCTGAAGAATCGTGTTGGGAGATTGTCCAACAATTCACATCGGAGGGGCCCATGAATTGTTTTGGAGGGTTATCCAACAGGTTCGCCTTGAAGGGTTGTCCAATATTTTACCGAAACTCGATAGTGTGTTTTCAAGAACAAATAGCCTTTGTTTTGAAAACTGTGATTTTACTCGCATTCGGCTTAGGCATATGTGAGGGAGTCGGTGAGGACTTGAGACATGGGTTGGTCATGTAGACATTTGAGTAGCTTCATGAAATTGCTTGAATGTGATTGTTTGCCATGGATGTGCACTTAGGTGGGAAGTAACCCATGGTGGAATATTCTGAGCTTGTGCTTTGTCACCTCGTCGAGGGATCACCATTTCCTGATGTGAGTGATCGGGAAGGCGGCACTCATTAGAGGTCGTTTGAGAAGAAAGCCGGGTTGTGGCTTTGGTGTCTTAGTTGTATACATGTATCAGAATGTTGTAATTTTAATATATGTTGTATAAGAGTAATTTATTAACTCTTGACTATTGTATATAGTTGATGTTTGTTGTGAGTATTAATACAGGGGCCCAAGTGGCCATTTTTACTCATTTTAATTGTATATGAACCCGATTGGTCATAAGTTGATTGTTTGGGACATGTTTTGTATTTGGGTAGGCTCGTGAGGAGACTGCCGGGTTTTCACATGTCGGGTAAGGTTACGGCATTCCTTAGTGTCCGTAGTTGACGGGTTATCAGCGGGACCCCGGTTTTAGGCGTCTGACTTAGTGAGCTAGTCAGCAGATTACCTTGAGGCTCGGTGGTGTGAGCTTAGGTGGTGAAACCTAGGGATTGAGGGAGGCTTGGGCTTCGTGCGTAGTCGATTAGGTGTAAAGGCATGCGGCTTGGTCAAGCTTGATGGTAGGGTATGGGTATGTGATTGCCTAGACAATCACGGACATGATTAAGAACACTACATACTGCTTGTGTTTATGTGATGTGTGATTGTGTGTTATGGTGTGTGATTGTGCTTGGTAAGATAGCACATAGGAAAAAAAAAATAATGTGAAAAAAAAGAATTCTAAGGTTTTTTGAGTGCTGTAAAGCTGGAAAAAATGGATAAATAAATTTCAATATTATTTGGGTTATTAAGAAAATGAAAAGAAATAAAAATAAAAATAAAAAAATAAAAAAATAAAATAAAATATATATATATATATATATATATATATATATATATATTTAGATATTTTCAAGTATTTGGAATGAGAAAAAAAAAGATGTGAAAAGAAAAAACGGTTGAAGGGTGCTGGAATGGGCTCTGCAGTTTCAGTTTGAGTCTGATACAATGGGGATTTGTATTGTGACCTGTGACATGGAAGTACGACCGGGGGCCGCAATCGGTAGGTTGTGGGCCTGAGGCGACCCTGTTCGGCCCGCGATATGGTCCGAGGCCTCCGCGATCGCGGCGGGAACTACGTCAAAAACGATGCGTAACGCGGGATCGGCCGCGAGGTGAGTGTCGCGATACAATTTCTTGTATCGTGACAGGAAGAATGTTTGGTTGTTGGCTATGTTGCGTCTGAGCACGGCCGAGGAATGCGTCTGACGCGGGGCGTTCGCGACACACGCGGGGGCCTGGTTGCGATACAGATTTTGTATGTCGTCAGGAAAGGCCTACGATCGCAGCGCGACTTACTGCGGCGCCCGCGACACTACGTCTGGCCGACCGAACTTTGCGACGCCGTCCGCGATCTGACGGTCTTTGAGTCTGTTTCACAGTGCCCTTCTGCTTCCACAATGTGTCACGCCAAAACTAGACGCGATGCGACTATCTTGCGAGTTGAGCTAGGTGTGCTGGTGCACCAAGCTCGATTTTGACTGGTGTACTTTTAAAGTCCTTTGTTTGGACCAACGTTTATGAACCTGTTCATGAACATTATTCACCAATTTAAAATAAATAAAATCCGTGAAATCAAAATCAAATGAAATAAAATCTTTAAATGAAATTTAAAATAAAATTTTTGGTATTGATTATGATTTAATAAAATAAGTATGTCTTGCATATTCACTGCACCTTAAATGCATGGACATTGTGTATGAAATAAAATTTTTTTTGTATATGAATTGTGTCTCGGGGCTGTGTTTATGCCTTAGAGATGCTGCATTGAATTTTAACTTTCCATTTGAAATGTGTAGATGGCTAGTCGAGGGTTAGGACGTAGAGGGCGTCCAGTGCTTGGTCGGGCACCACCCGATGTTACGACTAATGAAGCCTTTGTTGAGGCGTAGGGATTCGCGATTGGTATGTATAGGCTGGTGTAGCAGGTGGTCGGGGGAGGTCAGGGTAACCTCGGAGGTTTGGGAACATCATCCTCAGGCATTCCTGAGGGAGGAGATGGGTGTTGGCAGACCATTTGGTTCATGTAGGTGAGAGAAGGTGTTAGAAACGGAGTCACTGCGACAGACTGGGGATTATCTCATTGCGTTCGGCTATAGGGTGAGCCCAGTATGGTGGGAGGCTGGGCAAAGGCTTTCTTACAGAGACCGAGAAGCGATGACATGGGCGGGAGTCCGGGCTGTTCATGGGTAAGTATTTTCCGGATACTCTGACATGCGGGAAGCAGAGTTCATTTGAAGCCGGGGAAGATGAGCGTGATGGAGTAGGCTAGATTCCTTGAAGCTGGCAGTTTCTTGATGATGACCTGATTTGTGGCCAAAATGGGGATATTCGAATGGGCGAAGTTGATGATGTGGGCGGATGTGGGACTCCTTTACAGGATATGGACTCCATGGTAGGGACGACCCTGACCATAGAGAGGGAGATCGAGGATGCTCGGGCTCGGGATCTTGGTGGTGTATGAAGGAAGGAGAAGATCGACACTAGCTGGTCGACAGAGAGACTTCTAGTTCTAGGATCGAGAGAAATTGATCTGAGTAGGGACGGATCGAGTTGCCGGTCGAAATTTGGGGCGAATGGTGTGCTACCATTTCCAACAACCCGGACACATGAGGATGGATTGCCCGGAAACGAGGAGTTTCGGGACGGCCTGATTGATCGGTGGTAGAGACGGAGAGGATCAGATACTATCCCTCACGAGACCGGTATAGGCGGAGGAGCTAATTTGATTTAGGGGCTGCCACGGGCACCTCCGTTGCAAGCCGGGCTAGAGAAGCCAAGTTAGGGGCCGAGGCGGATGAGGCTCCACGAGGCCGGGCAGTCGGGGGGTTCGGGGCTTGTCACGCCATCACACCTGGGTTTGAGGTAGTGAGTCGCCAGTTATCGAGTGCGATTTTTGCTATCTCGCCTATGTGCAAGAGTGTTATTTGATTCTGGTGCGTCGCATTCATTCATTGCTGCATCAGTTGTGATAGAGTTAGGCTTAGAGGTTGAGACCTTAGAGGAGCCTTTGTGCGAGTTCTCCCGAGGGATTGGGGCGAAATAGGAATGATATAGCCGATGATTCTGAGTTAGAGATCTGGGGATACTCACGGTGGACTTGAGGATCATGGACATGTGGGAAGTTCGACGTCATCACAGGGGATGGATTAAGGTGTATCTTACGAGATTAGTCATCGACTATGAACGTTGGAGAGTTACAGCCTACATGCAGGACGATACTCGTGTTGTATTTCATGGGGACAAGCATGATATTTTGCCCTAGACAGTTTCTGAGTCCAGGTGTCAGGGACAATTGGCGGGTTGGCTAGCAAGCCTTACCCTAGACGACGAGGTGAGACCGGACTTAGATCTACCTCGAGTAGTCTGCGAGTATGAGGAAGTTTTTTTCTGATGAGCTATCGGGATTTCCTCCATGAGGAGTTGTAGACCGTTATCCGGTTACCACGATGCTTGCTCATCTCTATGACTCCGCATAGGATGACACTTGTTGAGTTGCAGGAACTCAGAGTCCAGCTACAGGAGCTACTAGACAAGGGGTTCATTAGGCCGAGCACTTCACCATGGGGCGCTCCGGTTCTGTTTGAGAAGAAGAAGGACAAGACCCTTATTTGTGCATTGATTACGACAGTTGAGCGGGTTACGATCAAGAATCGATTACCCATTGCCAAATTTATGACTTGTTTGATCAATTGAGGAGGAAGCGCGAGTCTACTCTCAAATAAACCATGCCCAGTTACCATCGGTGAGGTTGGGGAAACGGATATCCTAAGAGCCGACATTTAGGGCGCGTTGTGGGCACTTTGAGTTCACGGTGATGCCGCCGGTTGGCAATTGCACCGGCGGCATTCATGGACCCTGTGCATGGGGTATTCAATATATCTAGATCAGTTTCGTAGTCTTAAGTGGATGACATTTTGATGCCTCTGATCGGAAGTGGGAGCATAGTATCATTTGAGATTGTTTACGAGTTGTTGAAGACCATCATCTATCGCCCGAGTTCGATGTAAGTGCAAGTTTTGAACTTTACTAAGGTGAGATTTTTAGGACACGTGGTGTCGGCATCAGGTGTGTATAAGTGTGGACCCCGAAGAAGGTCGGAGTGGTGATGAGTTGGGAGGCGAATGTGGGTCTTGAGATACGTGGTGTCTTGGGATTGTTTGGGTACTACGGAAGATTCGTGAGGATTTTCCGTTAGCGACACCTATGTGAGATTGACCTAGGAAGAGGTCGAGTTTGATTGGGATGACCCGATGCGAGGAGGCATTCCGGGGAGTTGAAGAGGGCTTGCCACAGCTCCCATCTTGATAGTTTCGGACTGAGGGACGAGGGGTACATAGTGTATTGTGATGCCTCGGCGGGATGGACAATGTTTTGATGCGATCCCGGAAGGGTAGTAGCTTATGGTTCTTGTCAGTTGAAGAATCATGAGCAAAATTACCCCACACACGACATGGAGTTGGTGGCCGTAGTTTTCGCCTTGAAGATTCGGCGCCACTACTTATATGGCGAGGAGTTCGAGGTGTGCTCGGACTGGTCGAGTATATTTTTCACGCAACGGGACCTCAATGGGGAGCGGATGGATGGAGATTCCTAGAGGATTATGACTTCACTTTGCATTACCACCTGGTAGACGAATACTGGTGGCATTTGATACGCTCGGTCGGGAAGTCACGGGGAGCATTGGCATATGGCTTCTGGGAGTGGCGGGTGCACCGGACTATGGGGCCGGTTTGGGCTCTACGAGTACAACGGCGGGCTCGGGAATGCGTTAGGGTTAGGTGGCTACACCGTCTCACGAAGAATTTGAAGGCAAAAACTCTGGGGAACTTCCCGAGTCTCTCTGTATTTAATGAAAGAAATAGGAAATAAATAGCTTACAGATTTGAGACAATTCTTGAATATGACAATATCACTTGACATAATTTCTCTTACAAGGAAAGAGAATTAAACCACCGGTCCACCTTGCTTAAATTGGGTAATCCTGTAAGTGGTATATATTTATCTAAATGATTCTAAATCAATTATAATAATGACAGTACATTGCATTAATTCAGGAAAGTTAAAAAAGGAAAAAAGAGGAATGCTAAATATGGAGAGAAACATGCACAGGCATGAGGCGACGTGGGCTTGATTTTCAACACTCCCCCTCAAGCCGTATTGTAGATGTTGATCATTCCCGAGTTTTAGTCATATGCTAAATGGATTAACTCGAGCAAGAGCTTTTGTGAGAATATCAGCTGTCTGACAGTTTGTTGGAGTGAAGCTGACTTTAAAAAGCCCTTCTTCAAATCTTTTTCCTTGATAAAGTGTCAAGATCTATCTCCACGTGCTTAGATTCGATCATGATGAGCCGGATTCTTAGCGTGCGATGGCGGCGAAGTTTGTCGCGGTATAACATAGGATGCTTCAACGAGACCCGTAATTCTTCTAACGACACATTCCAGCAGATTCCCTGAGATACCTTGTGCCATATGCAGTGCGCCTCGACACTACTACGGGCTACCTTGATTGTTTCTTGTCGCCCATGTACAATTCCTGAACAAACGAGAGCAGTAGCGAAGTTGATCTCCGTCGGTCAGACACCTTGTCTGCATACGAAAAAATCTCAATCTCTTTCTTTGTTGCTGGAAGAAGACCCTTTCCCAGTGTCATTTGAGGTACCTCAATATTACAGTCAGATCATGTTTTCGGTTGGATTATTCATGAATTGACACCATACTAACGAGAGAAGCCGATGTCTGGCGGCTTTTATGAGAAAGATAGATGAGTTTCCCCACAAGGCGTTGATATCTTTAGTGTGGCTGGGAGGAGGACTCACATCATTTTCTTCAAGTTTTACGGTTGAATCCATAGGTGTTCTGTAGAGCTTGCATCCTGGCATCCCTGTTTCATTTAGTAGTCGGAAACGTGTTGCGTTGTGGCTATATACCTTTCTTTGACCTAGCAATCTCCATTCCGAGAAAGTACTTGAGGTTTCCAAGGTCCTTGATCTCAAATTCCTTTGACAGTAATTTTTTAAGTAGGTCAATTTTCTCTTCATGATTACCAGTCAAAATTATGTCGTCCACATATACAATGATAATGGCTAGCTTCCCTTCTGGGAAGTGTTTCACAAACAATGTGGTCGGATGACATTGAAACGAATCCATTCCTTTCACTTTACCTTAGTGAACCGTTCAAACCAGGCCACGGAAGATTGCTTAAGACCATGAGATTTTGGTCTGCAAACCTTGATGAAATTCGATGTAGTCTCAAGCCCGGCGAAATGTCCATGTAAACTTCTTCCTACAAGTCACCATTGAGGAAAGGCATTTTTTATCAAGTTGGTGAAGCGACCAATCGAGATTGTTTGCTAAGGATAAAAGTACGAAACCGGTGTGTTGAGCTTGGCAAGCGGAGCAAAGTTTCTGTGATAGTCAATACCATATGATTGGGTGAATCCTTTTCGCGACCAAAGCAGGGCCTTATACTGTCCATTACCATCTGCCTTGTACTTTCTTGTAAATCCGCACACCCAAGGTTTCTTACCTCTCGGGAGGTCAGTAATTTCCCACGTACCATTCTTTGCGGGCCGAACTAACTACGCCATTTACGCGGCCTTCCATAGGATACTTGAAAGCTTCTCTGAATATCTCGAGAACTTGTATCTGTGATGTTAAGTGAATGCAACGTAGGTGATAGCTTATCATAAGAAATAAAATTTCCAATGGGATGCGAGTGCATGATCTAACTCCTTTCCTCAAGCTATAGGCATATTAAGAGATATCATTTAACTGCGAATCAGCGGTACCATCGAGTTAGGAGCATTGCTACAGATTTTGCTTGGATTAGAACTGGCTCGACCTCATGGGTTTCTTTGAAGAGGTCTCCTTCCTCCATTTTCTCTTGGATGTACTCATTATCCCTAAGTCAACAATGAACTCGGCGATTACATGACTCTATAGAAACTTGATTTTAGTGGTGATGGGTGACTCACTCGATGACTCAAGGTTCCAAAACTGATATTCCTGAGTTGAATTCTCCCCCTGAATATCAATTTTGGGATAGTAAGGCTGGGTTTCAAAAAATGTGACATCCATTGAATTGTAGAATTTTCTTGTGACCGGAGAGTAACACTTATACCCTTTTTTATTTACAGAATACCCAAGAAAGATGCACTTGAGTGACCTAGGATCAAGTTTACTTTTATGTTGTTGATTGATATGAACAAAAGCGAGAACACCGAAAGAAATTTTGGTGGGACGATGGATATAGGGCAGTGGTCGGAAAGGATTTAGGAGTGTTTGACAAGGTGTTTGGAATTTTAGTACCCTAGACGGCATCCTATTGATGAGGTAGGCTGCCGTAAGGACAGCTTCCCCCCAGAATAATTTTGGTACATTCGTAGAGAACATTAGCGATCTAGCCACCTCTAACAAATGCCTATTTTTCCTTTCAGCTATTCCGTTTTGTTGTGGGGTATCCAACACAGAACCAAGTGAACTATCCCTTCTTTTGCTAGAAATTCTCTAGAATGGAGTTGAAGTAATCTAGCATTATCGGACTTTAGAATTTGTATTTTTGATTGGGTGGAGTGAATCATATTTTGAAATTTTTGAAAATTTGACCTGTTTCGGATTTTTCTTTCATGAGGAATACCCACGTTAATCTAGTGTGATCATCTATGAATGAGACAAACCACCTAGTACCGGTCACATTTTTTATTTTTGACGGACCCCAGATATCGCTATGAATCATTGAGAATGGACTAGACGCTTTATAGGGTTGAATGGGAAAATGAGACCGAACTTGCTGATAATTGTCAGATTTCACACTCAAAGGATTTTGGATTTTATTAAATAGTGAAGGAAATAAATGCTTGAGATACATAACGTAGGATGACCCTGGCGATAGTGCCACAACATAATTTCACTATCGTTATTTTGACATGAGACCGAAAAGAATTGCAGCTAGCGCCATTTGAGGTTGTTCTTGTGGATGGTGGTGCTCCTTAAGGATGTAGAGTCGAGCATTCCTCGGCATTGCTGTCGTCTTCCCGAATCCAAATCCTGAAATTCACGAGTGGTAGGAAAAATTATTAATACCACCTCTTTTCCTTAGTGAGTTTACTAAATGATAATAGATTACAATCCAAGTTAGGGACAGGAGGCGGAGTTGAGAGTAAGATCCTTGATAGCACAACTGACCTGTGCCGGCAACCTTGGCGATGAACCATACGCTATTCGGATGGTAAATTATTTGGACATGGGCTATATGTATAAAATTGTCGCATCTCGAGATCATGATGGATGCTCCTGAGTCCCACCCCGATCAGGAAGGTTTTACGTTTCTTACCAACAATAAAGGCGCTTAAAGAATTACCTTTGTGAGCTAAGGTTCCGGAACCAATGACCTGATTGGAAGATGTGCCAGTTTGAGAGGTTTCCATCTGATGAGAGGATGAAGGCTTGATGAAATGTGTAATGACGAGAAGAAGAGAGGAGGATGAGTTGGTAGCCATTCCAAGCTATTTGGACCGTATTTAGGCATAAATGAAGATGGAGAAGAGAGGAACGAGGGATTAAACATACGATACCATGAAGAATTTGAGAGGCAAAAAAACTTCTAGAGGAACTCAGTCTCTTGCTGACTTCGTAATGAAAGAAATGAGGAAATAAATAGCTCTGATTTGAGACGATTACGGAATGTGACAATATCACTTAGGACAAATTTCTCTTACAAGGAAAGAATTAAACCACCGGTCCACCTTGCTTAAATTGGGTAATCCTATAGATGGTATACATATTTATCCTAAAATGATTCTAAATCCAATTATAATAATGACGATTACATTGCATTAATTCGGAAGAAGTTAAAAAAGGAAAAAGAGGAATGCTAAATATGGAAGCATGCACGGGCATGGCGTGGGCAGTTTTCCAGCCGAGTCTCTACGGTAGGCGAGTGATTGTGAGTCCGGGGCAGTGATTAGTGCCACGGTAAGGGTGATCGGAATCAACAAAATTTGTTTCCTATATTTCTTCTACTTAGTAGTCAAGCTCTTTGCAGTATAGTAGTCTAGGGTCGAACACGGGGATGTGTTTTCTTCATTCAGTATTTAGTGGAAATCAAGCGATGAATTAAATTTTCAAGTTTGGTTAAAAGCAGTGAGGTTTTAGGGTTTAAAGCGAAAATAAAATGAAGAAAAATAAGAAAATAACTCGCGCATGAGTCTCGAGGCCAGCACAGGTTAGGGTTTTAGGGCAACTAACATGTCCTCGGGTCCTTTTCCTCGTGTTAGGGGAGCATGACGTATAGTCATTTCGAACGGATCTTCATTTAGCTTTAAAAACTAAACCTATGATTTTCCCTTACCCAGAGCATAGCATTTAAATGGGCATAAATGTTCCTAACGGGTGAAACATCTCAAAACCTAATCCCGATAACTAGCGAGAGACAACTAAGCGAGCCTCAATGGATCTAGTGAAAGTATCCATTGAACCTAAAAAAGATGACGAATACACATTAAAGCATGCTTAAGAGATTTTAACTAGTGAAAGCGGGACTTAAATGACCATAATGCGTGCGTTAAGCAGAGAGGACCGTGCGTTACCTCCAAACCTAATATGACCCTTCTCTTCCAAAGGGAGGAAGAGGCCCACAGCCAGCCATCCTTTCTGATTGGCCATTCTCGGAGAGTGTTTAGTGTAGAAAGGAGAAAATGAGAAAGGGAAAACGGAGGCGAGCCCTAATTTGTTCTGACAAAAAAAAGCACGTTTGTCTGCTTGATTGTATACAAATGGCTTATGTATGCCCACAAGCAAGTGAAATACCATACAATCCAAGCATAAATTATTGATTAAACAAGGGTAAAGGAGAAAAACCAAATTGTAGCAAAAACAATAATGCGTGAAATGCGGGAGAAGCAGTACGGAAGCAGTCTTGGGATCTTGATCTGTAAACAGTCTTTGCAGAACCAAAATTACATGTCTCCATTTTTGCCACTTTTTGCTCTTCTTTCCTTGTGAGTCATTGATGCAATGCTGAGTTTGACTTGAATTCTTCGTGCTTGGATCGAGCTCAACAATTTGACATAATTTAGCTAGCTGCCAAGAATTTGCTACAAAATGGAATCGATGGTACAATAGGGACCCGAACATGTCAATTGGGTTAATTATAACAATTAGAACACAAAATGTGCTCAAAACCTATTAAAAATGAGGTTGAAATAGCACGTTTGAGCGTATCACATCTAGCCCAGACATTGCTAGTCCTAAGCAATGAGAAAGAAAAGAAGAGAGAGGCATACAAAATGATAGCAAATGGTATTTCAAAAGGTTGTGAAAAAGTAATGCCTAACCTTAAGTAAATCATCAAACCCTTGTCCAATAACCATTTCGAAGAATAGATATATGAATTGAGTATCGAGCTTCCTTCTCGATAACTCAACTGACTTCCACGAATCTAAGTGTTTATTTGGTCGACTCTCGACAATAAACTATCGAGCGCACTCTCCCCCAACCTAGCTCTTGCCTGACCTAGCATCTTTGACCAACCTAAATAGATCGGGACCCACCTCTTATTCCATGATTCTTTTTGCGATTTATGGGGTGCAATCATTGAGGAATCAACCTCATCAAAGTCCATGCTTGAGGATCTACAGGTGACTCCCGACCAATTAAGGCTTAGGGAATAAAGTCCTTAAGGATCTTTCGACCACAAACTCTTGAGTTTCACCCAGGACTTGAATGATTTCGAGACTCGGCCTATAACTTGCTAAACTCCACCCATCCACCCGTGTAGCGAACACTAAGTCGACGACTCCTAACCAGTGAAGGTTTAGGGCACCGAGCTTTAAAGGCTTTCGCCATATACCCCTCGGACCGTGCTCAGGTTTCAAGGTAAAGCGTTGCAATTTTTATTCTTTTTCTTTTCTTTTTCCTGTTTTTCTTATTTTTCTTTTTCCACAGGGGTCCTTAACTTTATTAAAAGCGGTGATGGCCCAGGTTAGGTTATCTTAGTAAAAGGAGGTTGCGCGGTTTTATTTATCATTGAAACCCCTAATGTGCTTAGTGTGTGGTTAGCTAAAGGTGGAAGAAAAAGGGTCGAATCAACAAGAATTCAGCTTCTCATCCACTCAATTAGGCATGGAACCAATCTAACATCAATAGGGTGGACAAAGTTTCAATTTTTTCAAACTTGGGTTAGACGAAACCACCGAAAAATTTTGGTTGCAAAACGGGTCCAAATTTTAAAAAAGTAAGTTGTTTAGTAATAAGCTTTTGCCGAAAGAACCCAACAAGCCACTGAACATCACAACATGGGCTTGCACAAAATAGTACAAAAGAATAAATACAAAAGCCACTTCCTTCTATAACTCTCCCCGCAACCCAAACATCTCGGTGTCCGAAATGGGGTTCAGTTGAAAATTAGAGAAGGAAGTGTTACCCACCCTTTGATGAATGTGATCATATCTGGATAGGATACTTCACAAACTTTCCATCGACACCTTATTCACTCCGTTTGGGCTTCAAATAAACAAGTTAGGAGAAGAAAAAGAGAGGAAAAAAGTGACCCGGTTAGACATTTTAAAAGTACACTTTTATAATAATCTAAAAAATGTTCTTTATAGACATATTTGGGTTCTACACTCTCTAAGATTTCCAACGGTATAAAAGCCTAAGCGAGGTTATGAGATTATGAGTGAAACAAGATTGGAGGTAAAATGTGGGGCGTAGCGAGAATTTTGCTAAGTGCGAAATTTAAGCTAGCTTAGCGAAAAAGTAGACATGTGAGAATTTAGCGCTATGTTTTCTTGTTACAAGCTATGTCTAATAGCGAAAATAATTTAATTTATTTTTATTTTTATGTTTATTTTTTATTTTTTGAAAAAAAACAAAATAAAATAATTAATAAATAAAAAATAAAATATAATATGTAATAAAAATAAAAATAAAAACTTTTATATATATATATATATATAAAATGAACTCTTATTTATTTTTTTATAAGAAAATAAAAACAAACGTTTTTTTATATAAAATAAATAAAAATAAAAAAATAAAAAAATGAAAATAAAATAAAATGAAAACACTGTGCATGTTTTGTCTGCTTCCTACCTCACTGTTGCTAACCATGCCATTTCGCTATGATAGCGAAAATTGTTTAAGCTAGGATTCTGAGAATTTTTCGCTATAGTTGCGAAAATTTCCAATCTTAATTTCTATAACTTTTAACCTCTTTTAATTTCTTCAATTAGGCTTCAAAATATCACTAAAACTGCAAAAATTAATACAAGAAAAATTAAGAAAAATTGCAGGAAAGTGAAAAATAATCTAAAAACAAGAATTAACTAAAAATTAGAGAAAATCTAAGAAGAAAAATTAAAGAAATCAAAATAAAATACGATAAAATAAAACAAAGCAAGAAAATTAAAACAAAAGTGGGGAGGCTGTATACGAGCCACTTTCCTTAGGCCTTTGGATCTTTATTTGGAGCGGCGGGCTCGGAAATGCCGAGGTTGGTGCTCCAAATCAAATACGGCACCGAACCATCCACTATGCCATGCGGTATGTGCAGATTGCCATCTTGTTTGGTAGTGGCCAAAGAGTCCTGTCTGATAGCCACTAATCTCTTGAAGTTTTAGCAAGGCGGTGATGAGGGTGGCTTTTGGAGATGGTGTTTTAGGTGTGGATTATGTTGCAGGTGAAGGTAGAATATACACTTGGTCGAGTGGAGGGCTGCGCGGTGGGCATTTTGGTGGCTTGGGCGGTGGTGGGGTTGATTTGAGGGAATTGGTTGAAGGAGTAGCTTTTGTGGCTCTTTCCACCGCTACTCCACCCTTGCCCTCCTCGGTTATCAAGGCCACGAATCATTCTTCTTTTTTCCAAGGCCAAAAGTAACACCCCGATTACGGGGCATCCTGGAGTTCCTCGGGAAGCCTGCGATTCCACTCGTTCCTCCGAGTTGCAGTTGAACACCGCTGCTTGAAAATTGTTCAGTCGACACTCATCCTCTTGACTCTCTTCCTGCATGATGTTGTTAGACAACTTTAAGAATTGAACTTGCAAGTTGTCAATTTAAACTCCATTTCACTTTGAAGTCCATCAATCCTCTTGTTCGGAGCTCTCAAATGTCGAATTTCATATTGGCTTGGACGTGCGCCCTCTGCTCCACTTTTAAATTATCCACTAGTTTGCTCGAGTTCGGGATGAAGTTTCAGCGGGTGCGTGGTGGCAGAGGAATGAGGAACATAATAAGGGTTCGGGAGGTGCATATTATTAGGTTTGGTTCCCCATGAGGAATTTGTGTGATTCCCCACTGGTTGTAAGTACTACCATGGTGAACTAAATCCATTGGTCTCTATAGTCCTCCTTGGACTATATTCACTTGAGTTCCTCTCCACAGGTTGCTGACTTTGCCATGACTGGTTTATGTAATCCCTCATGGACATATATGCACTAGGGTTACCCTCCATGGTGTATTGTCTGTATTGTTTTCCCTCTATGTGTTCCATTTGATCACAATCAATTTTTCCACGAGAACTGGGCCTTGCCCATCGAAATTTTGATCGGCGAAAATGGATTCGCTGCTGACAAGCGAGGATACCCAACATGATCACGCAGCAACTTTTTTTTTGTAAACTAAAGAAAATGGCAGTGAAATATAAAGTAATTCACCAATACTTGTGATGAGGATCCATGAAGTGTTCCCATAACTCGTCAAATGTAGGCACCGTCACATTATGGCGCCATTTGATTCATTTTACGGTAGGGTGATAGAAATCAACAACAAATTTTGTTTCCTATATTCCCTCTTGCCCATTAGTCAAGCTACTGGTATGGTAGTCTAAATTAGAACACAAAAGGATGGTTTTCTTCGTACAAATATTTGAGTGAAATCAAAGCCCAGTGAATTAAATTTGGATTTTGGGTTTGGTTAAAAACAGTGAGGTTTTGGGGTTTAAAACTAAAAATAAAATGAAGAAAAATAAGAAAAGAACTCCTTGAAGTCTCAAGCCACTGGGTTAGGGTTTTTAGGGCAACTAACATGTCCTCGTGTCTTTTTCCTCGCGTTGGGGAGCATGACGTATAGTCATTTCTCGAATCGGATCTTCATTTAGCTTTAAAAACTAAACCCTATGATTTTCCCTTTGAAACATAGCATTTTAAATGGGCATAAATGTTTACTAACGGTGAAAACACATCTCAAAACCCTAATCTACGATAACTAACGAGGGGAGACAACTTCGCGAGCCTCAATGGAACTAGTGAAAGTATCCATTGAACGAAAAGAAAACTTGTCAAATACACACATTAAAGAGAGAGCATGCTTAAGTTTAACTTTAAGTGAGAAGCATGAACTTAAGCAATAAATGCGTGCGTTAAAAACGGAGGGGCGTGCGTTACTATCAAATCCTAGCCGGCGGCGGCTCCTCTTCAAGGAGGAAGAGGCCTAGCCAACCATCCTCACGAGTTGTCATCCTCAAAGGAGTGTTTGGTAGCTGAGAAAGGGAGAGAAAATGAGAGGCGAGGGAAAAAGCGAGAGAGGGCGAGCCTAATTTATTTCTGACCAAAAAAAAGCGTCTGTCCCAAGCCGGTGTATACAAATGGCTTATGTATGCCCACACAAACCAAGTGAAATACCATACAATCCAAACATAAGTGATTAAAACAAGGGTAGAAAGGAGAAAAACCAAAAATTGTATAAAAACAACAATGCATTAAATGCGGGAGAGCAGTGTTGCGAACGATTGCTCGCGGGGATCTGGTAGGAGCAGTCTTCACGAGACAAATTCATGTGCTCCATTTTTCTTCACTTTTTGCTCTTCTTTCCTTCTGGTCTTTGATCTGAAATGCTGAGTTTGACTTGAATTCTTCGTGCTTGGATCGACTCAAACAATTTAAACATAATTTAGCCATGGCTAAATTTGCCACAAAATGAGATCGATAGTACAATAGGGACCCGAACATGTCAATTGGGTTAATTATAACAATTAGTACACAAAATGTGCTCAAAACCTATTAAAAATAGGGTTCAAAATAGCACATTTTGGGCACTAATCAGGCAGGACGCAGAGATAGTGTCCATCAGCGACTGGGTACAGTTAGGTACGGGTGACGAGGGCTGGACAGTCCACACAGATGGTAGTCTTCGATATAGGGGATGGGTAGTGGTTCCCTAGTTGATCGATTTGAGAGAGGAGATTCTCATTTCACTACTCTCGATTTGTTGTGCATCCAGGTGGCACGAAGATGTACCCGGATCTTCGTCGCTAGTACTACTGGAGCGGGATGAAGAGACATGTAGGGGACTTTGTTCGACGATGTCTCACATGTCAACGAGTTGTCTTGAGCACCGAAGCGACCCAGGGCTACGCCGGCCATTGAAAGGTGGCTAAGTGGAAGTGGGAACGTCACGATGGATTTTTGTGACCTTGCCGCGAACAACTGCGGAGACATGATGCGTATGGGTGATAGTATTAGTGGCTCCACGAGAGTTGGCATTTTCTAGCGGTGCGGATGACGCTTCACATTGAAGGAGATTCTGTGGGTTGTACATTCGAGAATGAGTCCGGCTACATAGATACCGGTATCCAAAGTGCGGATAGAGACCCGAGGTTTACGACACACTTTTGGAACAATTTCCAAAGTTTATGGGCACGCGGTGACCATGGTCTGACTCCCACCCAGACGGATGGTCAGTCAGAGAGGACTATATAGGTGTTAGAGGACATGTTGGGAGCATGCGTCTTGGATCATAAAGGTAGTTGGGATGAGCATTTGCCCTTAGTGGAATTCGCATAAAACAACAATTATCAGGCGAGTATACAAGTAAACACATGAGGACATTGTATGGGAGGCCATGCGAGATCACCGTTATGTTGGAGCAGGTGGAGGCTGTCGCTAGTGCGAATCGTTAGAGCAGCATTTGAGAAGGTGAGGCTTGATGTGACACGTCTTCTCCGGCTCAGGCTGCGGAAAGAGCTGTCTGCTGTGTACAACGTCGACCTTGGGTTCAGTTTGGAGATCATGTCTTCTTGAAGGGTGATGCTGGGAGGAGTGGTGAGGGTTCGGCAAGCGGAAGCTGCTCGCCGGAGTTTATTAGGCCCGCCGAGGATACTTTCGAGAGGGTAGGCACTGGCGATACCGGTTGACTTTACCGCCCTAGCATGTCGGTGTCGAAAGGTGGCCACCGTCTCCATGTTGGAGGAGTGCAGCTCCGAGATCCAGCTCATGTAGTGGATTGGGGAGAGATTGAGGTTGACATGGATGGGACCTTCGAGGATGGACCAATATGCATTATAGATAGTCGAGATCAGGTTTTGTGACGCAAGACCGTGAGGCTAGTGAGGGTGTTATGGCTGCACCGTGGAGTGGAGGAGTTAATGTGGGAGCGCGAGGACACGGTGCGGGCCACCTATCTCTTCTTGTTTAGGGATGAAGGTACGTGGTTTAGTCGTTTAATATTTAAATGACTAGTTTACATGCATGGTATGGTGTACGTTGCATATGCATGTGAGTTGTTGTGATTGTCCATAATTTTACGATAAAATTCCTTTTAAGGAGGGAAGAATGTAAGACCCGAGAAAATTCCAATTTTCGAAAAAAGGACAAAACGGTAATTTCGGTCAAAACCTAAAATTTTACAAGATCTTGAATGACGAAACGGATTTGACCGTTGGAATTGTCTCGCTAAATCTAGCTACCACACGTCGAATTTCATCGAATTTCTAGATATACGGAATTTGCACGTTTTTCGAGGCACCTAGTATCGGATGCCGTAAAACGACATGTGATGTGAAAAAAGTCACCTATAACATGTACTCTTGTGACACATGTTGCAAGATTAGAGAGAGGATGGAAATGGATTCGCCGAATAGTGCTGATGTAAAAATCAAGACTTGAGGACATGGATGGTATTAAATGAAAGTTTATTGAGATAATAAGACAAAAATTTGAATATTGTTCATCTCCTACATTTGAAAGGCCAAAAAAACGTGCAGTGCTGGAAACGGTTTACAATGGCTGGACATTTGTGATTTTTTTTAGAGAGAGAGCACATCTCTCTAGGATTCCGGTCAATCGGACCGTCAGTTTTTTACGGAGCAAGAAGGAAAGTTGTTCTGTGTGAGACTCTGCATGAGCACCAATTTGGTGGAGTTAGGCAACTCAAGTGAGGATCTTTTCCTACTTGCGTTAATCTTATCTTCGGCTAAGAGCCGTGTAAATGGTTAGGAATGTTATAGAACAGTATTAGCCAGTAAGTCGGTCTCAAAAGCTTTGAACCGAGTGGAGAAAATTCCTATTTGTGTGGCCGTGAACAGTAACCCGAGGGTTTCACTGTTCAAGTGAATAGTGTTCACGAAATATTTTTGTGTGAAAATGTGTTTGGATGAGTGATTCAAATTTGAATTGCTCGCGTTTGTTAATTAGCCAATGTGAGCTAATTTTTGGTGTAATTGAATGAGAATTTGCATAACATGCTTTATGTGATTTAATTATGTTAATATATATGCATGTGAATATATTAGCATGAATGTGTTGGAATTGGCATCATGCAGTCCATATGCACTGGGGCACCCTAGAATATTAGGAGTGAGTGCATGAGATGAAATGAAACAAAAAATGAAAATGTTTGTGAAAGAAATTTCGACGGAAGATTTTCCGGAGAATCGTGTTGGGAGATTATCCAACAATTCACGTCGGAGGGGCCTATGAATTGTTTCGGAGGGTTATCCAACAGGTTCGCCTCGGAGGGTTGTACAATATTTTACCGAAACTCGGTAGTGTGTTTTCAAGAAAAAATAGCTTTTGTTTTGAAAACTGTTATTTTACTCGCATGCGACTTAGGCATATGTGAGGGAGTCGGTGAGGACTCGAGACATGGGTTGGTCATGTAGACATTCGAGTAGGTTCATGAAATTGCTTGAATGTGATTGTTTGTCATGCATGTGCACTTAGGTGGGAAGTAACCCGCTTCGAGTATCTCTCTTTTTTGGGCTTCGCCTGTTGAGGATCACCATTTCAGGTACAGGGAGCGATCGGGAAGGCGACACTCATTAGAGGTCGTTTGAGAAGAAAGTCGGGTTGTGGCTTTGGTGTCTTAGTACACATGTATTGGAATGTTGTAATTTCAATATATGTTGTATAAGAGTAATTTATTAACTCTTGAACTATTGTGTATAGTTGATGTTTGTTGTGAGTATTAATGCAGGGGCCCAAGTGGCCATTTTTACTCATTTTAATTATATATGAACCCGATGGGTCATAAGTTGATTGTTTAGGACAGGTTTTGTATTTGGGTAGAGCTACCCATACAAATGAGGCCACGATTTTCGTGAATGTCGGGTGGGTTATCTGATTCGTTTAGGCCAAGTAGGTGTTTGGAATCAAAAAAATTTATAACCTAGGATTCCTACTACTGACGTAGCAAAGCTACTACAGTATAGTGGCTCTAAGGTCGAACACAGGGATGGGTTTTCTTCGTGAGAGAAGAGTTACAATGCATTGAAAATGGTGTTTTCTCGTTGGATTTTTAAGGTTTGTGAAAAATAGTGTGTGTGACTGGATGAAAACTGAAATAACTGAAGTCAAAAGTTAAGAGAGAACTCCTTGAAGTCTCGGGCCACTGGGCTTAGGGTTCTAGGTTAATCGACATGTGCTCGGGTCTTTTTCCTCGCGTTGGGGAGCATGACATATAGTCATTTCCCGAATCGGATCTTCATTTAGCTTTAAAACCCAAACCGTAAGAGTTTTCCTCTTGAAAGATGGCATCTGATTAGGCATAGAGCTACTAACGGTGAAAACATATCTAAAACCTACCTATGATAACTATTAGGAGACACTGGCGGGCATCAGTGGATCTAATGAAAGTATCCACTGAACCCAAAAAGCTTGCCAAATACACATTAGGGAGAGCATGCCTAAGAGATTTTAACCTAAGTTGGGGAGCAGGAGCACAAATACCCTTAAGTGCATACATGAAGAACATGAGAACATGCAGTTAAGCCCAAAATCAGCACCCAATGGCCTTCCCCTTCAAGGATCAGGGGGTTTTAGCCGAGCATCCCTTGATTTGTCATCATCAAGGGATGTTTGGCTACCAAGAAAGTGCAATAAAGTGAAGGGAGAAGAAGAGAAAATCACCAACAGCAGAGGGGGCGGAAGCTTCGTGCCAAATTTCCTTGATTGATTGATGGAGTGAAAGTTGATTTGATTACAAGCAGACTAAGCTTATATAGGTGCTCAGTAAAAGGAAATTACAACAATGTGCTAAAGAACCAAAATTACATGAGGGCAAACTTGTATAAAACCACCAAAAGAATGAATTAGCGGTCGACAGACACGGTGAGCGGTGTTCGCGAGGTTGCGAAAATTGCTTGACACACGAGAATTTCATAAGGTTACTTTAATTTCTATAACACAATGAAATTTGCGAGTTATGAACTTTGCAACCACACCAAAATTTCCACTTAGATCCTTCTCTTCAGTATTTTTGCTCCAAATTTCCTCTGGTTTGATCATGCATCTTCGAATTCGGCTTAGGTTCATCGTGTTTGAATCGAACTGAGGAATTATAAGGCATTTAACCTACAAAAACTACTAAAAATAGTTACAAATGTGATCATTAATAAAGCCGGGACCCAATGTATCAATTGAGTTATTGAAGTCGATTAGTACACAAAAAGCGCATAAAACCTGTTATAAACAAGGCTCAAAATTGCACTATTTGGGTACTAATCCTCCCCTGACGAGACGTTGCTGATCCCTTAGCAATGTGATAAAGAAGGAGAAGATCATGCGGGATATGTTTTGAAATGGGTACATGCATTCAAAAGTATGTGTAAATAATGCCCAACCTTCAGTTTGACAAATTGGGACTCTGTATAACGACCATCTTGGGAGAACAAATTCCAAACAGGAACAAGTTTTAGGGCAGCATTTATTCAAAAATCAAGCGAATTTCCACGAAATCTAAGTGTTTAGGTGATAGGTTTATACCAATAAAGCGCAGCTAAGCTACCTCCCAATCAAACTACGCATACCTTAGGCGGTGACCAACCTAAGTAGATTCGATTCCACACTTATTTCCTTACTTCTATTGTATTGTAGGGTGCAATCTTTGAAAACTGACTTCACCAAAGTCCGTGTAGCGAGGATCCAAACGACTCCTGACCAACTAAGGTTTAGGGCATCGAGTTAAAAGGATCTTTTCGACCACAAATCTCTGAGTTTCACCCGGGACTTGAATGATTTCGAGAATCCGGCACCTACAACTCGCTATAAACTCCACCGTCACCTATGTAGCAAGCACTAAGTCGGTGACTCCCGACCGAGTTGGTTTTAGGGCCACCGGGCTTTAAAGGCTTTGCAGTAGACCCCTCTGGACCATGCTGGGTTTCAAGGCAAAGCGGCGCGGCTTTACTTATCTCTTTTCCTTTTCTTTTTCTTTTGTCTTTTCTTTTTCTTTTAGAAGACACATTGGCCTTCTTTCTTAAGGAACTCTAATCTATTATGGGCCGTCAACGAAGTTAAGGCCGGTTTTGTAAAGTAACATGAGTATGCAACTTCTCAACCTATTGATGAAAACTAATGTGAATTGTGTGTGTGTCTAGAGAATGGTGGAAGACAGGGGGTAATTACTAGGGTCTTCAACTGACCAATAACTCAATCAGGCATGGAACCATTATAGCATTTGGTATCATACAATGCTTTAATTTTTCAATTTACAGGAAAGGAAAAACCACAACAATATAGGGGCAAAATGAGATGCAAAAGTGTACAAAAATAGATTTGTATTATATATATCAAGGTGAATTTAGAAAATTTTCGACTTTTACAAAAGAAGTAAGCAGTATTTCCCCATAAAAAAATAGGCTTTCTTTGGGCATGTGAGTATAAATGAAACTAAAGTAAAAGTATGAACATCAACTGACCTTGGTGTCCCGACGGGCAGAAGGTGGAGAGTGGTACTCCTCAATCGATGGCTAGAGAAGGATCATCGACCTGGAAGCGTTTAGAGATATTTCTTGATGAAGTGGGCGATCTTCTTCCGACTGCAGCCGCCTCCGAGGAAGTACGAGGGCGTGAAGCGGTCTGGCAGGGAGAGGGATAGGCGAGGCTGGTAGAGGTATGCGGGAGACAACGGGAGGGCCCAGTGGCTCTGTGGTGCATCGGGGTAACTGAGGATCGTGCTCTTACGGCCTACATGGTCGTCCTCTACGCAAGTGTGGCACGGGAAGGCGTAAATGAAGGCGTGATGGTTGAGGAATGTGTGGACCGTCCACATGAGACGGGAAGTCCTTGGCGAGAGGGTAATGTACTACAGGCGGTGCGGAGGTGCTCGCCTGCTATATCTGTGAGAGAGGCCGTGGGCATGGGGTGAGAGGCTGCGGAGCGGGAGGGCATCGAGACCCAAGGTGCGTCTTGGAGCTGCGGTGCGTGGTCGATGGGCCAAAGAGGCTGGAGGGGGGCGGGTGAAGCTAAATTTGGGGCTCCCGGTGTGGCTCAGCTATAAGGGACGGGTCCTGTTGGACTATCATCGCTCTAGGCTCGTCCTCGTGATCCGGGAGGAGGAAGATGGAAGGCTCCCAGGCCTAGCCCCCCGCCATAGATCGATAGTAAGGGTGGCCCCTGCACGTAGTAGCGGCCGCTCAATCGAGGCTCGGTTGGAAACCTGATATGCTCTAGAATATGACATAATAGTCGAGGAAAAAAAAGAGGCATGGACTCGACGCGGGGCAGACTCCGGCGGTGGACTCTGTCCTCGAAATGAAATAAGGACGTCATAATCAACTCTCTGCAGAGTGCAACCGGTAGCCCTACGAATCTGATATAACACCTCACGAGATGGCTCCTCTCCCTCACGAACAATATCTTGGAAGTGGAAACATATTGAACCTCAGTACTGGTCTATCGAGTCTGACTGCGGGAGGTGTCGCTTGAATAAAATCGTCCCACTAGCGTCCATAGAAGCCCAGGACCATCTCAACCGTGAGGATGGGGCCCACTTGTCTATAATAAAAGCGCGTTAGGACAACGAAGATGGAGGCCGATTGTGATGTCGAGAAGGCGAATATCCTTGGCGTTCGTCGATAGAAAAAGAAGTCACGAGGAAAGTCGCGGGTTGGCCTCACGCCTAAGATATCATCATGAAAGAACTAGATGACTACCCGAGGATAGTAGAATGAAGCGCGGCACCATGAGCGGCTCGGATGATGTGGCGCGGGCATGAGTCTCGGAGCTCGGATTACTGGCTGAATCTGGGAGATCGTAGTCACGCCTCCCGTGGAAATCTCTCCCATGGCGGATCAACATTCCTCGGGATAGGGTGTGAGGGAAGTAAGGCCACTTTGATGATGGATCACGGGAGATAGAGTCGGGGCTCGTGATACCTGATAAGGTGGTGAGGGTGGCGCCCTAGGTCTCGAAGTGGATGACTCCCCTAGGCCTGAAGTCCGAGCCCTCTTGGCCGATGGGGCCCTCCGGGTTGGCCTGGGATGCAAAGGAACGGGTGGAGTGGGACCAACCCGGGTATGATATCTCCTATGGGCAGGGGCCACAAAGGAGGAACCCTCAGCATCGGCGACGGCGGGGCTGCACGGTGGGGCGGGGCGGGAGGCCGGCGGCAATGGGGGCGCATAGCAGGCACGCTAGGGCCGGCGCCGGCTGCGGCGGCAGAGGAGGTGGTGGCTGCAGATGAGGCGGCGCCTGGAGTGGAGGTCCCGACAGGGGGAGTGGGACCCTGGCTCACCTACGGCCGGAAGGAATGAGCTCCTCTAGTCTTCGCCATTGTCGGGCCTGAGGGAGAGCAACTTGAGAGGAGATGGGTTTTTCAGAAACTGGAAGGATAAAGTGAAATGAAAATTAAAGTAAACAAGGGTTTAAATAGGAGGGGAGGGGTAGGTGGGAAGACAAAATCAATTATTGGCATTTACTGACCATTAATTATTTGGCTCAATGATTAGTGCCAAAAAAGTTCTATTTTGAACCCTATTTAAAATAGGTTTTTGAGTGCGCTAATCATATAGATGAACCAATTGTCATGTGCATGTCCACTTAGTGCTACTAATTTGGTTTCGAGATTGTTTTGGGTAGTTTTGCAGGTCTTGGGAACTTCAGTCAGCAAGCCTGGCGTCGTATTGGTGCTGAATGCGAGAATTCTCGGTGATTTCATCAACCCAAAATGAAGAAATATCAAGTGGAAATGAAAATGGTATGAAGTGGATGGCGAGAGGCGTGGGGTGCAGCTATGATTGCGAGGTGGCTAAGATTGCGAAAATTTGGCTAAGATTGCAAAATTTTGCAATCATAGCGAAAATTTTGCAATCCTAAGCGAATTTTCGCTGTAATTCAGCTAAGCTAGCGAGAAATTTTAAGCTGTAGCGAAAATTACTGTTCATAGCGAAATTTTCCAATTCCTCTATTTCTTACATTTTTAGCTATATAGTGAGAATTCCTTCCATTCATAACGAAAATGGGCGCCTGTGTTTTTTGATGTTTTTGATTCCCAAGCGACCACGTTTTGATTATTTACCATTTATCCCTATTGTAATTACATATTTTTAGGTATTTTGGTATTCCACACATCTTGTATGACTATAAGCCAACATGGCTTTTGTAACCCTAACTTTCAATCTTTCGATTTTGCAGGCTTTGTTCCAGTTTTCTCTCTTCTCTCTCCTCTTTCTCTCATTTTCTTGGGTGCCAAACACCCTCCAAGGATGACAACTTGGAGGATGAGCGGCTAAAACCCTTTCCTCCTTGAAGTGGAAGGTTCTTTGGGAGTAGGATCCCGAGAGAAATTTCTTTGGTGGTTCCACATTTTCACGCGCCGGGTTTTGACATTAAGGTTCCCTAATTTCAACTCTAGGTTTAAAGCTTTTGATGTACTTTCCTTGGCCAATACTTGGCTTGAAGCTTTTTAGGGTTTAGTGTATTCTTAGCTTTAGATACACTAATATCCATTGAGATTACCATTCACGAACCCTTGAGGTGGGTTAAGGGGTTAGATTTTCCCACTTTTATCTTGCATCCACTTTGATCAATACTTGGTAATCTTTTTAGGGTTCAGTGGATTCTTATTTTAGATCCATTGAGACTCATTAGTTACCTTGCGAATCATTGTAGGATGAGTCGAGATAGATTTTCCTTGTAGGAACCATTAATGCTAAATAAATGCTTTCTATCAAAGGAAGTATTAGGGTTTAGTTTTAAAATTAAATGAAGATCCGGTTGGAAATGACTATATGTCATCCTCCCCAACGCGAGAAATGAACCTGGAACCCTCGGTTACCATGGGAATCAACCCAGTGACCGATGCTTGAGGTTCTATTTTACATTTTATTTTATTTATTTTCAGTTTGCAACCAACCACACCCCCTGTTTTTACCCAAACCTTAAAAATCCAAATTTAATTCACCAATTTTTGCCTTCACTGTTAGTCATTTGTGCGAAGAAAACCCATCTGTGTTCGACCTTAGACCACTATCTTGCGATGGCTTATTCACCAGTGATGGCAGAGCTAGGAATATAAATTTTGTTGATTCCGTCACCATGCGAGTGGCACGAATCAAATGGCGTCATTACCGGGGATGGTGTCTAAGTGCGAATGATGACTTGTTGAACACTTGTCAAGACCTCCACAATATGCTCCTCCCGAACCTCCATTTTACGCCCTCGACTTCGCTCACCTCACCACCAGCGCTAATCCTCTATTTGAACAAGCCATTTTGGACCTTACCCGGATAGTGGATGACTTTGTGGAAGAGAATAAGGAGATTAATGCCCATTCGAATCAGAAAATTATCACTGTGGAAGACAATTTGAACAATAAAAAAAATGGGCTGAAAAATGACTATGAGCATAAATGGGACAACCTGCAAGATTCCACTGAAGACCTAATCAATCACAGCCAGCGTTGTCCACCACTGCAGGAAAGAAAGGCTAAAGTGACACTAATGGCAGAGGAATGAAGACAACAATGTGCCTACACGAGGAGCTTAGCGAGGATTTTATCAATTATCTCGAAGGAGTGTTTGAATCCTCGATACGTGTGCTATTGTTTTCCAAGGGAGAAGAAAGAAGAAATCCTTCCCTTTATAACCGAGGAGGGCAGTGAAACAGGGGAAGCATGGGAAGAGCCCAAAAAGAATGTCCTTCAACCACCTTGAAAATGAACACCACCGCACGCCTGGGCCACTAAATGCCCACGCGTATCTCTCCATCGACTAAGTGTATATCCCAAGCCATAAATCCCAATCCCAACACAAAACCCCGAAGCACCCACCACACGTGCCACACCATCACCGCCAGCCGCAAAACACAGGGAAATTAGGGGTACACTGCATGCCTATGCCACTACATCAAAGACACAAGAAGTCGCCATCGCATTACACGCTGGTTGCTCAAAAGCCGCCGATTGGAGCATCCGAACCTCGACATTTCTAAGCTCCGCCGGTTCCAGCAGCCTCTTGGGATATGCTGGCAGCAGCTGCAGCAGCTTCAGATCCACTGACGTATACACCACCACGAGAGTGAGGTGGTCGCACTCACTTCCCTAGCTTTCCAATCCCTACCCAAAGGAGACACAGTTATACTTTGGTTGGGGGGAAAAGTTAGAGTTGGGAGTGGCATCTATCACATTTTGTTTTGTTTTAGCTTTATTAACTCTACTTATTTTGTATAGATTGTTCAGATGTAAGCATACCAATAAGAGGCAAAGGGTCTTTGTCAGGTTTCTCGCCTACCTTTAGTTGAAGAATTGAAGCACTGTATGCTACCATGATGCTAGAACAGTTCCATGCATGATTAAGTTTTTGGTCGATTGAAGTTCCAACGTATTCAATCTTTTACATCCGCCTTTAACTAATCACACACAATGCACATCAGTTTTTACCAATAGGTTGAGAGGCTATACACCTCTTTCCACTTTGCAAAGCCGGCTTTAGATCTGTTGACGACCCATAATAGGTCTGTGTTACCCGTGAGTGAAGACCAATGTGTCTTCCACATGAAAAAGAAAAGAAAAAGCAAAAAGAAAAAGAAAAGAAGAAAAAGAAGAATAAAAGTCGTAACGCTTTGCCTTGAAACCCGAACACGGTCCGTGGGGTATATGGCGAAAGCCTTTAAAGCCCGATGCCCTAAACCTTAATTGGTTGGGATTCATCGACTTAGTGTTCGATACACGGGTGGATGGGTGGAGTTTAGCGAAGTTGTAGGTGTGATTCGAAGTCATTTGAAGTCCGGCGAAGCCTGTGAGTTTGTGGGTCGGGCCGATCCTTGTGCTTGATTCCTAAACCTTAATCGTCGAGTCATCTGCGGACCTTCGCTACACCTGACTTCGTGAAGTCGAAGCTTTAGCATCGCACCATACAATACAATCAAAGAAAGAAATAAAAGTGTAGCCGGGTCCTATTTAGTTGGTCAATAGTTTAAGCGCCATGGTCAGGTTGTGTCGGAGGGAGGGAATAGCTTTGCAACTTATCAAGCTCAAACCGGTTACCTAGGAACAATTAGATTCTCAGCGGAAGTTCAGGTTGACTTCCTTGGAACCAATGTTGTCCTAAACTTGTTCTTATATAGAAATTGTTCTCTCATGACGATTTTCGTACGAGGTCTAAATTGTTCTTACTAAAGGTAAAGATTTTTTTGTACACACTTTTTAACAATATACACTTTTTGTGAAAACACAACATGCATATCCTTTTTGTTTTTAGCATTGCTAAGGGACTAGCAACGTGCCTGCTAGGGGTGTGATTAAGGCCTGCAAGTGCTATTTCGAACCCTACTTAAAAATAGGTTTCAGTGCTTTTACACTAATCGTATGAATTCGGTTTTCAATTGTCATGTGTATGTCCACTTAGTGCTACTAATTTGGTTTCGATCAAGCGTTCAGGTCTTGGAACTTCACAAGAAGCTCGTGCTCAGATGGTGCTGAATGCGAGAATTCTCTATGATTTCATCAACCCAAAATGAAGAAACATTCAATGGAAATGGCGAAAAATGAAGTCATGATGGCAGAGGCAAGAGAATTTGGCTATGATTGCTAAAATTCGCTAAGATTGCGAAAATTTTGCAATCATAGCGAAAATTTTGCAATCCTATGTAAATTACAGGTTAATAAATTTCTAGCTACTTAAAATTACTGCTCATAGAGAAATTTTCCAATTCGCTTATTTCGTATTTTTCGCTATATAGCGAAATTTTCGCTATATAGCGAAATTCACCGTTCTCATACAAAATTTACGTCAAAGGTTTTTGATGTTTTTGATTCCAAACGACCACGTTATGATTATTTACCATTTTCATTCCTATCAGAATTATTTTAGGTATTTTGGTATTTCACACATCTTGTATGACTATATAAGCCAACTTATGGCTTTCAGAACCTAAACTTTCAATCTTTCAAAGACATCTGCAAATTTTTGTTCCAAATTTTTCTTTTCTCTCCTCTTTCTCTCTCATTTTCAGCAAACACCCTCCAAGGAAGACAACTCGAGGATGAGCGGCTAAAACCCTTCCTCCTTGAAGTGGAAGGTTGTTGGGGTAGGATTCGAAGGCCGCCGGTGGTTCCTGTTTTCACGCAAAGAAGTTTTGACATTCCTGTCCCTAATTTCCAACTCTAGGTTTAAAGTTTCATGTACTTTCTCGCCAATACTTGGCAAGCTTTTGTGTGGTTTAGTGTATTCTTAGCTTTAGATACACTAATATCCATTAGTTACCATTTACGAGCCACTGAGGTAGGTTAAGGGGCTAGATTTTCACTGTAAGTGCATCCACTTTGATCAATACTTGTAATCTTTAGGTTCATTGGATTCTTATTTAGATCCATCGAGACTCATTAGTTACCCCTTTAATAATCATCAGAGGATGAGTCAAGATAGATTTTCACCGTAGGAACCATTACCGCAACAAATGCTTTCTAATGTGGAAATTATTAGGTTTAGTTTTTAAAAGTTAAATGAAAATCCGGTTAGGGAAATGACCATATGTCATTCTCCCCAACGCGAGGAAATGTAATTTCGGAGCCCCCTGGGCTACTATGTGAATCCAACCCCAATGACCCAATGCTTGCTGAGTTCTATTTACATTTTATTTTATTTATTTTCGCTTGCAACCAACCACACTCTCGCTTTTACCTAAACCTTAAAAATCCAAATTTAATTCACCAATCTTGCCGTCACTGTTAGTCATTGCGCGAAGAAAACCCATCCCCGGTGGTTCGACCTTAGATTCAAGAGCACGCAGTAGCTCGACTACCTAGCAGAGGAGGAACTTAGGAATATAAATTTTGTTGATTCCGCATCACCCTACCGTGGCACGAATCACTCAAAAAGATAATAAAATTTAATTGCATGAACATGAAACAGAGGGTTGCAGGAAAACGAAGGGTTGCAGGCGGGGAGAAGATGAACAGTGTTTGCAGGCTGCGAATTTTTCTCAACTTGCGAATTTTCACAAATTGCGAAAATTTTCACAACCTGAGAAATTCTCAGGCAATTTTGCTCCCCCTGAACTGAAACACCTGCAATAACACAAGACCAAAAATTATGAGAAGTTAAGCTAGAAAAATAAGGAAATTTGCTATTTTTCGAAATTAAAGGATATTACTGAAAATCATAACTTAGAAATTGAGATAAAACAAAACAAAAAATCTCATTAAAAATTTGGAGTGGTTTCCAAGTTCCTGTAGGAACCACTCCTTGTGATGTTGTTAAGAGGTCTCATGGGGGTTCAAGGAGGAGAAGCTCCTCCATGCTTGCAGTGAGGTGTGCTGCAATTGAAACGCCTTCTCGCCTCCGTGTTAAGCATTATGCTCTAGTGGTACTGTGGCATGACAAATGCGTGAAGGTGACTAGCGCTGACCCTTCATTAACTCGCTTCTTGGCTCTTACACTCTCCCGTAGTTTACTTGAGCACTCAGGCTTTCCTACACCTCGTGCCACTCAAGCACTTTTCCGATTTCTCCGCTCCCCTCCTCAGCTAGCTTATCCTTGTTACTCAAGTGAAAAATGTTGAGCTCCAAAGTCATGTTGCCGAAGGTGAGCTGCATAATCCCATTCCGGCAGTTGATTATAGCATTAGAGGTGGCTAAAAATGGCCTCCCAAGTATGATGGGAACTTGGTGAGTGCTCTCTGCCACTGGGCTCTCAGACAAGAACCAAAATCCACCTGATAGTGTAGAATTTGTCTATTTTTACTCTGTGACATCCTCAACTATCCCTTGCATTTCTTACCGATCGATTCGCTAAGGATAGTGGTGATGTTGATAGGCTTCGCCCCAAACGTGAATCAAGGCTTGTACACCGAAAGTATGGCAAGAGGTTTACACTAGCTCAAATCCAGCAGTGACTCGTCTACGCAAAACCCTCCAATGTCGACCAACGTGGGGGTCCTTGGATCTTTGTATTTAACCAAGGTTCTGCACTGGATGATGGAGCTGACTTGCTCTATTAGGAAGGCTTTCTTGTCAATTCCCAACCCCTTTTTGACTGTGCACAAGTCCTTTAGAAATTTTGCATAGGTTAGAACTGGGCTTGATCATCGCAGCCGGATGTTCACTGACTCGCTTCAAAGACTTCCAAGATGCCTCAGAAGCCTTCTTTCGCTCTCGCTGAGGAAATGGGGGAGGCATGCTTTCTTCATCGAATCCTCTTATTAATGTATGTTCGTGCTCCTTCTTCATGTTCTCGGGTTGCAAGGTGTTTCAGACATCAAATTACTCACCTCCTTACCACTTCTCAAAGTGATAATGGCCTGACTTCATCCATTATTTTCGTAGCTCGCTGGGAAAGCTACCATGCACTCCCTAGGATTAGGCAATGTCCTGGGAGGGCACTCTTTCCGGGCACTGTGGCTGATTGTTCAAAGCACTCGGGATGGATGACGTACGGTAATTTTGATTTAGCTTTTGTGAAGCCCATCGATTCTCCTTTCATTCCATGGAGCTTTTACCTTTTCTATTCTTCGTTAATCTGAGCATTGATAGTTTTCTCATTCCTACAAAATTCCCCACCACCTTGCTCAAATTCATGATAGTCATTCACAGTGATGAGGTTGATACGTCACGATGAGGGCGGACCTTGGGAACATATACCTGGAGGTCTGTGCTTCCGTGCCAGTCGGTGGTTCTTCCAAAGCTGGGGATTATAAGTGTTTCCATACTGGGCATCAATTGGTGGTCTATTTTGTCCCACCACTGCAGCCAACCATCAAATCCCTTATCGGAGGAGAAATTGACGATGCCCTCCGTGACCTAGTGATTGACAATTGAAACATGGCTGCGATGCCTCTGGCCACGCTCACTCCACCGGTTTCTCTGCTCAAGTTCTTCCATCCTTCTCGTTTAGTGGTATTAACTTAGCCTTTAGTTCCACTTCCTCCGTCAGTGAGTAAATGCCTCCCCAAGCCATCAGTTGGTTTTATTCTCTCCACTCGGGTTCAAATTTCTCATCCCATCCTCGGAGGTTTCAAATAATTATTCAAAAAGTCCATGGCTTCATCAGATTTCACAGGAAGTCCTCCACACATGGTCTCCAGGAGTTGTTTCATGGAAGGGGACATTCCATCGTAGAAGTGGTTCACTAGCATCCATGTATCAAAGCCATGGTGAGGGCATGCACTGATGGTTTCAAGATACCTTTCCCAGCACTGATAGAATCTTTCACTGTCATGAGCTGCAAAGGTGTAGATCTTCCTCTTCAGATTGTTGGTCTTATAGGCACTGAAGAACTTCTTCAAAATTCCACTCGCAGCCTTAGCCCAGCCCCGATGGTCTCTTGGCCTTAGTGGAATTAAGCCAAATCCTCGCTTTATCTTCAGGGTCAAAGGAAGGCTTTCACTCGAGCAAGTCCATATCAATGCAATCCTCCTCGGAAAAGAGTGCAAACGCCTCGAAATCCCGAATATGTGTTTATGGATTTTGCCTATACCATGAAAAGCTTCCGAGCAGGGCACCAAATAAGGTCTCACTGCTACATCCTCTAGAGGGGGTATGATGCATGAGGGTGCACTAACCCTTAGTGGGTGAATGTGATCCCTGCCGACCAGATGCATTGCCTCATGATGAACCCTCATTGCTCACGCTTCAGGGTCTCCATCTGATCGGGTGTACTGTGCTAACTTCACAAACTCGTTTCACTTGGAACACCTAACCTTTCCATCCGCTCGCAGTTGTCTCGCCCCACCGCATAAGCCGGCTATGAACACACCACAAGCAAGAAACCAACAAAAACAAGATTAACAAAAAGGTTATGGTTAGCTATAATCAAAACAGAGGGTAATAGTCTGCACAGTGAAGTTTTCAAACTCCCTGCAGTTAAATTTTCAAATTCCCCTGGAGTGAACTGCAAGTGGGGAAAAATGGTAATATAAAAAAGAAATGAGAATGCACCAATACTTGTGATGTGACCCCAAGTTCATCGCTTCTTTTCTTCTCACTAGGCACCATCCTCAGAACGGCGCCATTTGATTCGTTTAGCTGCAGGTGTTTGAAATCACCGAAAATTTATAACCTAGGATTCCATTTACCGACGTAGCAAAGCTATCATGTATAGTGGCTCTAGGGTCGAACACAAGGATGGGTTTCTTTCGTGAGAGAAGAGTTATAAAGCAGTGCATTGAAAATGGTGTTTTCTCGTTGGATTTTTAAGGTTTGTGAAAAATAGTGTGTGTGAATGGCTGAAAACTGAAATAACTAAAGTAAATGTTAGTAATAGTGCTCTAGGCCTATTGTATGGACACGGTATTTTGACTATTTATGAGAATTTATTATTAGGATGATTTGAATGTTTATTATATATAATGTCCTTGAATAATATTATTAATTATTCTAAATGTCTCTAATCGGTTGTTAAGGAATAACAATGAATTAGTATAGTTTGATTGATATTCATGGGATGAATATGTGTATGAGATACAAATCAAATTTATATCTATTTGTTGAGAACAAATATTGGATGTAATCTGCCTGAGATTAATACATGGATCAAAGTCATAAATTAATTCTAATAGTTGTGTCATTAAATCCTTTGACCCGAGATCACTATAGTTCTCAACATAAGGAATATTGTGTTTTGATATAATCGCGTTGTCTTTAATCTAGATGACTATAAAGGTTATACTTGAACATAATAAGAATTATGTAGCAGATATGAGGATTAAAATGGAATTTGTCCTCTTATTATAAGAGATATATCTCAGTCCTTCGACAATTGAGACCGAAATTCATGTCGTACTCAAATGAATTGATGGAGATCAATGTCATTTGTTTAGTCGGGCCTAATCGGGTTTCATAATCAAAGATAGAACGATATAAGGTTGACTTTGTCCATGCCTTATATTCTATCAAGATATCATGAGACAAAAGGATTAGTGTCATTAGCTATATTAAGGTCAGTTTAGATCATGAGCTTTCATATAACTTGGGTAGTCATAATGTCTTACTAGAGGCCACTTATGACTTGTGTGATCAAAATGTGATTTAGGCCTATCACAATGTTTAATGAACCTATATCGCATTATTAAGAACGACACAGCTTATGGTTTTTCGAATTCTTATGTAGTAATTTAAAATGATGAGATTATTTTAAATTACAAACAACAATTAGTTGTTATTTAAATTCACTTAATTTTGAGAAAGTTTAAATTCATGATTTAAATTATAACAAATAATTAATTTGTAATATTTTCTTATCGGATAAGGAAATAATCCAGAAAAGGTTTTAATATTAATATACTGCTTTCCTTATCTCGGGAGCAAGGTACCAGATTAAATTGTTATTATTTAAAAGAGTTTTAAATATATAATAATATAAATAAATTCGCTTTCCTTTTCCGATAAGGATTTGAATTTAAATTGTTACTTCATTTAAAGCGCTTAAATATATAATGATATAAATTTGTTTTTATCCGATAAGGAAATCTGCTTTTGATTTAAAACCCTAGCAGATTTTATAGAGATATATATATATGTGAGATATATATTTTTAGGTGTGTAGTCAGTTTTACAAAGAAGTGAACAACAAAAACAGAGAAACTTAATCTGGGCTGAGAAGACGAACCCCGAATTAGCATTCAACAAGATCGCTCATTGTTTGTCGTGTGTGGATACTTGTGTAGGGTGGTCGTTTATCGTAAAGGCAAAGACCTTTGAAGATCCGACAATCCAAGGCGACTCTCAAGGCTTGACGAATCGAACTACAAGAGGTAAGTTTTGTTTACCCTTCCTTCTGCGAGGAAACGCATGTGATCCTTGGTGGGTTAAGGGATAAAAAAATTATAAATTCCGTTGCATTTATGTTCAAACCAGAATGGGATATTCTACCCGTAACCCAACAGTAAAAAGTTAAGAGAGAACTCCTTGAAGTCTCGGGCCACTGGGCTTAGGGTTCTAGGTTGACCGACATGTGCTCGGGTCTTTTTCCTCGCGTTGGGGAGCATGACATATAGTCATTTCCCGAATCGGATCTTCATGTAGCTTTAAAACCCAAACCCTAAGAGTTTTCCTCTTGAAAGATGGCATTTGATTAGGCATAAATGTCCCTAACAATGAAAACATGTCTCAAAAACCTACCCTACAATAACTAATAGGAGACAATCGGGCATCAGCCACCCAATGAAAGTATCCATCGAACCCAAAAGTCATAACACACATTAGGATAAATTAATCTCTAGTTGTGTCATTAAATTTTTCGACCGAGATCACTATAGTTTTCAACATAAGGAATATCGTGAGCCGATAATCAAACGTTGTCTTAAGATCAAACATCACCGAACTGAATCCCAGATGACCCTCATATAAGGCGCTATTGCCATACTGATAATAAGAACCCATAATAGATCTTTAGATACAAGACAAAAATAATCACCCACATCCTCCACATATTATAAGAGAGATATCTCGCCCTTCACACCGAGACTGAGAAATGATATCATGCTCAAATGAATCGATGGAGATCAATGTCATTTGTTTGGGTGAATTGGGTTTCGAGTAATCAAAGATAGAACGATATAAGGTTGACTTTGTCCATGCCTTATATTCTATCAAGATATCATGAGACAAAAGGATTATGCCATTAGCTATATTAAGGTTGTCTCGGATCATGAGTTTTTTATTTAACTTTGGTAGTCATAATGTCTTGCTAGAGGCCACTTATGACTTATAGGATCAAAATATGATTTAGGTCACCGCTGTCAATGAACCTATAGGGTCGCATTAAGAACGAATAATACGCTTATTATTTTCACTGTAGTAATTTAAAATGATGTAGAGATTATTTTAAATTACAAACAACAATTAGTTGTTATTTAAATTACTTAATTTGAGAAAGTTTAAATTGTGATTTAAATTATAACAAATAATTAATTTGTTATATTTTTCTTACTGGATAAGGAAATAATTCAGAAGGGTTTTAAATAATAATATAAATTCGCTTCTTATCTAATAAGGAAATTCGCATTTAAATCATATTATTTAAAAGAGTTTTAAATATATAATAATATAAATAATTCGTTTCCTTATCCGATAAGGATTTGAATTTAAATTGTTACTATTTAAAAGCCGCTTAAATATATAATGGTATAAATTTGTTACCTTATCCGATAAGGAAATTCGCTTTTGATTTAAAAACTCCTAGCAGACTTATATATATATATATATATATATATATATATATATATATATATATATATATATATATATATATGTGAGACATATATTTTTGGGTGTAGTCGTCTTTTACAAAGAAGGAACAACAAAAAACAGAGAAACCCTAATTTCGTTTTGAGAAGACTAACCTGAACTAGCATTCAGCAAAGATCATTCATTATTTGTTCGTGTGTGGATACTTATAGAGGGTGGTCATTTTTCAGAATGGCAGCACCTTTGAAGATCAGAATAAACCAAGGCGCGGACTTTGAAGGCTTGACGAATTGATCTACAAGAGGCAGTTTCGCGACCCTTCCTTCGCTTTTATGAAACGACGTGATCCTCGTAGGTTAAGGGATAAAAAATTATAAATTCCGCTGCATTTATGTTCCAAACTGCACGGGATATTCTACCCGTGAACCCAACAAATAGTGCCAAGAGAGAACTCCTTGAAGTCTCGCCACCGGGCTTGTGGTTCTAGTGTTAATCGACATGTGCTCTGGGTCTTTTCTCGGCTGGGAACACGACATATAGTCATTTCCGGACCGATCTCTTCATTTAGCTTTAAACCCCAAACCCTAAGAGTTTTCGAAAGATGGCATTTGATTAGGCATAAATGTCCCTAATAAAGGAAAAACATATCTCAAAACCTACCCTACAATAACTAATAGGGACAACTAACCTGGCACTGATCGAATGAAAGCATCCTCCGACCCAAAAGCTTCGCTAAATACACATTAGGGAGAGCATGCCTAAGAGATTTTAACCTATGGTGGGGAGCAGGAGCACAAATACCCTTAAATGCATACATGAAGAACATGAGAACATACAGCTAATCCCAAAATCAGCACCTAGTGGCCTTCCCCTTCAAGGATCAAGGGGCGAGTTTCAGCATCCCCCTTGACTTGTCATCATCAAGGGGGTGTTTAAGGCCAAGAAAGTGCAAGAAAGTGAAAGCGAGAAGAAGAGAAATCACCAACAGCAGAGTGAGAGGAAGCTCTGCGCCAAATTGATTGATCGATGGATGAAGTTGATTTGATTACAAGAAGACTGAGCTTATATAGGTGCTCAGTAAAAGGAAATTACAACAATGTGCTAAAGAACAAAAATTACATGAGGGCAAACTTTATAAAACCACCCAAAGGCGGGTCAAAAAGCAAATAATAGGAATACAAGCGAGCGTTGTTCAGTTACAAAAAATTACAACTCAAGGAATTTACAAAGCTGCGAACTCTCTCGCAACCCTCGCAAAATTTTCACCCGATCTCCTTCTTCGCATTTTTGCTCCAAATTTCCTCCCGGTTTGATCATGCATCTTCAATTCGCTCGCTCCATCGTGGTTTGAATCGAATCGAGGAATTATGGAGGCATCTGACCTTACAAAACTACTTTCAAAATAGCTACAAAATACGATCGCGACAAAGCCTGGACCCAATGTAACAATCAGTTATCAAGTCGATTAGTGCCACAAAAGTTTAATAAACTCCGCTATAAACAAGGCTCAAAATTGCACTATTTGGGTACTAATCATTACCCGACATCCATGAGTATTCCGCGGGTTGACGGGTTGTCAATGGGACCCCCGATTTTGGGGTGTCATAACCCATGTAGGAAAATATCACTACTGGGCATTGCTCACCCTATTGAGGGATCACTATTTCGTACAGGAGTGTATTAGATGGACGCTACCAATTAGAGGTCACGCTTTTAGAAGAAATGGATTATGGCTTTGGTATTGATTTTTGTATAACATGTATTAAAACTTTAAATTTTGATATATGTTTTGGTTAAGAGTATTGTAATAACTCTTGAACTGTTGGTATATAGTTGATGTATTCTTGATGAGTATTGATGCATGGGCCCAAGTGACCATTTTTACTCATTTTTACTCGTATGTGGACCCGGAGGGGTCGTTATAAAAATATTGGGATAGGTTGCCATGATCGTGGGAGTTGCATTGTACCTTTAGGTAGAGCCCCGTACAAAGAAGATCGCCCGATTTCTGAGAGTGGTGTGCTCTGCGTCACCCGACATCCACGAGTATTCCGCGGCCAACGTGGTTGTCACCGGACCCCCGGATTGGGCGTCACAAATTCCAATTGGCGGGCAAGTGCTCTTCCCAACTACCCTTTATGGATCCAAGATTTCCATGTCAAAGATGTCCTCTAACACTTGTATGGTCCTTTCTTAATCGAATTGCCATCCGTCTCAGTGGAGTCGTGACTCACTAATACCTGTGCCTATAGCCTTAGAAACCCTTCCTAAAAGTGCGCCGTAAAACTCGGGTCTCATCCAACAGACTATGGATACGGTACCCATGGTAGCCGGACTATCTCCTCGAATGTACAACCTGGTGAGAATATCTCCAATGTGAAGGTCATCCGCACGGCTAGAAATGTGCCGCCTCAGGAGCCGGCCCACTATCACCCATACCGCATCATGTCCCCGCAGTCCGTGGGTAAGTGGATCACAAATCCATCGTGACGTGTTCCCACTTCCACTCACCCACCCCTTAATGGCCGGCAACCCCGTCGGGCTTCAAAGGCTCACTCTTAACTTGGGCCGGGCACGTGAGACATCGCTTCGAACAAAGTCCCCACGTGTCTCTTCATCCCGGCCCGCAGAGTACGCGACGAAGATCCTGGTACATCTTCTTGCCACCTGGATGCATAACAAATCGAGAGTAGTGAAACTCCTTGAGAATCTCCTCTCTCAAATCGTTCAACTAGGGAACCACTACCCGTCCTCTATACCGAAGACTACCATCTACGTGGATGGTCCAGCCCTCGTCACCCGTACCTAACTGTACCCGATCCCTGATGGACACTATCTCCGTGTCTAGTCCCTAGGACCTCGACCACCGCTTCAACAGACGATGTACCCAATTAAAATCCCCAATGTACCTCGAAATCGCTTCACTCGTATCGTAGCCCAAACTCCGTCCTTACGCCTCGAGCATCCGCCTACTTTTAGTTATACTGGGCCAATGCTCTCGTGGATCTCGCATCGAGTGCATCAGTAATACATTTGCCTTACTCGTGATGGTAATGCAAAGTGAAGTCATAACTCTCTAGAAATCCTATCCATTCGCGCTTGCCTCAGTATCGAGGTCCCACAAGGTGAAAATATACTTCCGACTTCATGGTCCGAGTACACTCGAACTCCCCGCCATATAAGTAGCGGCGCAAATCTCAAGGCGAAGACTACAACCGCCTAACCCATGTCGTGTGGGGTAATTGTTCATGATTCTTAACTCCGATGGGAACCATATGCTACTACCCTCCAGATCGCATCAAAACACATCCCATCCGCCCTCGAGGCATCACAATACACCGTGTACTCCATGTCCCCCGTCCGACTTATCAAGATAGGAGCTGAAGTGTTCTCTCTCTCAACTCCTCGAAATGCCTCCCTCACATCGGGTCATCCCAATCAAACCCGACCTCCTTCCGGTCATCCGCCTTAAGTGCCACTGGGGAGAAATCCTCAATGAATCCCTCAGAAGACCCAACCAATCCTAAGAAACCACGATTCTGAAGACTGACTCTCGGGCCCTCCCAACTCATCACGACCTCGACTTCCTCGTGGTCCACCGACAATCCTCTCGGGTTTCGACACTCACGCGGTCCCAAAAATCTCACCACGGCCAAACGCCACTTCATCGAACTTAGTTACAACCCGATGGTCTCAAGAATCAGAAACGATCCTCAAGTGATCCTAATGCTCCCACCGACTAGGAGTAGATCAAAATGTCATCCACAAAGACTACGATAAACTGATTTAGATAGGCTGGAATAATTCCGGCGCATGAGATCCATGAACTACCGCGCACTGGCCAATCCAAAAGGCATCATCGTGAACCCAAAGTGCCCATAACGTCCCAACATTGTCTTAGGCATATCCGCCTCCCTAACCCCTCAGCTAATGGTAAACTCGTAGTTGTAAAGGTTTATCTTGAGGCAGACTCGCGCCTCTCAGTGGATCAAGTCATCAATCCTAGCAATGGGTACCGATTCTTGATCGTGAACCCCGTTTCCAACCGTCTCGTAGTCAATGCATACCGGGCTGGTCTCTCATTCCTTCTTCTTCTCAAACAGACTGTAGCGCCCCCATGGTGAAGTGCTCTGCCTAATGAACCCCTTGTCCAAGAGCTCCCCGTGAGCTGGACTCGAGTTCCCGTAACTCCAACCGGCACCATCCCATGTGGAGTTGGCTGCCAGAGATGGGCTGGCACCAGGGTGTAACCCGATATTGAAGTCTAAAACCTCTACTTCTGAGGCAACCCGGGCCGAGCCATCCCGAAAAACATCCCATACTAAGAACTACTCGAGGTAGATCTTAAATCTGGTCTCACCTTTCATCCTTTAGGTAAGGCTTGCTTAATCGGCTCCTTTTGACCCATACTAGGGTGTGGAGGAATATCTCGTATCCTCTCACGCACATTTATTTGGGAATCTTGTTGTCTCGAAACCACAGGATCCTTGTCTATGGGGCAATCCCTCCTCATATGTCCGGGTTGCTGGCAATGGTAGCACACCATCTACCTAGCCTCACTGGAAACCCTGACCTGAATGGCCGCGGCCTTGGAACCCTCGTGAACTAGAAGCCCTGGGCTTCTTTCCCGAACTAGAAGAAGACTGACTCTCCTTCCTCTTGCCACTGGCACCCGCATTTCGAGTGCTCCGTGCATCCTCGATCTTTCTCTATATGGTTAGGGCAGTCCCAACCATAGAGTCCATGTCTTGTAGGCGGAGTCCTACAATCCTGCCTTGAATGGACAACTTTAGCCCATTCTCAAAGCTCCTGACTTTAGCCATGTCTGTGGCCACGTAGTCATCAGCCAAACGGGCTAGCTCCGTGAATCTAGCCATATACTTCAATACGGTTATAATCCTCTGCTTCAGCTCTAGGAACTCCTAAGCCTTACGTGCTTGACAAACGGTGTCGAGGAAAATACTTGTAACATGAAAAGATCATGGAACTCTGCCCATATCATTGCGTCTAGATCTCTAGAGGTCTTTGCCCTGTTCCACCACATTTGGGCCTTACCCTCTAGCTGGAATGCAGCTAGTTTGATCCTGGTCGTATCAGAGGCAATCTCCATAGAATCCTATACCTTCTCAACCCATGAACTAATGGTCTACTACCATCGGATCTCCTCTGTAACACCCCGAAATATACCCTAGTCGTTTTCAACATGTTTAGGGTATTTTGTAGGCATAAATTAAATTTTTCGTAATTTAAATGTGAAACGTTGAAATTGAGAAACCCAGAAATTGTACAAAACATATGAACAAAATTGTAATTTATCGAAAAGGGGAATAGAAGTCATGAGTTGATAAGACTAGAGGCCAAAGTGGAAATAGCAGGAATTGTAGTGCAATTAGTAGAAGAGGGAGGACTATAAGGCAAATAATAGAAAATTTAACTATAAAAAGGGGAGGGAGACAAAAATAACTCATTTTTGTCTCCAAACAAGAGAGCTCATACGGGTTGAGAGGAAGAGGAAGAAGAGGAAGAAGGAAGAGCAAAGCAAAGGTATGGAAATTCTAAAGTTTTTGTATGGAATTTGAGTATGATTTTGTATGAAAACTACTTGGGTATGGATTGCTAGGGTTTTCTTTGGATATTAGTTTTGTTTCCTTTCTAGGGTTTTGTTAGGAATACACCTTAACTCTAGAATTTATGGGAAGTTGGGTTGAAAATCCCTAGTTGATCTCAATTAGACATGGAATCCTTCATATTTCCATGGTTTTGTGTAGTTGGGTGAACTTTGGTATGAATCATTGGATTCTTTGGCTAAGATTTACTGTTTATGGAGTTGTTTAGAGGGATTCCATGTTGGGTTTTTGATGAACAATGGAATAGAAGAGAATTATGGAAGAAAAGTGAAGGAAAAAGGCTGAATTCTGCCATTTATGGGCGGGAGTGCGGCTTGTACGATACCAAACATGCGTTGATGCAGGTACCATATACGTGTGAAAATAGATGCGGTACCATCGAAAGTGAATGCAGTGCCACTCTCATGTCGGTTTGAGTACGGTACCCAACATAGTGCCCTCTGGGTACCCACTAGTTCTTGCAACCCCGGTGTTTGGTATTTTTGCATAGTTAAGCTATAATTAGCATACCGAGAGTATTAGAACTCTAATAAATGATTAAGATAAGAAAGAAATTAGGTGAAAAATGTACCGTACCTCGCCGCCTCGGTGAGTTCGATGGGGGCAAAGTTCATGCCTTTATAATAAGATAGGAAGTTTCTGGACACGTATAATTGTAGGACTGCCTAAGACCGGATATTGAATGACAGAACATATGATCAGTAGCCCGGCACTCTTGCTAGTGCTACGACACATTTATTACGTGGCGAGCCGTTACGATCGATTAACCCGGCACTTTTGTTTTATGCTCACGGCACTTGATCTTTGTACGATATCTTGGCCACTTATTGTCGCGTGTCTTACTCATTTATTATTACTGGTCTAGGTATTCCCATAGTTATATGATAATAACCTGAATGCTGAATAAGAGTACACAAATGAGTATCGTACTGATCTGTAATACCTATGGATACTTCTGAATAAGAATAAGCTCTATAACTCATACGGGAGATCTGAACAAGCATAAAGTTGCTATAAGTACAAGTATGAGTCTTATGGGGGATTCGAATAAACATAAGTCTGTTATAAGCATAAGTAATTGTATGCATGAAAACCCTGATATCTGTTATGTTATATGCTTACTATAAATGTGTATTTGCATAATACGTATATTTCCCACTAAGCGTAAAGCTTAGCATGGGTTTTCAATCCGTGTAGATTACGAAGAAGAGGCAGTGATCTTCCGCGTGCTGAGCCAGCACACAGTAGGGGTTCTGCATCCTTTGTGGGTTCTACGCTCTGATTGGTAAATGTAAATGTAAATGTATAGTTTTTGTATATGTAAATGGGACTCCGGACTTTATGTAAGTGACACTGTAAACACCACTACGGTGGTAGTTTTATATTGTAAATTTTGTGTATGATATGCTAGTTCAGTTATAAGACTTGGATACACCAACGCTTGATAAAGCAAGTAAAGAGTCCCACTCCAGTCTCTCGCTCCTCCGGGCGTGACATCCTCCCCCTGTGAATATCAGAGGATGATGTGCCCTAAACCTTTGGAGGTTACTCGGACCTCCCTGGCTATCTTCTGCACTAGCCTGTGCAATAGCAACAGCCGCAATACCTACAGTCTCAGGAAAAACCTGTTGGTCAAATACTGGTGGTGCTTAGCTAGCACCTCATGGACGACCCCTACGTCCTCGCCCTCGACTAGCCATCTACACATGTAAAATGGCAAGTTAGGTTTTTGCAGCCGATATCTACAGGTGTAAACCTGACCTCGAGACACTATTCACATCTTGAAATTTTTTCATCCTCTTATGTCCAGCCATTCATACGTGTCAAGGCAATAATTCCATATTTTAAATCATGTGCAACAAAAAATCTATTATATTTTATTTTATTTTATTTTTTGAAATTCTCGTGAACAGTGACTCAAAATAGTGCACTGAGTCAAAACTGGGTCGAGTGCACAGTGCACACACCCACAGCCTAGGCTGCGCACAGGCCGCTAGCGCACTGCGCCCAGGCCAAACGCACTACTCTATGTCGTGGCGCACACAGGCGTCGTATCGTGGCCAAGCCCGACCGTGTCGCGGGCGTATCCTGGCGATGCCTTTGGCCGTGTCTCGGGTCGTGTCACGGCTGCGCTGCCGTGTCCTGACACCCTCCCGCAATCACGATACAAAATTTGTATCACAACCACGAGGCCCGCCACCGTGTGTGCGTTTGCCTTGCGTGTAAACACCCCTACACGTGTAGCGGCGTTGTTGCGCCGTGCTCCGAAGCCTGTTCCACCATATTGCGCGACCTGAGCGGTCGCCCCGGCCCTCGATATAAATTTTTGTATCATGACTCAACTCCCCAACCAGGCCATGCGGCATATATGACGCCGATTGCCCTTATGTGCGGGTCGTAGTGTAAGTAGCCACGAGTAGATGTCGTGGTAGGTGTCGCGAGAGCCTCTGGCCGTATCGTGGCCACCCTGCTGCACGCCCCTGCGCCCTGTGTCACGATACAATCCATTGTATCGTGACTCAGACTAGAAAATGGGTAGTAGCCCATCTAGTCTCCTACACAAAATTTTTTTTTTTCACATATTTTTTTTTCTTTGTTCCCGGCCTCTTTTGCAAGACCATAAGCCTTATGTATATATATATATATATATATATATATATATATATATATATATATATATATATATATATATATATATATATATATATATATATATATATACCATATATTTTAATGTCTTTAATAGAACCAAATAAATTCATTAAAATTTATTTTATTTATTTTTTTCCAGTTTTACTCACTATAAAACCTCAGAAAAAATTTATTCAATACAGTTTTTTTATTTTTTATTATTTTCTATTCACCAAGCACACAATTCACACAACATATACAACAATTCATGTTATATACACCATTCATCAAAATGCACAATGTATGCATGATCCTAACCTTTCCCATGAGCCACAGAGTATTGTGCATGCACAAGCTCGATACCAATTGTGACGCCTCAAATCCGGGGCAATCTCGTTGACCACCGTTATGCGCCCCAAAATACCCTAGAATTTTTATAATAAAGAAATATTATTATTATATATTTCGGGTATAATTAAATAACTTGGTATTTTTCTAGAAATTTTTAGATGAATATTGACTAAATGATTATTAGATCAGGAAAATAAACCCAAGTGAAAAGAAAATATGGAAGTGGAAAATGGGGACCCTAGGGTCAATTGTAAATAAGTTTATATGTCTAAGTGAAATAGGAGACTTAAATGAAGAATAATAAATGGAGGGGACCTAAATAAAAAAGAAATAAAAGAAAAAGAAGAAAAAAATCGAAGGGCATGTGGCATGTAGGAAGGTGGGAGGAAGTTTCCTCCTTTTGTAAAAATACGATTAGGGTGATCCATAAAAGAAAGGAAAATAGAAAGGAAAGTTAGAGAGGCTCCACCTTCTCTCTGGGTACTCTTGATCGGATATAGGTCTTCGGCGACACGAAGGGAAGTCCTTCCTAGTGACAAGAATCACGGTAGAGACCGGGCAGGGACTTTCGACAAACTCCATGAGGTAGGTCTTCTCCTACTTGGTCTTAACTTCTACCATAGGATTGTTGGGTAGTTATCGTATAGGAAACTTTGGTTGCATTTTAAACCATGGGAAGCCGCCACATTGTGGTAGTGCGCAGCTAGCCGAAATTTAGAGCTGATTTTGGGTACGACGTGAAGGGGATTTGGTACTGTGTCCTTCTAGTAAATTGTAGCCACATCAATGAAATTGATGTTAGGCTTTTGAATTTCTCAATTTGGACCTCTGTAGACTAAGATATAGTCCTTTTACTAAGGTCAGCCCAACTAAATCTGGTCGGGTCAGTTTGTCGATTGGTCAACTAGCCGTACCTTAGAACGGGTTTTTGGATCAGAAATAAAGAGAATTTGGCAGTAAGTCCTTATGTTAAATTGTATTCACATCAATGAACTTGATGTTAGGCTTTTGAATTTCTCAATTCGGACTCCTGTAGACCAAGTTATGGTCTGGTCAGTGGTCGTCCACCAACAGTGGTCGTCCACCAGTCGATCAACGGTGAGCGATGGTCGTCCACGGCGGGGTGCGTCAGCGGTGAGCGGTGGTGAATCGCCCAGCGGTGGTAGATCCGCAGCCCCGGGTAAATCAGCATTGAGCGATGGTGCGTCCGCAGCGATGTCGTCAAGCGATTGATCGATCCACCAGCGGTGGTCGTCAGCGATTGAGCGGTGGTCGTCCGCAACGAAGTCGTCAGCGGTGAATGATGATTTGTCCGCAGCGAGTGCGTCAGCGGTGAGCGGTGGTCGTCAGCGGTGAGAATTGGCTCGTCAAGTTGATTACGCGATGACCTCCAACCCGGAAGGTCATATCTCCTTCGTTGAACTCCGATTTGGGTGTTCTTTGACTCTATGGAAGCCATTTGAGTCAAGAATACATTAATATTCCTGAGGGTATAGAGATGTTTGACTGAGGTAGTAGACGAGAGGCTCGTCCAGTTCGGGCCTGCTCGTCGGTTCGAGGACTGAATGTATGATCTCCAGCCCGGAAGGTCATAACCCCGCCGTGGAACTCCGGGTTCGGGTGTTCTTTGACTCTATGGAAGCCCATTGGAGTCAGAATCCATCTACATAGAAACTATTTAAATTGGAACTCATAATAACCTCCGAAAATCAATCCTAACCAAAACTACTAGTACACACAGATAATATTGTTCTTTAATGGTTTTGGAATAGGGAGCGACCGAGGAGGAAAATCAAGCGAGATTGAGATTCCAAGTTGGAATAAAAGTGCAAAGATTTTTGGGTTTGTTCTACCTTTTTCTTATTCCTCGTTTCAAGTTTTTCTTTGCATGTTTGTTCTTAAATCCTATTCTCATTTCAAGTTTGAAATGTTTGTTCTACTGAATCCTATTCTTGATTCAAGTTTTTGCATGTTTGTTCTCTGACTCTATTCTTATGTTAAGTATTTTTGGTAGTTTACCAAGCATATGAAATGAGTGCATGAATGAGTATATGAAATGAGTATGTGAATGTGTATATGAAATGAGTACATAGTTTGAGTATATCTTGGAAAAGAGAATACGAAAGTGAATGGGTGTTTTGATATCGAAAACGAATGAATGGGTTGATAAATCGAAATGTAAATGAATCGGACAATTCGACATCTTGAATTGCATCGATATACGAATGAACCGCGTAGGATGCCAATCGGCATCGGAGTCACGAAGAGCGCCTAATTGTCCAATGCCCCACTTGGCGGGATGCACCAATCGGCATCCGTCATGATGGCGTATGGCATTGAAGAAATGTCCCACTTTGCGGGATGCACCAATCAGCATCCGTCATGATGGCATATGGCATTTAAGTGATACCACATGTCGGGGTGCACCAAACGGCATCCGTCATGATGGGAGACCGAATTGTTAAATGTGTAAGCATTACCCGAATAAAAATAAGGGCGGGATTCATCAAGCGGAATCCGTCAGAAGTGTAAATTGAATGGTCAAGTGAAATAACCAACATTGACGAGTGTAAATGAGATTTTTATGTATATGCTTAAATCTCATAAATTAAATTGTGAAATGGATTGTTGCATTGAAATTGCATGATGTGATTTAGTAAATTATTTAGAAATTGAAAGCATGTGAAAAATAAATAGCATGAGTATTTGTTGAATTAATAGGCATGGTTTAATGTTAAATTCATCTTGAGTTACATTGAACTGGAATAGAATTGTATAGAATCACTAAGCATGAAAATGCTTAGCGTATAGTTTATCTATCTCTTGCTTGAGGTTTCAAGTAGAGCAAGAAGGAAGACAAGATCGTACGTAGCGAGTCATAAGACAGATGCGGGTGTATGAAATTATATACTCCGTCATTTGCATATCATCTCTTTGGAACAATTGGTATTTATTTTTTTTAAAAACAAAAGGGTTAAACCCCGAACCTTGATTTTGTATATCATTTTGAAAAGGCATGAATGTCTTCTCTGTAAATGTATTTTGTAAATGTTTAAGGGCTTACCGAATTTCTTGAATTTGTAAATGATTGTGGGCTTACCCAAAACTGAAACCGCTTCCGCAACTAAACAAATTAATTAAACGTTTTAATAAGATAAATAAAAACGTTGGAGTAAACCGGGCTCCGGTTCGGATCCGCCATTCGGGTCGGGCCAGGGATTCGGGTCGCGACACTTTTAAAATAATAATAATAATAATAATAATAATAAAACTTAATAAAATGTAAAATGAAGAGAAAGAAAGATTAAGCGGGCGTCCACTTAGGGTTTCGAGTTCGGACTCGCCATTCGGTCGGTCGGGGCTTAGGGAGTCAAATCACACTTTAATTAATTATCGAGCACAGGTTTAGGCGTTTACGGAAAAAGATGCTGACGATTTTAAAAAGGATTTTGAAAATGGTATTTGACATACATTGCATTTGCATTTAAAGGATGATATGACTCTGACGCGGATCTTGTCGGTCTTAATAGGTAAACATGGATAGTTCAGGTACCCAAAGGGTCGAAGGTGACCAGGGAAATCATCCTGATAGTCCTGCTAGTGTGATAGGTGGACAAGCATCTCATGCCCCACCAATGAGTGAACCAGAACAAGTAGCAGGAAGTACTATGGGTATCCTCTAGTAAGCTGGCTCGGGCTTTCTGAAAAGCTAGAGACAGCCAGCCTCAAATGTTCGCGGTCAGCCATTGAGAGAATGGCAGTGCCCAGATAGATGGAGCTTTCTTGGAAAGAAGAAGATGAGCCTTCAATGGCGAGGGTGGCTCGAAAGGACCGGAATGTTGGGTACTAGATGGATGCTTACGGTGAAGAAGAAGGCCCCGGGATGTGCAACCTCATTCTCTGGGGATGAGCATCGGTGGTGGGTTTACGTGACCGGGATAGCACCACCGAGGAGAAGATTACATGGAGGTTCTTGGATGAGTTGAAGCATTATGTGAACCGCATCTATTTAAAAGCGATTATCTTGGCCCGAGTTTCATAATCTGAAACAGAGGCAATCAAGTGTAACCGAATATGTGAGAGAATTCACACGGTTGAGCAAGTATGCTCCCGAGATGTTAGTAAGTGAATAAGAGAAGTGCCGTAGGTTTGAAGACGGCCTAAGCGACCACATTCGGGCCCATGTCACAGGACTTTTCCATGATGAATTCTCCAAAATCACGACATGCGCTCTAAATGTGGAACGAGTAAAGAAAGAGGAAAATGAAAGAAATGATAGAAGACAGGGAAAGAAAAATCTCGGTCAGTCAAGTGCTCATCAGCAGCAGAGGAAGAGATTCAGGGGACCACAGGATCCCTGGCAGCCTACAGCTCAGGCCATCGGTAGAGATAATATTCTGCCGATGCCGTCAGTTGCAAGTGCACAAGGAGGTGCCTCTAGAGGACAAGACGTTCCTCGTTGTTCCCATTGTGGAAGAAAGCACAAGGGAGATTGTTGGAGATTGACTAGTGCTTGCTTGGGTTGTGGATCCATGGAGCACAAAATACGAGAGTGTAATGAGACACGTCCTTCACGGCACCCCCAGCGGGGCAATGCTTCATCGATTCGGAGGTAGCAAAGTGTTGCATCATAAGTGTTCGAGACAAGGGACCTGAGAATTTGGACCAGAGCAAGATGGTAGTTATCGGCTAGAGCATATGCGTTAGAAAGCGGAGTGGAAGATCACAGGCACGAGATGTGATGGTGGTAATTTTATGCATCTTTTTATACTATTGTGCATGCATTGATAGACCCAGGGTCAACCCATTCATATGTGTGTACTAACATACCCAACTTTGGAAAAATTTTACCGAGGAGTGACACCGAGTATGACATCTTGGTGACGAAACCGCTCGGACATAGTGTTATTGTGAACAAAGTGTATAGATATTGTCCCATCAAAATATGAAAGTATGAATTTTTGGGAGATTTGATTGAGTTATCATTCAGGGAATTTTGATGTGATATTGGAGATGGTAGAAAAACGAAGTTTGAGGTAAAGGATGATGGATCCTTGTTTTATAAGGATAGGGTTTGTGTACCCAATGATTATAAATTAAAGCAAGCCATTTTGGAAGATATGTTAAAAGGTTGTGTGATCGACTATGAGGGTAGTTGGGATAGACACATCCCTTTTATTAAAATTGTTTACAACAACAGTTTCCAATCAAGAATTGGAATGGCGCCTTACGAGGCTTTATAGGGGAGGAAATGTAGAACACTATTGTGTTGGACGAAATTTAGTGAAAAGAAAGTGAGTGGCCCCGATTTGAATCTGAAATGAAGAAAGTGAAAATGATTAGATAAAGATTGAAAGTGACCACCGATAGATAGAAATCATATCTGGAGCATGAAGAAGAGCCAGTAGAGATTTTGGCTCGCGAAGTGAAAGAATTCTGAAACAAGAATTCGCTAGTGTTGGCTGGAGACCACAGGCCAAGATAAGCCCACTTGGGAAAGTGAAAGCGATGCGGCGATAGTATCCATAGCTTGTTTGACTAAAGTAATTTCGAGACGAAATTTTATTAAGGGGAAAGTTGCGCCCAAAATACCTAGAATTTTATAATAAAGAAATATTATTATTATATATTCAGGGTATAAAATTAGGCAACTTAGGTATTTTCTAGAAATTTTTAGATGAACATTGACTAAATGATTGTGAATCCATAAATAAACCCAAGTGAAAAAGAAAATATGGAAGTGTAAAATGGGACCTAAGGGTCAATTACAAATAAGTTTATATGTCTAAGTGAAAATAGGAGACTTAAATGAAGAATAATAGAGGAAATGGAGGGACCTAAATATAAAAGAAATAAGAAAAAGAAGAAAAAATCAAAGGAAAGGGCATGTGGCATGTAGGAAGGTGGGAGGAAGTTTCCTCCTTTTTGCTTAAATCTGATTAGGGTGATCCATAAAGAAAGGAAAATAGAGAAAATGGAAAGTTAAAGAGAGAGGCTCCACCTTCTCTCTAGATTTTCCGACGATCGGACCATAGGTCTTCGGCGAAGCACGAAGGGAAGTCCTTCCTAGTGACAAGAGCTACGAGTAGAGACAGGAACCGGGGACTTTCGACAAACTCCATGAGGTAGGTCTTCACCTACACTTGGTCTTCTTCTACCCTAGGATTGTTGGGTAGTTATCTGATGGGGAAACTTTGGTTGCATTTTAAACCATGGGAAACGCCGCCACATTGTGGTAGTGCGCAGCTGTGAACCTTAGAGCTGATTTTGAATTAAAGTAGAGAGTTTGTAGTGTGTCCTTACAGTAAATTGTAGCCACATCAAGTGAAATTGATGTTGAGCTTTGAATTTCTCAATTTGGACCTCTGTAGACTAAGATATAGTCCTTTTGCGGTCGATAGCCCCAAATCTGGTGAGGTCAGTTTGTCCAGTTCGGGTCAACTAGCCGTACCTTAGAATGGGTTTTTGGATCGAAATAAAGAAGGATTTGATAGTAAGTCCTTCTGTGAAATTGTAGCCCACATCAATGAACTTGATGTTGGAAGCACTGAATTTCTCAATTCGGACTCACAGTAGACCAAGTTATGGTCTGGTCGTGATGTGCCAGCATTGATGTAGATCCACCAACAGGGAGTAAATCAGCGTTGAGCATTAGTAAGATCCACCAGCGAGGGTCATCATGATGACGGTGGTAGTCCACCAACGGTGGTTGTCACCAACAATGGTGTCCATACTTGGGGTGGTCAGCGGTGAGGTGGTGGATCCACCAGCGGTGGTCGATCAAGCGGTGGTGCGTCCACCATGATGATGCGTCCCGAAGCGGTGGTCGTCCGCAGCGGTGGTAGATCCGCAGCGGGGAGTAATTGACGGTGAATAGTGGTCATTGCAATGGTCGATCAACGGTGAGCGGTGATCAGCTCGTCAAAGTTGACTACACATGACCCCTCCCAGCCGGAGGTCATATCTCATCGTTTGAACTCCGATTTGGGGTATTTCTTGGACTCTATGGAAAGGCCCATTGAGTCAAGAATACGTGTAATATTCCTGGAGTATAGAGATGTTTGACTGAGGTAGTAGGCTTGAGCTCGTCAGTTCGGGCCTGCTCGTCGGTTCGAGGATTGAATGTGTATGATCTCCCAGCCCCGGAAGGTCTTGCTCAGCCGATCGAACTCCGATTCGGGTGTTCTTTGACTCTATGGAAAGCCCATTGAGTCAAGAATCCATCTATATATAGTTTATTTAAATTGGAACTCATAATAACCTCTGAAAATCAATCCTAACCAAAACTACTAGTACACACGAATAATATTGTTCTTTAATGGTTTTGGAATAGGGACTGACAAGAGGAAAATCAAACTGAGATTGAGATTCCAAGGATTGGAATAAAAGTGCAAAGATTTTTGGGTTTGTTCTACCTTTTCTTATTCCTCGTTTCAAGTTTTCTTTGCATGTTTGTTCTTCTAAATCCTATTCTCATTTCAAGTTTGAAATGTTTGTTCTACTGAATCCTATTCTTGATTCAAGTTTTTGCATGTTTGTTCTCTGACTCTATTCTTATGTTAAGTATTTTTAAGTAGTTTACAAACACTGTAAGTAAGTGCATGAATGAGTATATGAAATGAGTATGTGAATGTATATGAAATGAGTACATAGTTTAGTATATCTGGAAAGAGAATCACAGTGAATATGGAATTGAACTGTGATATCTGAAAACCGAATGAATGGGATTGATAAATCGAAATGTAAATGAATCGGACAATTCCTGACATCTTGAATTGCATCGATATACCGAATGAACCGCCTGACGGGATGCACCAATCGGCATCCGTCACGAAGGCACCCCGAAATTGTCCAATGTCCCACTTGGCGGGATGCACCAATCGGCATCCGTCATGATGGCGTATGGCATTGAAGAAATTTCCACTTGGCGGGATGCACCAATCGGCATCCGTCATGATGGCATATGGCATTTAAGTGATACCACATGTCGGGGTGCACCAAACGACATCCGTCATGATGGGAGACCGAATTGTTAAATGTGTAAGCACATTACCGAATAAAAATAAGGGTGGGATTCATCAAACGGAATCCGTCAGAAGTGTAAATTGAATAGTAAAGTGAAATAACCAACATTGACGAGTGTAAATGAGATTTTTATGTATATGCTTAAATCTCATAAATTAAATTGTGAAATGAATTGTTGCATTGAAATTGCATGATGTGATTTGGTAAATTATTTAGAAATTGAAAGCATGAGTATTTGTTGAATTAATAGGCATGGTTTAATGTTAAATTCATGCTGAGTTACATTGAATATTGGAATAGAACTGTATAGAACCACTAAGCATGAAAATGCTTAAGTATGATTTATCTATCTTTTGAGTTTCGGTAGACGGAAGGAAAATAGTCGTGCGTATTGTGAGAGTCATAGGCAAGTACGGTGTATAAGTATATACTCTGTCATTTTGCATATCATCTCTTTGGAACAATTGGTATTTATTTTTTAAAAACAAAAGGGTTAAACCCCGAACCTTGATTTTGTATATCATTTTGAAAAAGAGCATAGCTAAAATGCCTTCTACGCTAAAATGTATTTGTAAATGTTTAAGGGCCTGCGAATTACTTGAATTTGTAAATGATTTGTGGGGCCACCCAAAACTGAAAGCACTTCATAACTAAACAAATTAATTAAACCTTTTAATAAGATAAATAAAAGCGTCGAATCGCTTGGGCTCGGTTCGGATCACTTCGTCGGGTGAGACGAGTTCGAATTCGCGACACTTTTAAAAAAATAATAATAATAATAATAATAATAAAACTTAATAAAATGTAAAATGAAAGAATTAAACGGGCGTCACCGGGCTTCGGTTCGGACTCGCCATTCGGGTCGGGTCGGGCTTGGGGGTCGTCACAACCGTCAACCTGCGGAATATATGTTTCTCATATTATGAGACCTAATACATGAGTCAAAATGTCCACTTGGGCCCATACATCAATACTCACCAAAAATACCACATCATTATATCCACGATAGTTCAAGAGTTATTACATTACTCTTAACCAAACATATATCAAAAGTTTTACAATTTTAATACATGTTATACAAAATAGATACCAAAGCCACAATCCGGCTTTCTTCTAAAATGCGGACTCTAGTGAGCTTTGTCCTCCCATACACTCCCTGTACCTGAAATAATGATCCCTCGACAGAGTGAGCAATGCCCAGTAGTGATAATCTTCTACATGGGTTACAGCCCACCTAAGTGCACATGTCATGGCAACCAAATACACTCAACCAAATACATGATCCTACTTGAATGTCTACATGCCCAATCCCATGTCTCGAGTCCTCACCGACTCCCTCACAAATGCCTAAGCCAAATGCGATCAAAATACATCATTTTCAAAACAAAAGGTTTTTGTTCTTGAAAACACACTACTGAGTTTCGGTAAATATATTGAACTACCCTCTGAGGCGAATTGCTGGATCATTTTTCCGAACAGTCATGGGTCCGCCTCCGAGATGAGCTATTGGACAACTCTCAAAGGCAATTCTTTGGAAAATCTTCCTTGAAATTCCTTTCACAATCATTTTCACTTTCCTTTTCATTTTCGTGTCATGCACTCACACCTATCAGTTCTAGGGGGCCCCGATGCATATGGAATGCATTATGCCATTTCCAAACAATTGATACTAATATATTTACATGCATATATTAACACAATTAACTCACATAAATCATGTTATTCAATTTACAACAATAACACCAAAATTAGCTCACATTGGCTAATTAACAAATCAAGCAATTCCTTTTGAATCACCCAAACCACACAAAAATCACACAACATATCACGTGAACAGTGAATGTCATGCCCCAAATTTTGGGGGTCATTTTGTTTTTTTCATACAAGAGTTCAATGTACAACTCTTTTACATACCCAAAATATATGAAACTATATTGTTCTAATATATTTTTACAAAAATGCTTCTTAAGGCCACAACCCGGCCTTCTTCGTACTCACGGCCTCGATGGAGCGTCGTCTTCTCGTGTACTTGAAAGGGGGGTCCCATGACGGGGTGAGAAAAGCCCAGTAGTGATAATCTCCTACACGGGTTACTCCCCACCTAAGTGGACATGCAATGGTTGCACAGAAAACACACATCTAAGTAAAATGTCTACATGAATGTCATATGTCATGCATGAAACATCATCATGCCCATATCCCGAGTCACTCACCGACTCCCTCACACCTCCCTATGCCAAGTGTGAACTATTGTCATTTTCCGATGACAACCAAAGACTTTTCTTAACCTTTTAACATTTTCATTTACAACCATGCACCTTTTAAAACTTGTAACCCATTGGGCAAACCCCCAATGTCCATTTGATTTGATCAAATTTTTCGTACATGTATTTATAGGCCCACGAGATTTTTTTGGATTACACCGCCAAATGCCGTGCACCTTTCTGACATTTTTGACGGGCTTTCATCGCTATGCCCAACACACGTATATTTATTTTCATTTCTTTCAAAACCGTGCGACTCATTTGGACTTTGTCCCACTAACCGAGCCCATTAATCAACACCATACACAGAGTTGATCCACAACCGTGTACCCATGACACTCCATTGAACACCTAACACAGTGTCGATCCCAACCATGCACTCACACCTATGTCATGCGATGTTTTCGTGCACGTGCAATGCGATTTTAAATGTATATATATAGGTGCTACATATAAAATGAGAACTATATGTGCACACATGCTCATGCATATTCATCCATTACATCATTTGGACATTTATATTAAGTGCATACAAATTCCAAATATTTTATCAACATTCCATATCAAGTTCAAGCATGCATACGTAATACTTGAAATTCCTGAACATACCATGGATAATTATAATTAATTCATATAATTCTCCTTCATGCACAACCCATGTTAATACATCATACATCATACATTAACATGTCATATTCCCACTGCATGTTATTCACACAAGCCATAACACACAACCTAACTGGCTAGCACTAACCTGCCTGATTGGCCAATTTCCTCCACATAATACGGTTGCAATCTTGACTCAATGGTCTTTCCATAGAGTCTAAGAACACTCAAATCGGAATTCGGACGAAGAAGTTATGACCTTCCGAAGTTGGACGTCACACATGACTATGCAGCCTTACCCGGACAACTTACCTGACTTGCTCGAACGCCTCTTTCTGGCCAGCTCCAGTACCCAATGGCTTCCATAGCATATTAATGGAATATTGACTCAGTGGGCTTTCCATATAGTTCAAGAACACCCGAATTGGAATTCGGACTAAGAAGTTATGACCTTCCGAAGTTGGAGGTCACATATGACTAGACAGCCTTACCCGGACAGCCTACCTGACCTGCCCGAACGACCCTTTTCGGCCAGCTCCAGTACCCAATGCCTTCCATAGCACACTGATAGAATCTTTACTCAATAAGATTTCCATAGAGTCTAAGAACACCGGTCGAATTGACGAAAAGTTATGACATACGAATTTGGAGGGTCACATGACTAAGCGGCCTTGCAGGCGGCCTACGTAATTCAGACACCTTTCCGGTCAGTTCCGGCACCCAATGCCCTCCAATGGAATTAATATGGAATATTGACTCAATTTTATAACCATAGAGTGCAAGAATACCCAAATCGGAATTCGGACGAAGAAGTTATGACCCTCCAAAGTTGGAGATCGCACATGACTAAGTAGTCTTCCCTGGGCAGCCTACCTTACTTTTCGGAACGCCCCTTTCCGGCTAGCTATGGCACCCAATGCCCTCAAAATTCATTAGGATGGAAGGTTGACTCAATGGGCTTTCCATAGAGTCTAAGAACACCCGAATCGGAATTTGGACGAAGAAGTTATGATATACGAGTTGGAGGTCACATGACTAGGCGGCCTTGCGGGACAACCTACGACTGCGAGCCCTTTCCGGTAGCTCCAGTACCTAATGGCTTCCATAGGTATACGTATGGAATCTTGATTTAATGGGATTTTCATAGAGTCCAAGAACACTCAAATCGGAATTCGGACTAAGAAGTTATGACCTTCCGAAGTTGGAGGTCACACATGACTAGGCAGCCTTACCCGGACAACCTATATGACCTTCCTGAACGCCCTTTCCGGCCAGCTCTAGTACCCAATGCCTTCTATAGGCACACAGATGGAAGTTTGACTCAATGGGCTTTCTATAGAGTCCAAGAACACCCAAATCGGAATTCGGACGAAGAAGTTATGACCCTTCGAAGTTAGAGGTCGCACATGACTAAGTAGTCTTACCCGGGCAGCCTACCTTACTTGCCCGAACGCCCCTTTCTGGGCTGCTCTGGCACCCGATGCCCTCCAAAGGCATCCGGCTGGAAGCTTGAATAAATGGGCTTTCCATAAAGTTCAAGAACACCAGAATCGGAATTCCGAAGAAGAAGTTATGACCTTCCAAAGTTAGAGGTCATGCATGATCCTAGCCGGGCGAAACCCATTCGGGGTGAACACGGTGACGGACCAGTAAGTGAACCCGACCAGGCCGAACCCGGCTAGTGTGAACCCGGCCAGGGCAAACCAGTCGGATAGCCCCTTCCACTAGACTATTCGAGGTAAACGGATCATGCTTGAGTCTCTAGGAGGTGCGATTTGAAATTCAGCAACATCAATTTCACTGATGTGGCTACAATTTACCTGAAGGACTCACTGCAAATTCCTTTATTTCCTACCCAAAAACCAGTTCTAAATTCCAGTTAATGTGTACTTTACGATGTGGCGACTTCTCATAGTTCAAAGCCTGACGAACCTTGTTCCCTTAGGGGCGAAGCAACCACCTGCACTTGACACTTAGGGTAGAAAGTAACCAAAGTAGGAGAAGACCTACATCTTGCAGTTTGTCGAAACTCCTCGATTCCAGTCTCTATGTGAAGCCCTTGTCGTGAGGATGAACTCTTCCCCTTGCTCCGCTTGAAATCGCCAGTCCGATCGCCGGGAAATTTAGAGAGAAGGTGGAGTCTCTCTCTCTCAAACTCTCTTTTCAAATCCGTTTTGCCTTTTTTTTCTCCCTCTATCCCAACCGGTTTGGAGAAGATAGAAGTCAAGTGAGAAGTCCTCTCACTTTTCACTTGTCCAATTCTAACTAGCTCATTTGATTACCTTTTTCACCTTATCCATACATGATTTCCCTCGATCATGTGTTGCCACATGTCTTTTATGGGTCCCACTTGAGCTATTTGTTTGACCAGCTCTCCACTTAACATGTGTCTCATTTTGAGCCACTCAAATGTGTCAAGTGTTATGCACTACCCTCGGTATCTCGAAAAACGTAAAATTCCGACTGTCTCGGAATTCGACGTGGTGGTTAGATTTCACGAGGCGATTCCAACGGTGAAGCCCGTTTCATCACCCGAGATCTAGAAAATTTCGGATTTTGGCCGAAATTATCATTGCATCCTTTTTCAAAAGATTAGAATTTTTCTCGGGTTTTACAATGAAACCCTAGGCTCGGCACTGTTCATGGCCACACAATAGGGATTTCCTTCACTAGGTTCAAAGATTTTGAGACCGATAACAAGGCCATCCAGACCTCTACAAATCCTCATCCATTAAAATGATTCTTAGCTAAGGAATAAACAAGGTAGGAAAAGATCCCTACCTCTTGAAGTTGTCGGAACTCCACAAAACTGGTGCCCACGCGTAGCCCTTGCTGCGTAGATCAACTTTGCTTCTTGGTCCGACGAGAACCGACAGTCCGAAAGCCATGAAATATAGAGAGAAACCACTCTTTCTCTCTCTAAAAATTGGATCTCCCACTCACTGCACCTTTTTTGCCATTTTGGAGAAGATGAAGTCTTCTTTTTGCTTTATTCATTTAATCTTTTCCATAATTCCCATTGTGTCCTTCATTTAACTATTTGACTTAAAGGGCCTTTTTGACACTTGGCTTAATCTAAGCCATTCATCTCCATCATTTCACTAATCATGCAACATGTGTCACATGTGTAGATGTAGTAGGTGCCTTTTGTCACATCACATACTCTCAAAGGCGTTATCGACACAACACGTTCTTACCAGCGTGAAATTCCGATTGTCTCGGAATTCTACGAAATTCAATGTGGTAACTAAATTTCGCGATAAGATTCCAACGGTGAAGTCTGTTACATCATCCGAGATCTAGAAAAATTTCGGATTTTGACCGAAATTATCATTTTACCATTTTTTTTCAAAAAATCATAATCTTCTTGAGTTTTACAATGAGACTCAATAAATTGTGAGGTACCTATCACGATCCATGAACAAATTCATGTTCAGCGATATATTTCTCACGGGCGTGTCAGAAGCGGAAATAGCAATGGCGTTGGAGGATCCTTTGTTAACATCATATGCAAAAATAATGAGTCCATGGTTCGATAAATATTATGTGAAGTTGTATTGTAATCACATGTTTAACTAAACTTAATATACCTTGAAGGTGGTAGAATGACTTCATTGGTATTCGAACTTGCGTAAACGGAACAATATTTGTCATTGAATCTAAATATTTTCCTCATTTATGCATCATCTTCTAACAGTACCAATATTGATGAATCAAATTTACACATGTAATACATTTTCACTGAAGTTTATTCAACATGCATCCTATCCTGAAACTCTTTGAAACAAATTTGGCATATGGAATATGCACATTCATGATTTCCGTGATATTTCGTCCCACCCCTTGTATTCAATTAACCCGTGGCCTTCACCATTTCCCCATCGTAGCATACATAAACGGACATCTTGTTCTCCATCTTTAATATAATCTATAGATTTAGTTTCACATAATTTCAATGACATAATTCATTAGCTGCATTTAACCTGATCCTTTAAGTTATGTATGTTATGGTGGTATAATGGTATATTATGGTTGTCCCGATGCAACAAAGAATACAATCAGAGTGGTTCTAACAATGTTTTATTATGGTAGTATCGAGTAGTATATACCCAGTACAAAATGGTAGTACTTCTAGTATGTTATGGTAAAAGCAGTTATCTAACTAATCCATAGGAATTGCTTGACTAATTAGGTACTACCAAAAATTGAAATACGATACTAGTAAACTATCTAATACATACCAATTGAATGACTCTAACCTGACTAGAATAAAACTAAGATATAAACATGGTGCTTTAAGGAATTATATGTAATGGTAGTAACAAATTGACTTAAAGGAAGCACACTGCATCACTGTTTTGATAAATGTTTTATTATGGTCGTATCTGGTAGTACCCCAAATACCTTATGGTGGTACTCTTAGTATATTATGATAGTTTCGATAGTACCACTAGAATGTAATGGATCCACATAATATTTGGGACCACATTGGGGGGTACCCCATGCTTTTTACACGTCTACCTTCATCCAATAAAGGTAATACTTAAACCACGCCACACGATTCTCACTCAAGCTATATTCGTTAAAATATTCATTATTTTGGGTAGGACCCATAGCTTGGTAGTACCTACATCCATCGTATTTACCCATTTGAAAAAACATGGCCAATTCCTAATAAAGGTAACATCTTTATTTACAAAACCAAGAAAGAACAATCGAAAATGCCGAAACAAAGCTATATTTACAAAAAAAAAAAAAAAACCACGAAAAACATGTGTGTCTCATATCATGAGACCTATACATGTGTAAAATGGCCCAATAGGGCCCACACATCCATACAACACAAAATGTATATCTTATATAAAAAGGGAGTTTGTTTACAATTGTATTTAATTACAATTTACACAAAAAAAATGGGTTGTGTTTCCAGAATTTACAAAACACGGAAATAAGGCTTGTTTGGCCATTTCTTCATCTCTGAGTCTCAGTAATTATAAGGTGCACCTTCGATTACCTAAAGAATTATATTCCTCGACAGGGTGAGCAATGCCCAGTAGTGGAATTTTCCTACTTGGGTTACTCCCCACCTAAGTGCTCATGCAATGGCACACCAAACATTCAATTCACATTTCCATACAATCCATGTTAATATACTAAACATGCATATATTAACAAAACTTACACATGTTATTCATTCGTAGCAATAACACAAAATTAGCTCACATGGGCCGATAAACAAACCGACAGTCCATTATAGGGCTGCCCACAAAATCACAATCAACATGTTATTCACTCATGGAAACAACACAACATCACCTGAGCCACACAAGCATTCATGATTGCTCCCAGAAACCTTGTAGGGATTTGCCGCTCGGTCAAGATCTTTGGAACCGAAAGCACGGCCATCAGTGTAGCAATCCTCATCCATTAAAATGGCCCTTAGCCAAGAATAAAACAAGTAGGAGAGAAAACCCCAACCTCTCCAAGTTGTCAAAACTCCACAAAGCGGTACCACGCGTAGCCCTTGCGGCGTGAACTAGCACAGCTTCTTGCCTTTGCCGGAGTTTACTTTGTGGTCTGGAGGAAATCTAGAGAGAAGGTAGAGCTTCTCTCTCTAGAATATATCCTTTCTCTTTCCTCTCTCTTTTCTCTCTCTATTTCCCTCTCTTTTCCCCATCTAATCCGGTTGGGAGAAGTTGGAAGATAACTTGTCTTTTCACTTGCCACATGTCAAGCCACCATTGGTTAGCTTAGATTTCCTTATCCATATCATCTGCTTAGATTTCCATCCACTCACAAGGTGCCATTTGTCACTCATGGGCCCCACTTGAGCTCATGTTTGACCCATTCTACCCAGGACACGTGGCATTTCTTGAGTCACTCATAAAGTGCCAAGTGTCCCGCACTCCTCTACGTACCTCGAAAAAGCGTGGAAATTTATTTGTCTCGGAGTCGACGAAATTCAACGTGGTAGCTAGATTGCGAGATGTTTCCAACGGGGAAGTCTGTTTCGTCATCCGAGATCTTGAAAAATTTAGGATTTTGATTGAAATTATCATTTTACCTTTTTTCAGAAAATTAAAATTTTCTCGGGTTTTACAACCGAAAATGCCAAAACGAAGCTATATTTACAAAAACAAAGAAAGAACAACCGAAAATGGAAAAACGAAGATATAATAAAACTTCACAAAACAAACTCACAGTCATCGAATCGAGATAACATAGAGAATCATCGAATCGGATCCATGATCAATGGTCAAAAAGCTACTTCTAATCTTTATATTTTCAACTGGCTCTTGTGTTTCCATTAAGATTCCAAGATTGTTAAATTTTGTTAAACCCTGCATGATCGTAAGCGTGACGCCATGGATCAATGATCAACGACCAAAAAGCTACTTCTAATCTTTATATTTTCAACCGGCTCATGTGTTTCCATGAAGAATATTCCAAGATTGTTAAATTTTGATATTTCCCCCTTTGAGAGGATTGTAATGACCGAACTTGTTTGTGCTGTGTAAGAGAAGATCGCCATTTCAAAGGTAGGTAGGGACATTGAAGCATGGTAGTGGTTAATAATGGGCCCCGGTTGTCATCTTCGGATCCCCATATGCCACCACCCTACTCTCCTTTCTTTTCTTCTTCCTATAATAATAATACTTTCTTTTCTTTCTCCTGTAATAATAATAATATTATTATTAAATAATAAGGCATGCTTTGAGATGGAAAAGGTTAACCAATTCCTTTCCAAAATCATCCACGTTGACATCCAAAATTATTAAGACTGCCATGCATAACCTCACATCCAAGTGATTCAACTGATCACTCAAGAATCATGATGGAAAGTGGAGGATTTGAATTCCTGGAATATCTTGGAATACTATTATATATAGACACAGATTCTCTCAAGAATTGGAGGGGTTAAAATTCAGAATTGTGATTGCCCTTCCATTTTAAAATTTACAATATTATTTTTGAAGTTGCTCTAGTCTTAACTCAGGGTTAATTCCTAGGGTTGTGTCGACAATGTTTCAATTTTATTTCCAATATACCCTACTTTTTATCTTTGTTGCAATAACATGTTTGGATTAGTTGAAACTCTCAAGAGTTTCTCTGGAAGCTTAATTAATGAGACAAGTTTTTTCCAAAGGGTTCTTTGGAAAACAATTAATGGACAAGTTTCAGCTTGTGATTGTTTTTGGAGAGGAAATGTCGACAAGTTTGATGTTGGCAACGTTTTGGCTCTCTCTAGGCTTTTTAGATATTTAGAGTAAAAAAGAAAAAATTCTAAGAATCAAAACTTCTCCACTGCTTTCCTCCCAAATCATGGGGATATTAGATCTTCTATTCAAAAGGTAAGGCTAGCTATTTTGGGGACAAAATGAAAAGCTACCTGGCCACCAACTAACCCTTTAGGAGATGAGTTTAATTAGTCAGAAGCACTATACCAGCTTCAAGTTGTAATGAAACGCAATCAGAATTCTGTGATCTGCAGTCCAGTCGGCCTGTCTCATCCCAAAGAGACCACAATCCATGCGAAAATGGTAGACTTGTAGACAGATCGGAAGAACAATGAGGGAGAATAGTCCTAATTGAAAGTGAAGGAGAAGGGTCCTATGGAGCCTGATAAATTTTCCTCAGCTTTTCTTCATTATTTTTCTTGGTTTTGATATTTTCCTTTGCATTGTTTTTTTCTTTCCATTTTTCCATGCTACCCAAAAGGAGGAGAACGGTTTTCCACATCAATTTTTTCCTTTCCTCACCACTTTCAGGTTTCAAACGGAGCCTAAGAGAAGAAAATTCTGTTTATAGGAGGAATAGACCATCATTCAACTCCATACCCTCTTGGGCAACAGGTACAAAATGGCCTTTTTAATTTCTTTTTATAAATACTGTCTCTGAGAAAACAGGTGCAGGCTAGGTTCTTGAATTTTTTTCCTTAAACCTTCCACATTTCTGTGTGAAATCTAACTCTCGAATCTTAAAATTTGAGAATTTGGGCTTCTTACAAGGATTCGGTCCTCCTCACTCCTTTTGTTGTACCCCGGATCTTGTGCACCTCAAAATTTAAGACATGATCTTAGGTCAAAGGTTTGAACCTAAAGGTTTCTCCTAGTCCATGCTAGCAATCAAATTGAATACCCTGATTTTTTTGTTTTTCAATAAATCAGTCTTACCCATTTACAAGTATTAAATTTTAATTATTAATATGATCCACCAATTGATAATTACCACATTCATGAAAGTGTTTTAATGATATTTTATGACAAAATATATTTTTAAAGTATGAAAATTTCTATAAGTGTACCCAGTAAGATACATATCAAATTTAAAATAAATAAATAAAGACGACAACCCTTGTTATTAATTATTTGTCTTTTTGAGACTTCTTGGTACAATACTTGGTCATTATGGTTTTCTTCAAACTAGCCTTACATCTAAAATTGTTTAAAATAAAAGGATGAGTATTTCCACGTTGCTTAGTAGAGTGATTTACACCCAATGAAGTTATATATAACTAAGGCTCAATATTTAATTAAATAAAACAAACATAAAAATTTATAACATTCCACATATCAACACAATCCCATAAATAATCCACATAGTCTATCATCATATAAGCAAATTGAGCGAGGTTAATGCTTAATCCACTTGAATAAATACACATGAAAAGTTACAACACATACACGTCGATACATCATCAAAATAATTATGAAAACCCACAATATACACATATCATCACACATAACTAAACAATCACACGATTTACACATGTCAAACACATCGTCAACATAATTCACACAATTAACACAAATGAAATATGATGGGATGCAAGTGAGAGTGATGCATAACTATGACGCCCCAAAACCCGGGGGTCCGTTGACAACCCGTCAACCCGCGGAATATTCGTGGATGTCGGGTAACTGAACTTCCTCATGGCTCCGGGCGAGTCTCCTTTGTACGGGGAGCTCTACCCAAGGTACAAAACTGTCCCAACAATCAGTGACCTTACTTGATGTCCACATCAGAGTAAGTAGTGGCCACTTAGACTGCATCAATATACAAATACATCAACTATATACAATAGTCCAAGAGTTAATAAATTACTCTTTACCAATATCAAAATTTAGAGTTTCAATACATGTTATACAAAATAACTGCAAGACACAATACGGCACAAGCGATCTACAGTGGCGAGTCCTCTACCTCACGTACTGGAAATGGTGATCCCTCGATAGGGTGAGCAAAGCTCAATAGTGATAATTTCCTACCTGGGCTACTCCCCACCTAAGTGCACATGTCATGGCAAACAATCACATTCAAGCAATTTCATGAACCTACTCGAATGTCTACATGCCCAAACCCATGTCTCGAGTCCTCTGACCTCCTCACATATGCCTAAAGCTAGAATGCGAGTAAAATAATCGATTTTGAAACAAAACATTTTTGTTCTCGAAAACTCCTCTATTCGGTAAATACATTGAGACTACCCTCAGGCGGGTAGCGATATTTCTCCGAAACACTCATGGTCCTCATCAGAGTGACTGTTGGACAACTCTCGACGATTCTTGAAAATCTTCGAAACCCGAAATTCCTTTCACAAACACTTTAGTTTTCTTTCAGTTTTTCTGTATCAGCGCATTTCAACCTGAAACTATCTTCAGGAGATTTGGTATACCTGATATGTGATATATCAGTATCAGAAAGAACAATGATACTCTTTGGCATATTATAATCATACAGAAGTGCCTCAGCATGATGTATTGCTTTAAGTCAACATCAATAACACAAAAATTAGCTCATGGGCTAATTAACAAACACAAGCAATTCATTTTGAATCACTTAAACACATAAAAATTCAAACCGAAATCACCGCAGTGTCGCGTGAACGGTGAAGCCCTCGGGTTAGCACTTTCAGACCGCAAAATTGGGATTTTCTCCGCTCAGTTCAAAGGTTTTGAAGGGACGAATTTACGGCTAAATAAAAGCCTTAGAATATCCTAACCATAAACATGACTCTTAGCCAAGAATACCACAAGTAGGAAAGATCCCTACCTCTTGGGTTAATCGAACTCCATCAAATCGGTGTCCACGTGTAGCCCTCGTAACCGTGTAGATCGACTTTGCTTCTTGCTCCGTCAAGAACCGACGGTCCAGGCGGCAAAATCTTGAGAGAATGAAACCTTCTCTCTCTAAAACTGATCAAACACCTCATTTGCCCGATTTTCTGGCCCCTCCCATTTTGGTCTTTAATTTTGGAGAAGAAGACTATAGCTATTTTGTCTTATTCATTAACTTTCTGAATTCCCAATGGCTGTCCCTTTTTCTTGATTTTGACACTTGGCACAATCCTCGATCATCCTTCTTATCCTCTCTGCTCATGCGACATGTCACATGGGTACATTTAGTAGGTGACTTTTGTCACATCACATGTCATTCACGAGTCGTTTTACGGCACCCGGTGCCTCAAAAAACGTGAAATTTCTATTGTCTTGGAATTCGTCGAAATTTGACATGGTAGCTAGATTTCGCGAGACGATTCCAACGGTGAAGTCCGTTTCGTCATCCGAGATCTAGAAAAATTTCGGGTTTTGACCAAAATTACCGTTTTACCATTTTTTAGAAAATTCGACTTTTCTCGGGTCTTACATTCTCCCCTCCTTAAACGGAATTTCGTCCCGAAATTCTAGACAATCTCAACAAATCACATGCATATGCAGCGTGCACTATACCATGCATGTAAACTAGTCATTTAAGTATTAAACGACTAAACCACATACCTTCATCCCTAAACAAGAAGGGAGGTGTCAGCATCGTGTCCTCACGCTCCCACGTTGACTCCTCCACTCCACGGTGCTGCAATAACACCCTCACTAGCCTCACGGTCTTGCGTCGCAAAACATGATCCCGGCTATCCACAATGCACACTAGTCCCTCCTCGAAGGTCCCATCCATGTCAACCTCTATCTCTCCTCAATCCCCTACATGAGCTGGATCTGGAGTGTACCTCCGGAGCATGGAGACGTGAAATACCTCGTGGTCACGACATGTAGAGGCGGTAAAGCCTAGCCGATGCGCTCTGATTCTTTACCCTCTCAAGTATCTCGAAGGGTCCGATGAACCTCGGCGGTAGCTTCTCGCGCTTGCCGAACCTGACCACTCCTCTCTTAGGCATCACCTTCAAGAAGACGTGATCTCAAACCTCGAACTCTAAGGGTCGACGTCGTACATCAGCATAGCTTTTCTGCTGGCTCTGTCACACCCCCACCCCTACTAGCGGAGGGTGTGTCGGCCACCCCACATAAACCCCGGCCCGTTACTTCCAGCAGCTGAAGTCATGAAGCGGCGAGTGATTGCTTCTTTGAAACCCGTATAAAATTTTTCTTTTCCAAACTTGTGCTTTTATAAAATTTAATGACATAACAGTTTGCATCTGAACATATCCCCAAAACACTGTATATCTGATTTAAACTTTAAAATATGGCAACCAACACACTCTTTCAAGAGCCTCAGGCTCATCACAATTTCACAATCCAAAACTATGTACATACATATGCTCAACTGTACAAATTCCAAAGTATTTCCTTACATAAGTTATTTAATACAACACTTATCACAAGTCGGAGAATCTAATATCTGACGTCATTACATGCACGGAAAATAGTTTTAAAACAACAAAATAATGAGCTAAAAGCGAGGCTCAGGTGAGGTGTATCTTTATAAAATGTTTGCTTTTACGAAAATATCTCCCAAGCGCAAAACTCTCTTTTACAAGACATTTTCCAGAAACCTTGTTTGCTTTGCTTTAAAAGTTTCTAAAACTTTTCATACTTGCTTGCTTGCTTCGCTTTGCTTTGCTTTAAAAGTTTCTAAAAATTTTCATTAACCTCTTGCTTGCTTGCTTTCCTTTGCTTTAAAAGTTTATAAAACTTTTCATAGACCTCTTGCTTGCTTTGCTTTAAAAGTTTATAAAACTTTTTATAAACCTCTTGTTTGCTTTGCTTTAAAAGTTTATAAAACTTTTTATAAACACGGGAGCCTGGGCTCAACCGCTTGCTTTAAAATTTTATAAAACTTTTCTTAAATGCGGGAGCTTGGGCTCAACCGCTTGTTTACCAATGGTTGATTTTCAAAACTGTGCGAAAAATGTTTATAAATCAAGATCACCCACTGGAGGCCTTTCTTGCTTGTTGTCCATAGTAAAACATAGGGCTTGAGGCTGACCATCGGGTGGAAGGACGGTCGCATCACCTAGGTGGAAGGGCTTTGGCTCACTTCCCCTTTTCCAGTAAATATGGTGGAATGACCTTGGTCTACATCACCATAATTTTGCTAGCGCGCTAACCCTATATACACCAGTACGTGCCACAGTCTTCTTTACATGCCATGATGCATGAACTAAGTTTGCCGACCAGGAAAATCTAAAATGCATGAAATGATGTCCTAACACCACCGCGCACGTACGGAATACCTCTGACCGGTATGCTTGCTTAAAACTAGGGATTTTCGTTAGGCCTGTTTTATAAAATATACTTTTGTTTGCTTGCTTGCTTGCTCTTTGAAATATGGTTTTACAACTCAAAACCTTTGCTTGCTTTCTTTTTAAAAGTATGGTTGAATACATCAAAACCATTGCTTGTTTGCTTTTCACATATGGTTTAAATCAAAACCATTGTTTGCTTAAAAACTCATTGATTGCTTGCTTTAAAATATGGTTTACAATGAAAACCATTAAATACTGTGTAAGCAGTTCACTTAATAATACCTTTAGTATTTGAAAATAGGTTTAGGCAGCTCGCCTTTTTGTTTACCAAAACTTGAGCACGACTCCACAACTTTCCTTGTTTTGCTTTTAGCCTACACACTCAAACGAATACGGCGAAAACATTAATCGCCTGCGTATAGCGTAAAACTTAATGATTCGTGCCACGGTAGGGTGATCCGGAATCAACAAAATTTGTTTCATATTTTCCTCTGCGCTATGTGATCAAGGCTGCTCTGATATAGCGGTCTAGGGTCGAACACGAGGATGGGTTTTCATCCTGGTGATTAAGTATCATGATTCAAAATGGTGAGGCTTTCATTTTGGATTTTTGGATTTGTATTAAAAGCATGGTGTTGGTGTCACTAGGCGCGAGAAGCGACCCAGAATGAGGTGTGAGAGGGAGACCTTGTAGGCTTAGGTCACTAGATTGACATAATGAAGTTATAAAGGTGTCCTCGGGTTATTTCCTCGCATTAGGGCAAATGACATATAGTCATTGCCAAAACCGGATCTTTGTTTAGCTTTAAAAACCAACCCTTAAAAAGACTCCTATTTGAGCCAAAACACTTACTGAGCATTTAATGTTCCAGCAGTTTGAAAAATACATCATTTAATCTAATTTCAGTGGCTCGTAAATGACATCTAATGGATGTCGATTAGCCCTACCATTAAGAATCTGCTTGAACCTAAAGCATGCCAAGTATTGACCAAAGGAAAGACATTAAATAACATTAAACCTAGTTTGGAAAGTTTGGAACATAAATACGTGCACACTTCATTTAGAAGAGAACACATAAACCTCCATTAACCAATCTAGCAACCCTCATAGCTAAGGTTTGGGAAACAGCGGAAACATCCCTTGGTTGTCATCCTCGAAAGGGTGTTTGGCAGCGAAAAAATGAGAGAAGAAGAGAGAAGAGAAAGCGTAACCTAAAATGAAAAATTTTGCTTGGATTTAGACGAGTTAGCCAAAGTTAGGGTTACAAAATGTCATAAGGTGGCTTATATAGCCTTACAAAATATGTGAAATACCAAAATAACCAAGATACTATGATTACAATGGGGACAAAATGGGAATTACACAAAACGGGGTCGTTTGGATAAAAAATAGAGAGGTAGCAATTTCGCTATGTAGTGAATTTCGCTATATAGCGAAAATTTGAGCCCTAGCTATGCCGCAGTGGCTTTCGTATAGCGAAATTTGGCCTATGATAGCGAATTTAAGCTATCATAAAACGGAAAAATTGAAGAGCATAAGCAATTTGAATTTCTCTATGCATAGTAATTTTCGCTATATAGCGAAATTTCGCTATCATAGCGAAAATTTGGCTATAGCGAAATTTCGCTAGGATTGCGAAATTTTCGCTACCGATGTAATTTCGCTATGCCATAACAAAATTCTGATCTCTGCATTGCCTCTATCTTTGCATTTCCTCCATTCGGCTTGACATTTCTTCATCCGACGATGAAATCGCGAATTCATACGAACTAAAGCATGAAACATCACAATTCACGATGCCAAGCACGTGTGATGGCGGAGTTCCCAAAAACATAAAACTACCAAAAACAGCCCGAAACAAAATCAGTAGTACTAATCGGACTGCATATGTCGATTGGCTTGGTAAACTGATTAGTACGCAAAAGCTTTTCCAGCAGACTCAAGAAATAGCTTTTTGGGTACTAATCACACCCCCCAACCGACACGTTGCTAGTCCTTTAGCAATGCTAAAAACAATCAAGGGTATGCATGGTGTGCTTTTGCAAAAAGTGTATGCTGTCCAAAAAGTGTGTATAGGAGAGGCCTTACCTTTAGTATGAACAATTTAGACCCTGTACAAAAAACCATCATGAGAGCACCAATGCCATATAGGAACAAGTTTTAGAGCAGTATCAATTCCAAGGAAGTCAACCTGAACTTCCACAAAAATCTAAGTGTTCTTAAGGTAACGTTTAAACCAATAAGTTGCAAAGCTATTCCCTCCCGACGAGCTCTTTGCCCGGGGCCTTAAACCGTTGACCAACCTAAATAGATTCAGTTACACTCTTATTTTATACTTCAATTGTATTGTAGGGTGCAATGCTGAAAACTCGACTTCACCAAAGTCCGTGTAACGGGGGTTCACCAACGACTCCCAACCAATTAAGGTTTAGGGCATCAAGCCAAAAGGATCAACCTACCACAAACTCTTCGGGCTTCACCCCGGACTTGGAATGATTTCGGGAATTAAGCACCTACAACTCGCTAAACTCTACCCATCCACCCATGTAGCGAACACAAAGTCGGTGACTCCCAACCAGTGAAGGTTTAGGGCACCGGGCTTTAAAGGCTTTTCGCCGTATACCCCTCGGATTTGTGTTGGGTTTCAAGGCAAAGTGTCACGACATTCCACTATATCTTTCTTCTTTCTTTTCTTTTCTTTTTTTGCTTTTTCTATTCTTTTGCACTTTTCTTTTCTTTTCATTTGGGAAGACTTTATGCCTCTTCATTTGTGGGTAACACAAACCTATTATGGGTCGTCAACAAGTCTAAGGCCGGCTTTGCAAAGTGAAAAGAGGTATATAGCTTCTCAACCTATTGATAAAAACTAATGTGCATTGTGTGTGATTAGATAAATGTGGATATGTAAGGTTGAGTACACTGGAACTTCAACGGACCAAAAACTTAATCATGCATGTAACTGTTCTAGCATTATGGTAGCCTACAGTGCTTCAATTCCTCAACTGAAGGTAAAAGCAGTAACACAAAAATATAGGCACAAAAAATGATTTGCAAAAGCGTAGAAAGTAAGTAAATAATGCTATAAAGCTTTTGATATAACCAGTAAGCTGAAATTACAAAACAACATAGCTAAACACAACAAAAATATCACTTTGCACATGCTCCCGGATAATACATGTATCCTATACGATCCTATACAAAATGGTAGGAGTTGATAAAGCTAAAAAAACGAGGACAAAATATGATAGAAGACATCGACTCCTAACTTTCCTCCTGACAAAGTATAAACATGTCTTATTTGGGTAGGGATCGGAAATTTAGAAGGGAATCGCGACCGCCTCACTCTCGTGGTGGTGGAGATCTTAGGTGGATCTGGAAGATTCTGGCTGCGTGGTATAGCATATCCAAGGAAGCTACGTGGGTGATCTCGAGTGGGCTGTGCAGGCTTTGTCTCGCTGACTAGTGGGAGACCGAGGTGGCTCATGATCCGAAGAAGCATGGTGTGATTATGTGCTATAGTGACCTTGGCTCGGGCCATCCGCTCTTCTAACGACGCCTATGTAGTAGCAAGTGCACAGACAACATCCATAGCAATGACTAGCTCCTAGGCCGACATGGATATGACTGCGGAGACTATTCTTTGTATAGGAAGGGCCCGGCGAGTGTCGATGAGTGCAGGGGCGAAGGAGGTGGAGATGGAGGAGGCGAATGCGGGCTGGGTCCTCTCCCACCTCCACCTCCACCTCTGGAGACATGATGCTCTCCCTCGGTGGGTCCTCGCCACATCATCTGCTTTGCCTTCTTACAACATTTGGAGAATAATGGAGATCGCATGTATAGAGATCGCTCGATTAGATAAGACACAGTCTGTGATCATGCCGCTCTATATGTGGCTCCTCATGGAACCCTAGATGCTCTAGGACCTAGCTCAGCAATCTCGGCATCCATAAAGGAAAGGTCTCCGCTCGAGCCAGGTCCTTGAGGTGGACCTTCTCCTCAAAATGCAAGCGAGAAGTATTGTGAGCTCGAGAGGGACTAAACCAGAATCCCTTGGAGATCCTGTATAAAGCCTCGAGTATAGCTCCTTGTTCGTTGGATCAAAGGACATCTACAAATTTATAACATTATTACCAAAGGACTATTATCTAATCCCCAGCAATAATGATATGAAACTTGTTTGTTGTATTTCTTTGCAAATATGATTGATTAAAAGCGGTTTCCTTAATAGTAGATAAATTTCTTTCTGGGTTTGATCATGATTACGCAAATTAATGCAGGTCGAGACAAGTAATAAAGTGGACCCAGAATCTGAATGCTCGATCCCACAGAGATCTCAAGAATGATCAATCAATTACCCTGACAACTCAAGCTCTATACTATTTGGACTATGATAGACAATTGATATATTCCTAGCAACCTTTAAAATAATAAAATAATAAAGATATGTAAGGCGAGAACAAAATGAAATAATCTTTAATAAAAGAATAAAAAAAAATTAAAGAATTGGACTGATCAGTTAGCTTTTGAAGGAGCACGTGAAAATACAGGTTATTGTGAAACATCGATTCTACTTAGAACTGACTCTGTAACTTTGCTTCATGAACCTCAGTTTAGAATCAGTCCCGAGGAAGATGGTAATGCCTGTGGATCTCTCATACTTGACACATTTCATCATCTAATCTTCCTGTTTATTTAGAAGATAGAGGATTAGATAACTACTTTAATCTGAGGATTGCCTTGTTAAGGTATTTTCTTTTGATACTTCATACCCGAACATGGTGTTTGTAAACCTTAACTCTGAACATAGGCAAAGCATGTGTTTACACTATCTTGGTTTCTCATCCTCAAAATTGGAATCAGTTCATTCTTTCCTTGATTAGATCCTTGCTAACACGGGATTGAACTTCTTTATTAGTCAGTGAACTCTGCTCATTTTAATTTATAAGTCATTCAACTCATTCTCGGTTTCAAGTGAGAAGAAGATTTATCGATTAAAATTTAAAAAGCTCATTAGATCCCCAATACTAGGTTCGCATACCCTTGAGAAATTGTTCAATACTCTCAGGAATGCCTTCTATGTGTCACTCAGAGGGCCTCCTGGAAATCAGAGAATGCAACAATCCTATTATAGGTATAGGACACTGATATTTGGATCAGATAATAAAATAAACAAAACCAGCAAACAAATTCCAAATTGAAGTTCAGTAGTCTCTGATAAATTTATGCAGGAAAGATAAATTCTAACAACAGAGTAAATTCAACGGAAGCTGGGTTTCTAAATTACTTCATTACGCTACTTGGTGGCTCCTGATCAAAGAACTCTTGTAAATCCGAAGCTGAATGTTCGAATTCCAAGAATTTGTTTGGACTTCAACGAACCATGCGATATTTGAAGAAAATAACATTACGCATTCAGCTTCAACTTCAGCGACTAATCAGGATCCATAAATTGAATGGAAATAACAATCCCAATCTAATATAATCTAAAATATGACAAAACAAAGAAAAGGAACAGAAAATTAAAATACGAGCCTTAGGCTACGGACTTCTTATTACGGGCCGCCAAGAGCTACTTTCAGCCGATGCGCGGTGCGTGTTATAGGGTTTTGGAAGTTGGGCCACAACCGATGCACTGTTGTGGATTTGATTCAGCCCGTTGGTTGTTAATGTCGCGACCTCGATTCTTTGTCGCGACCTCAGTTGTCTCAATTATGTCGCAGGAGCTTTTATTTGGTCGTGACTTGTCTTCAGCATCTCTTGGATCTGATGTCGTGACAAATGAATGATGTCGCGACCTCATTTCTTTGCAGCTAATGTGCGACCAGCGGCGATGTCGCGTCGCCCATTACTAACTGCGGTGATATCGCGACCCTTTGAAAGGCGTCGTGACCTTCTTTCATATGGCGATGTCGCGACCATTGATGTCGCGACATATTGTGATTCAGTGTTGATGTCACGACCTCCATGTCTACTGCCAAACTTCAATTCTGTCGCGACCTCGAAGTGGTGTCGCGACATCATGTCTGCTTCTTCACTAATTTATGGTCGTCTGATTTGGTGTTTCTGTTGCGACCTTGGTGTGATTCTTCATTACTGTCAAGGTCGCGACATCAAGTCCTTTCTTTCAAAATTAGTTGCGACTTCTTTTACTTGCGAAGGCTGTTCTTGTGGCTTTGTAGACAGATCCTTGTCGCGACCTCATGGTGGTATCACGACATCATTTATCTCGCTTGCCCCACGGTGTCGCGACGCCGAAATGAGTCGCGACATGAACCTCTTCATTTGACTGGATTCTTTTAATCTTAATCAAGTCATTCTTTGTCTCAACTACATGCTTAGTCACGACTTCGCGTTCGCTCTTAGGTTTCTTCTTGAAGCCAAATTTGTTGAAGTCGTGACTTGGGAGTACTGAAGCGCACTTCTGTGTCGCTACTTAAATTCAGTATTGACTTCAATTACGCTACTAATAAACAAAGCCCCGGCAAGAAATTCCAAGGCGAAGTTCGGTAGTCTACGATAAATTTACGCAGAAAGATAAATTCTAACAACGAGTAAATTCAACGGAAAATTTGGGTTTCTAAATTACTTCTTTACACTAACGGTAGCTCCCTGATCAAAAGAACTCTTTGTAAATCCAGCGCGGACGTTGAATTCCAAAACTTGTTTGGACTTCAAACAAACCCGGGTAGTAATTTGAAGAAAATAACATTACGCATTAAACTTCAACTTCAGCGACTAACATCCGAGATCAAGAGAATTCAAATGAAATAACAATCTAATCTAATCTAATCTAAAAAAATAACGACCGAAACAAAAAGGCAGAAAATTAAAATACGAGCCTTAGGCTGCAGGACTTCTATAATTACGTAGCGAGCTACTTTCCTTGATATGTTTGCGTATTTATAGGGTTGGAAGTTGGGCCCTAACCCGTGCACCTGTTTGTGGTTTCAGATTCAACGGCCCCATTTAGTTGTTAATGTGCAACCTCGATTTGTCGTCTACCTAAGTTGTCTCAATTATGTCGCAGGAGCTTTTATTTGCTCGTGACATCGCCCGACATCTCTTAGATGCGATGTCGTGTGGTGGTGATGTCAGCGACCTCATTTCTTTGCAGGCGTGTCGCGACCAGCGGCGATCTTCAGCGACCATGATACCTTGCGGTGATGCTTCGCGAACCGAGAAAGGCGTCGTGACGCTAACGCCTTAACTGATGTCGCGACCAGCGGCGATGCGACCAGCGGATGATCTTCGCGACATATTGTGATTCAATGTTGATGTCGGCCTCCGTATCTCTTTATCAAACTTGGTCTGTCGACCTGAGTGGTGTCGCGACATCATATCCACTTCTTCACTAATTTGCCATTACCGTCACGATTTGGGTGTTTGTTGTGACCTTGGTGTGATTCTTCATTACTGTCAAGGTCGCGACATCAAGTTCTTTCTTTCAAAATTAGTTGCGACTTCTTTTACTTGCGAAGAAATTTGTTCTTGTGGCTTTGTAGTGGATCCGCATGCGACCTCATGGTGGTATCACGACATCATTTATCTCCTTTTGGTGTCGCGACATCGAAATGAAGTCGCGACATGAACTTCTTCATTTGACTAGTTCTTTTAATCTCGATCAAGTCATTCTTTGTCTCAACTTCCTTCTTCAAGTCACGACTTCACTTGTTCACTCTTGGTTTCTTCCTTGGCGAATTTGTTGATATCGTGACTTGGAGATTCTTTTAGGCTTGCACTTCACAGCCGCTACTTAAATTCGATTTGACTTCAATTAGCGCTAATAAACAAAGCCAGCCGAAAATTCCCAGGCGAAGTTCGAGTAGTCTCACGATAAATTTACGCATGAAAGATAGAAATTCTAACCCATGAGTAAATTCAACGAGCGGGTTTCACAAATTACTTCTTTACATAGTGCTCATGATCAAAGAACTACGCTAAATCCAGCTGGGCGTTAATTCCAAAATTTGTTTGGACAAACAAACAGGTAGTAATTTGAAGAATAACATTACGCATTCGGCTTCCTTGGCGACTAACATCGAGATCCGGAAATTCAAATGAAATAACAATCTAATCTAATCTAATCTAAAATACTTGACAAAACAAAGAAAGGAACATAAAGAATTAAAATACCGAGCCTTAGAGGCTGCGAGACTTCTCGTTGAGACGTAGAAACTACTTTCACAGCCGATGCTTGACTGCGTATTTATAGGGTTTGGAAGTTGGGCCCTAACTTCGATGCACCTATTTGTGGATTTCAGATTCATTGGCCCATTTGGTTGTTAATGTCGCAACCTCGATTCTTTGTCGCTACCTAAGTTGTCTCAATTATGTCGCAGGAGCTTTTATTTACTTTCATTGACTTGTCTTGACATCTCTTAAGATGATGTCGTGGCAATTTGAATGATGTCGCGACCTCATTTCTTTGCAGCTGATGTCGCGACCACTGACTGATGTCGCGACCATGATACCTTGCAGCTGATGTCGCGACCACTGAAAGACGTCGTGACCTTCTTTCCTTATGCGATATCGCGCGACCACTGACTGATGTGACCCGCTGAATGATGTGCGACATATTGTGATTCCAATGTTGATGTCCGACCTCCATGTCTCGCATCAAACTTCAGTGCAGTCAGCGACCTCGAGTGGTGTCAGCGACATCATCACCTTCTTCGCTGGTATGGTGCGATGCGATTTGAGTGTTTTGTTGCGACCTTGGTGTAGTTCTTCATTCTTTATCCAAGGTCGCGACATCAAGTCCTTCTTTCAAAATTAGTTCGCGACTGCTTTTACGAAGAGCTGTTCTTACGGCTTTGTAGGCGGAATCCTTGTCGCGACCTCATGGTGGTATCCATGACATCATTTTATCTCCTTTTAGGGTGTCGCGACATCGAAATGAAATCGCTGACATGAACTTCTTGTTTGACTAGTTCTTTTTAATCTCGATCAAGTCATTCTTTGTCTCAACTTCCTTCTTGATCCGACTTCACTTGTTCACTCTTGATTTCTTCTTCAAAGCGGAATTTGTTGATGTCGTGACTTGGAATTCTTTGGAAACTGCACTTCTGTCGCTACTTGATTCCGATTTGACTTGATTCTATTTAGTAATAAACAAACTGACAGAAAAATTCAAAGCTGAAGTTCCAGTAGTCTACGATAAATTTCTGCATGAAAGATAGAATTCTAACAACGAGTAAATTCAGCGGAGTGGGTTTCCTAAATTACTTCTTTACACTAGCGGTAGCTCCACCCGATCAAAAGAACTCACATCAAATCGAAGCTGGACGTTCGAATTCCAAAATTTGTTTGGACTTCAAACAAACCAGTGATAATTTGAAGAAATAACATTACGCATTGGCTTCAACTTCAGCGACTAACATCGGATCAGAGAAATTCAAATGAAATAACAATCTAATCTAATCTAATCTAAAATATGACCAAAACAAGAAAAGGCAGAGAAAATTAAAATACGAGCCTTAGAAATTTGCCAGTTCTCATTACGAGCATGAGAGCTACTTTCCTTGATAACAGGCTGCGTGTTATAGGGTTTGGAAGTTGGGCCCTAACTTCGATGCACCTATTTGTGGATTTCAGATTCACTGGCCCATTTGGTTGTTAATGTCGCGACCTCGATTCTTTGTCGCGACCTCAGTTGACTCAATTATGTCGCAGGAGCTTTTATTTGGTCGTGACTTGTCTTCAGCATCTCTTGGATCTGATGTCGCGACCTCATTTCTTTGCAGCTGATGTCGCGACCACTGACTGATGTCGCGACCATGATACCTTGCAGCTGATGTCGCAACCACTGAAGGACGTCGTGACCTTCTTTCCTTGTAACTGATGTCATGACCACTGACTGATGTCGCGACCACTGAATGATGTCGCGACATATTGTGATTGAGTTGATGTCACGACCTCCATGTCTACTGCCAAACTTCAATTCTGTCGCGACCTCGAAGTGGTGTCGCGACATCATCTCTTAACTTCCCGCACAATTTATAGTGCGTCACGATTTGGTGTTGCATTGCGACCTTGGTGTGATTCTTCATTACTGTCAAGGTCGCGACATCAAGTTCTTTCTTTCAAAATTAGTAACGACTTCTTTTACTTGCGAAGGCTGTTCTTGTGGCTTTGTAGACAGATCCTTGTCGCGACCTCACGGTGGTATCACAACAACATATATCTCCTTTTGGTGTCGCAACATCGAAATGAAGTTGCGACATGAACTTCTTCGTTTGGTATTTCTTTTAATCGACCCGAGTCGTTTCTTTGTCTCGACTTCCTTCTTGATCACGACTTCACTTGTTCACTCTTGATTTCTTCTTCAAAGCCCAAATTTGTTGATGTCGTGACTTGGAATTCTTTAGGCGGAACTTCACATTTGTGACTTAAATTCAGTTTTGACTTCAGTGCTGCTGCGAGGCTTATTTCTTATGATTTTGCTAAAATTTGATTTACCTGGCATATTTTCTGCAGGTGGAATTTGATTCAATTATCAGTTTTCTGCCAACAATACAACATTATTCTCATTATAAACTCAGAAAAATGGATTAAAAATCTAATGAGTTTTTGGACTCATCAAATTCCCCTAAACTTAAAATTTTGCTTGTCCCCAAGCAAAGAAAAGAAAAATTGACATCTCGAACAAAATAAACATAAAATTTTAAGGACATTTTAAATTTATTCCAGTCTTTCTCATTTGCATTCCATCCTTCGATATGGAATTAAGAGATATCACTATTATTTCAAATTTAGGTTTTTTTTTGATGCAAGAAACAGAGGCATAGTGTACTTCTATTTACAAAAATTTCTTGATAAACTAAATGTATTTAAGCAGTTTATTTAACAAGTCTTGATGCATTATTGTGTGCGAGTCATCAATCCTTTTCATCTTCATGTTGAATCTAGTTAACTTACGGGAGTTTTCTTGGGTGTCAAAGAGGGTGTCCCTTGTGCTTTGTTTTCAGTGCTTCTACTTGCCTCTTGTGATATTTGATGGTTCAGCCCAGGAGAATCCTGATGGGGTCTTTCGGAAGAGCATGTGTTGGGCTTAGGTAATTGGGTAGATAATGGAAAAATTTAGGTTGTAAATTACCCAGTTTCCATCTTGTTTCTACATTGTTGCCTCCAACTTTCTTCCTTTTTCTTATTTGTTCCTTTCTGATTCTCCTCAATCTTAGCCTGATTCCTCTTTTGAATTCTTTTATGGAATTTCACGAATGTCGATTAATCTATGCATAATAGGATTGTTCACGTACTACGATTTCTAGGGTCCCTGCGGTGACCTGAGAAGGCATTCTGAGTATTAAACAATTTCTCAAGGGTATGCGAACCTAATATTGGGGATCTAATGAGCTTTGTAAATTTTAATCGATAAATCTTCTTCTCACTTGAAACCGAGAATGAGTTGAATGACTTATAAATTAAAATGAGTAGAGAGTTCACCTCGATTCGAACGATAAGTTCGATCAGGTGTTAACGGATCTAATCAGGGAAAAGTGGCTTGTTCCAATTTTGAGGATGAGAAACCGGTATAGTGTAAACCCATGCTTTGCCTCGTCTTAGGAGCTAAGGTTTGATCCATGTTACTGGGTATGAAGTATTGAAAAGAAAATACCCAAAGCAGGCAACTCGGATTAAAAAGTAGTTATCCTAATCCTCATCTTGAAATAAACGGGGAAGATTAGATGGAAGAATGTGTCGTTAAGGAGAGATCCACATGGCATTACCATCTTCCTTGGGCCAGTTCTAAATACGAGGTTCATGAAGTAGAGGATTACGAGTTATGCGAGGAATTGATGTTTCCATGATATTTGTATTTTTCGATGCTCCCTTGAGCTAAGCCCGATCAGTCCGATTCTTTAATTTTTTTTATTCTTTTATTTTCAGCATTATTTCATTTTGTTCTCAGTTTACATATCTTTATTCTTTTATTATTTTAAAGGTTGCTAGGAATATATCAATTGCCTATCATAGTCCAAATAGTATAGAGCTTGAGTAGTCAGGGTAGTTGATTGAGAATTCTTGAGATCTCTGTGGGATCGATGTCACAGACTTAAATCCACTGATACTTAATTCGACACAGTACACTGCGAATCATGGATCAAACCCAGAAAGAAATTTATCTACTATTAAGGAAACCGCTTTTAATCAGTAATATTTGCAAAGAAATACAACAAACAAGTTTCATAGCATTATTGCTGGGGATTAGATAATAGTCCTTTGGTAATAATGTTATAAATTTGTATATGTCCTTTGATCCAACGAACAAAGTTTTTGGCGCCGTTGCCGGGGATCGAAAGAATTAATTAGATCAATATTCTGACGAAAGAAGGAAATACTAATTTGGACATTTTTAAGAAAAGAACAAAAATAGCTTTTCAAGCAGTGACCACATCAGTCACTAATTTTTAACAAGCCATGTTGAAAATATTTGTTAGGTTTGACTAATCCTATTAATATGAGTATGCTTTGATTTCAGGAAAACCTTTAATGCATAGGAAACAGGGATCTGACCTGATTCCAGCCGACACCGAATTGAAGAACGGCTCTCGAGAGCTTAAAGACAAAAGAAGTAGAAGAGACATGACCAAACGGAGAGGAGCCGGAGGACCGGCGACCACGGAGAGACCCTCCATTCTTGACCTGATGGAGGGGATTTACAGGCTTTATTATTCAAGAAGAGTATTTTGCAATCAGACAGCCTACAGTGGATGCAAACAATTTTGAACTAAAGCCAGCTTTAATTACAATGGTTCAGCAACATCGATTTTCTTGGTCATCCCACGAACCGAATGAGCACACGGAAGATTTCTCGGGGATGGCTAATCTAGGTGAGGATTGAGCGGTGTGCGACCAGTGATAAAACTACATCTCTTCCATTTTCTTTGAGAACATAGCAGCCATGGTATGATCATACCATATGGATTATGTTGATACTTGGGAAGGGGATTGGTAGAAACTTACTTAAGCGATTCTTTCCCCATCTCTCCTTCATAGAGAGGCAGAAGAATAAATTGTATTCAACGAGGGCGATGAGAGCTGTATGTCGCTTGAAAGATTCAAGATTGCTGAAGAGGTGCCAATGCATGGAATAGACTTGAAGACAGACGAATATATTGTATCACGCTCAGATAGTACATCAGTATTATCGATGCTTCATCTTTGTGGAGCATTCAAGCGAAAAAGAGTCTTGAAGAATGAGAGATCGATGGGGACTGGCAAAGGTACGACATAGGCTTCCGTTTGAGTTTTCAAGAGGGAGTAGCGGAGGAAGGGTCATAGAGTGAGGCGAGATGGCGACCATGGAGCTAAGTTGGATCTTTATAATGCAGGGATGGACAAATAAGAGGAAGATGCACCTTTGCTCATGAAATAGGAGCGGTGGAAGAAGGAATTGATGAGAAGAGTGCGATGTACCAACATAAGAAGATTCTTATGGTCTTTGAGGAGGTTAGAAATACGTGAGCAGCAAAGAAGTTATCATTTCAAGCCAAATCTAACTTTTGCCCATTACACTCTGATCAAACAACGAGGAACCAGTAGAATTTCTCATATAGTGGAGGGCATTACATGGCTGAGGCGGGAAACTTATGGGCGAAACTAGTGCGGGAAAGGGTTAACATTGGAAGGTTACTTGATCATTTTGAATATGAGTTTTAGAGCCGGAAAGAAAACCGGTTAGTTATCATATCAGTGCATTATTTGAAGGCGAAGGAACGAATTCTTGGTAATTTTGAGAAAATACAAAGGAAGCGATTAGCGAGTGATTGAAGATCGAAGATTATCAGTCCCTCTATTTGTATGCGGTAGGTATACTCGAAATGAAATCGCGACATGAACTAGCCGGTTATTTATTTCTTTCAATCTCGACCAAGTCATTCTTTGTCTCAACTTCCTTCTTAGTCACGACTTCCTTGTTCCTCTTCGATTTCTTCTTCAAAGCTGGAATTGCTGAAACCGCACTCCGCCACGCGACTTCAAATCAGCTTCACTTTAATTATAGTCAAGCAGTCATTTCTTATGATTTTGCTAAAATTTGATTTTCTCACGATTTTCCCTGAAATTGAATTTGATCTAACAATGATCAAGCCACAACAATTCAACATTATTCTCATTATAAACTTTAAAATGGATTAAAAATCTAACGAAGCTTTGACTCATCACTCCCTCTACGCCGCAGATATGAATAAGCGTAGCCAGTCGGTCCGGCGGTCCAAGGCGAGGCGCGCGTCTTAGGTGTCGTAATATCCGCGGGCTCGAGCACCCCGCAGCCGTCGGCGTTGAATTCCGATTCAGGACTAGCACCCCCGGATGTCATAGTGTGGTAGAACTCAAGCACAACACGGATAAGAACCGTCATCAATATGAGCGCAAAGAAGAATGTTCTTCACAACCGCATCAATCACCAAGAGTCGTCCAAGTACAATGTCAATATCATACTCGATCTATATTAAACACCCGCACAGCATCCATGTTCCCCCCGGACGGACGTAACCCAACATAGGGCGTCGATCCCAAGGCCGGCAAGTGATAGCCGGGCGACAACTCGCCACCACCTGGGAGGAGGCGACCGGCGGCCTGGGACCAGACTCGCCGACCGGGCGGTCCAGCCCATTGAAGGCGGCCTCTGGTCTCACGAAGAGAAGGTCACGGTGTCCCATCGGTTGATATCGCCAGACGGGGCTCAGCGGCCGAGCCTCCCCAGAGGCAAGCAGCGTAGGGGGCCACGTGTGTCAGTTCCCGCAGCCTGGTCCGGAGAGTGAGCGCTCACGTCGGCGTCCCGTGACGCCTTCTCCCTAGGGTATCGAACCCCGACCCTAGGCCCATAGCGTGATGATTCCATGGCTACAATCCACAGTCGTGGTCCAACAGCACGCAGGCAGAGAAAGGCCTGAAATGCGGTGGCTCACGGCCAGCCGACAAAGGACCTGTGGCGCAGGGCAATAAAATTTGCCAGGCCCGGGGGCACTCCGCAGAACACCCAAGAAGGCAAAGATCATTCAGCATCTACAACAAGTAGTTCAAGGCATACAGATCACTAAAACCCTAAGAATGTAAGCACATAGAAGGTGGCAATCACTAAGTCAGTCTCACTAGGCAGAGATAGAAAAATGGGACGCCACACTGACAAGTCGGTAATCGGGTTTCGCTTAATGGTAATGGAGGCACTGGAGTCAAAGGTACTGTGTGCACGTGCACTCAAGGGATGTATGGTGTGGAATGGAAATGAGCGTCCCTTTATGTAAAGTTCGGGCACTGGCTGGTCCAGGGCACTAAAAAGGAGACAGTGGAATGAATTTCACATTATCACAAATTCATGCCCGCCTCCATCAACTTGCGTAAAAAAATGTAAAATTTAATCTTATAAGAAAATAAATTAAAATGTGTCAAACATAAACATAGAATAAAAATAAATAAAAAAATAAAGTAAGATTACTAAAAATTAAAAAATTTATATTTAGCCAAAATTAAGGTAAAGAAAATTACTAAAAATAAAGTAAACTGAAAATTGACCAAATTAAGCTAAAACTTCAAAATACCAGTCGCAGCTTTGTCTCAGTGGAGAATGCAAACCAAATTTCCTTTCAATCGGTTCCATCCGCCGGAGGACGCGGCGATATTCGACTCGCAAAGATGCGCCAGCCTTTCGTTTACGCTTAGCTCCTTCAGCGTTCACTTCGTCAAAAGCGTTATCGTTCTGGTAGGAGGACTGATGCAAACACTCCATCAATCGCTTTACTATCTACCACCTCGTCGCACCAGGCAATGGTTTCAAGACTGGACTGACTGTTGCATCACGATCCTTGAAAATGTCATCTTCGCTAGTCAGTGCTTGTTACTCGGCGAAAAATATCGAGCCCAATGTCATGTTTCCTAAATGAGTCAAGATGACTCCATTCCAAGAATTGATTATCGATCGAAGTGGCCAAAATGGTCTTCTCCCGTGATAATCGCAACAAGGATTAGCCCACTCGCAATATTCTAAGATCGCTAACACAAACCATCGGTAGTAGAATCTGTCCACCCTTACCAACACATCCCCAACTATCCCCTTAGAATTCTTTACCCACTCAGATCGCCAATGACATGATGTTGGTACAAGCTCTAAACCCGGGGTCAGCCTATACAACTCATTGGCAAAGAGGGTTTACACGCCCCCAAGTCCACAGCCATAATGCTTTGTATCTAAGTGCAAGTTCCTCCAATGTTGATCGATATTGGGGAATCCCGATCTGCATTTCATCGGGTCTTGCTCACGATTGTACCTACTTGTTCATAGTTAGAAGGCTTTCAATGCCCAACCCTCTCGATCGTACAGCCCTTCAAAAATTCCTCAGATATGTCAACTGCCAACTGCGTTCAAGCAAGTGGATATTTAATTTCACTACTTTAGCACTCCCAAATCTCCCAGCCCGGTCGCCGATTTTCGCCTTCTTAGTGCTAAGGTGCTGGAGGTGTTTTTCTTCACAGAATCTTTCCATTATTATTCTCTGTGCCCACCTTCCTTCCTTTCTTCCTGCTTCTTCAAGAATAATGGGTAATCAAGTTGTCAATTTCTTCCACTCTCAACGTGATGATAGCTTACTCATCCATATCCTGAGTCTGAAGAACCTATTTGAAGAACCCTTGGATTTGGGTGTTGTTGTAAAAGTAATCCTCTTTCCCTGGTTTATGTCCTGCAAATTCTATATCAACATCAGATATCAATTTTATTAAGGCTACTTCCAAATGATCTACTCTTCTTGTTCAGCAGGTACTTTCCATGACAATTTTTGAGCTAATTGTGTAAGATCACATTCTCGCTCTTCCACAATCTCACCCACCGCCGCTCGATTTAAATAACACTTGCCTGGTCAGGGAAAAGACGGTGATACCGCGGTTGAGACGAGGAACCAACCGTTGTCGGGTAACTCCAGGAGGTACATATACGTGAGGTTAGCTTCCAAGGAAAGATTAGGTGTCCTCCACAAGCATATGGCCACTATATCAGTATCATCAGGGCTTGTGTCGCCCAATACATCATGCTCACATTAAATCTTCACCGAGTAAGCAACGGGATGCAAGTTCTTCTAGTTACAGTGGATTGGTAAATGATGCATGGGTTGAATCGTGATTTTCGTCACCTGACACCTGCTTTCTCATGTAGCCTTTTTCCTTTCAGCTTCCACCTTCCTAGCTAAGGTTGATCATCTTTGTTTCATTTCCATGTCCTAAAGTAAAATTCCTCCCCTCGTGGGCTGGAAGGCCTCATTTTCCACCTCCTGGTTTGGTCTATCCCATCCCTTGTGTTTCAAATTACACCAAAAGTCCATGTTTCCATCCAAGCCAAGCCAAGAAGTCCCCTCTTCCACACATTGTTTCTAGTAATTCCTTCATGCTTCATGGTCGAGACATACTTCACTATAGAAGTGATCTACAAGCATCCAAGTACAAACCATGATGCGGGGTAAAGTAATCGACATGGTCTCCAAGTGAATCCTCTCCCAAAGACCGAGAAACTTTCATTACCGCGGGCAAGAAACGTGTGGATTTGCCTCTTTAAATTGCGCTGATCTTGTGAGGCAATCGAATATTTTTGGCACTTTGCTCCGCACCGCCAACTCCTAATGGTTCGTCTCTCGAATTGCCATATTTTTGGCTTTGTCCTTTGAGGGTTATAATGGGAATGCCTTAGCTTCATCAAATCCATATATCGGGTTACAATTCCCTCCTTAAAAAGTTATGCACACTTCCTCAAAATCCCGATATGGTGTATGGATTTTCATTCCCTCCACACTATGAAAATCGCTGGGAAGCATGTGGCACCAGTCAGGTCTCACAATCATACCACCAAAGAGTAAAGATAGAAGGTGCACTCACCCTGTAAGGCGTATGTGGTCCCCACACCTGTGATGTTGCTGGATTCATGGTGAGCCGCGACCTCGTCATTCTCGTGCAGAGGATCCATGTTTTCACCTGTACACTAACTTCAATACAACTTCGATCGCTGGTGTACATACTTTATAGTTCACATAGATATATAGCCTCTATCCCAGTGATGGCAAACATACAGCAAAATGACAAAGCAAGAACAAATAAAAAGGGCTTGCCAAGAAGGATCATTGTTAAGGCAAATAAAATGATCGTAATAAAATACAAAGACTGTTAAGTAAGGAAAACTTGAATTTAACAAAAGAGTTAGCACGTTTCAATACTCAGAATGGATTGCGCACATATCAACTCATCATCTATAGTTTGGCACCACTCGACATAACGGCGCCATTTGATTCGCCACTTAAGTGATCTAGAATCAACAAAATTTGTTCTATTTTCCTATCACGTGAGTCAAGCCAATGCAGATAGCGGCCCAGGGTCAAACACGGGACGGCTTTCATCCCACAGTCGATCTGTATCAGATTCAAAATGCAGAGGCTTCATTTGATTCTTGATTTACAAAGTATGGGTGTCAAGTATGTCACTAGGCTAACTATAATGTAATTAGAAATGAGGTTAGAGGTGGTGAACTCAAGGTTTGGGTCACTAGATTGACATAATGAAGTTATAAAGGTGTCCCCAAGTTATTTCATTGGGAAACGACATAAGAAGTCAACAATAAAAACTGATCTTTGTTTAGCTTTAAAAAATCAACCTTAAAAACACTTCATTTGAGTCAAAACACTTACTCGAGCATTTAATGTTCCAGCAATTTGAAAAATACATCATTTAACCTAATTTCGTGGTTCAGAATGATATCTATCGATGCCGTTGTATCTTACCATTAAGAATACATCAACCTACATGCCAAGTATCACTCAAAGGAAAGAGCATTAAATAGTGCATTAAACCTCAGTTTGAAAGTTTGAATACATAAATTTAGTAATTGGCCATTTAAGACAAGAACAATTCCATAAACCTCCAATAACTAACTCAGTACAACCCTCCCTCTCTAAGGCTTAGGCGGCCAAACATCCTTGAGTTGTCATCCCTGCAGTGTGTCTGCAGCCAAGAAAATGAGAGAAAGAAGAGGGAAAATGAGAGAAAAACAAACTCTAAAATGAAAAGCTCTGCATGGATTGAACAAATTAGCCAAAAAGCTAGGTTGGCAAAACGTCATATGTGAGCTTATGTAGCCTTACACAAAAGATGAAATACCAAAATAACTAAGAGATACTATGATTACAATGGGACAAAATGGAATTCATATAATAAACGCTCGTTTGATAAAAATAGAGGGGTAGCAATCCTCACTATGCATTGAATTCCTCGCTTATATAGCAAAATTTGAATTTCGCTTATGATAGTAATCCTTCGCTTATAGCTTGTAATTGAAGGTGAATAAAATTTGAATTCGCTTATGCATAGTAATTTTCAAGATATAGTTAAATTTCATATGATAGTTTAAAATTTAATATAGCTAAATTTTAATCCTATGAACTTTTCGCTTTATGCAGCACTTCGACTCAGATTGCCTCCCGCACTCCAGATTTCCTCCATTCCGTTTTCGACATTTCTTCATCCCAAATTTTGATGAAATCGCCAAGATTTCTCACATTTGAACTCCAAGATGCCAAAACATCACACCACGATAAGCTTTATACATGATGGCGATATTCCCAAACCCCAGAACTACCAAAAACAACCTCAAAACAAAATCGCAGTAATTAATCCTGACCTCGTACATGTCAATCTACGATCAAGGATTTAGTAATGAAAGCACTTAAACCTATCTTAAATAGGACTCAAAATAACACTTTTTGGGTACTAATCACTTAACGTACTTCACACGTAAGTCACTTTAGGGTCACACAACATTCGTATAAATCCAAATGAACAATTTACTCTTGAGTGTTCAGTTAAGCCTCCTAAAAAACCACTCATTTTGCAAAACTTTTCCATCAATACTCTTTTGGACTCGCTACCCAAATATTATTGAAACAAATTTCAAAATTATGAAACTCTGCATCAGTCTTTATATATCCAAATGACATCTCTTTAAATGTTCAATTTAAAATTCCTTTTCTCTAAGGCCCCTCAACTACAACACAAGTTATACATTTTGATGCCAAACTGGCTAGCCTAACAATCACCCATCGTTATCCTTGATTTATGGGGTCTTAACTCCATAAATTGGAAAATGGTTTCTTCATTCATTTGAATCTGTGGTTCTGCCAAGGTTTCTTCTCCAATTGAATCACCCAATGATCACCAAAACTCAAGTTATTGTATTTTACATATAGATTACTCAAATTATATGTAACAGTATCTACAAATAAATTAATTTTGACAAATTTCACACTTTGTGTTACAATTTAAAATTCTTTAAGTAACTTATTCCCTAGAATTCTTCTATTTTACTCCAGAATTTGAATCATCAATGTGGATGAGTGAAACTCAACGTCCCCATACAAAACACTACAACAATACCAAATGTAGATAACCAAAATAAATTACAATGAGCTCACATTTCAATCGTATTTGAGACCATTAGACAAAGCAATCTTCCTTGTCCCTTCTATAAATTTTTTAGCCCATCTTATGGTTCTTACTAATTGAATCAATTCATTTCTGATGATTATAACTTAATCTATAGTCAAAAAGAACAGGCTAAAATATTTGACAAGATTTCTAAAACTCCAACATTCTCCTTTTTACATAACCATTCTCAAAACTAACATGCAATTTATCCAAAACTATGTCTATAATACTTGTATTGGTGGTTTGAACTTCATATAACCAAAACAGGTAAAAATCTCAAGAATTCAACCCAAGGTCCACCAATTCCTACCAAAACCATATAAATAGAAGGATTCCAAGGTGCTTATCACATACCAACTGTATTTTACCCACATAACTTCAACACCCTTGGTTAGGAGCTAGTCTCCTAATTCAAACTCTGTAGTATGGAGGAACTAACTCCAGTAGAAAAATCCATTTCAAGACACTAGACATCCAGTATAAAAGGATTCATGAAAATCCATGCCATTTCTTCTTCTCCTCTTCTCTTCCTCTCTTCTTCCTCTCTCTCTCTCTCACTGAAAACGCAGTTTCTAGTTCAGAGAGGACCAAAATGAGGGCTCTTGTTTGTCTCATGCCCCTTTTTTATAATCTCATCTTTTCCTTAATTACAAGTAGGTCCTCAATCACCAAGAAATTGTAAATCAACTTATGTTATTAGTATAATGGCCTCTCATCTTCTCAAATTCATGGTTTCATATCCTTTTGCAATTTACAAACTTTACCCCTCGTTTCTAGTACAAAATTCTGGTCTAATCAATTTATCGTTTCGCCAATTTCATATCCTTAAAAACTACTTTAAAAAAATACACTATAATTTAAATAATTAAGAAATCTTTGGTACACATATGTGCTCCCCTACTACATTTATCGTACACCCTCTCCCTGATCAAGGCACAGCTCTCAGCCTAGAGAAGACGCTTGTCGGGACAAGCTCACCCTCTCTGAGGTGCCCCAATCAGACCCAGACAGTGATGGTTTCCCACTCCTACCCAACATATCGCTGATCTATGTCGGCCTCCCATACACCCTATGGCGGCATTTGTATACTCGCCTTCCGATAACCGCGTTGTAGGCACTCCACCATGGCAAATGCCTTTCCAGCTCCCACATTAGTATTTAATTATATCCGTGACGCCCCAAAACTAAGGTCCCGCTGACCATCCGTCAACCTCACACCGCGGGTGTCGTGATATCTCGATACACATACCTATCGTGTCTCATTCATCGAGACTCATTTATGATTGTACCACTTACCCCCAGTTCCTCTCTCAACTATACCAAAATATTACCCAAGATCAGAGTCATTAATAGTCCCCAAGAGTTATTACAACACCTTATACAAAATCATATATTAACACTACTTTGTTATAATATATTTTATAAAATGCGAATATAAAGGCCACATGTCGCCTTCACACCACGCCTTCTCTGGATGAAAGCATCGTTCACCTGACATAAAGGAAACCTGAGGGAAAACCCCTCTGAACCCACAACTGAATTGGTCTTCAAAAACCTTAAGAAAGAAAAACCAAGTAATGTATAAATGAGCATCGACCCATCATTATAAGTGAAACAAAGAACCAAAGGTTCAAAGAATCTAAACCCGCTTGGAAAACTTGTTCAAAGGACCTTTCACTCGAAATCTTGCTTCAAGAACCCATGAAAACTCATTTCGAACGATTTGACGGGCACCATAAAGAAATGTTTTCTTGATGTTCAAGTTCATTAAAAAAACAAGAGGAGAAACTTAATCCCTCTCAACTAAAAAAATCTGTAATCAATCATCTGGGTTGTTTGTTTTTTCACAGTATAACAACCTATTTATAATATTATCCTGGACTAACCCTAATTAACTAGCTAAGATCATTTCAAACAAGCCCCAAGTAAGCATGTTCTCACAAATTTCAACAAATACAAAAATGGGTTTAGTTTCATGAAAATCAACCCCCATTAATTAAAATAAATAAAACGGTTCAGCCCAATTAAATTGCCCACCCAAGTTCTAAGTTAGCCCAACTCGCTCTGTTTGAATCACCACTTACGCTTACCCTCCCATTGAAGCCAATTTTGAAAGAGAAACTTGTTAATCGTGTCCAAATTCTACCAAGTGATTTCGGTGTGTAATCACCACTTTATGTTTCCTTGATCTTCAAATTCGATCTGTAATCGCCTCCATCTAGAACATTTATGGATCAGAAATGTGTTAACTTCACTAATCAACCACCAAAGGACTCATCATTCTTTCTCCTCAAAATGATTCACCCTCGAATCTCTTCACCTACATCAAATAGAGAAAGATCAAGAACATTAAAAGTAGCAAACATATTATACTCAATCAAAGAAACACTTTGTAGGCTTACTGTCATTAATCTTTCACTGATCTGAACTGGGTCCATCTCCCCTAGGATTCAAATCTGGATCTTCGTCGGAAATCCTTTCCTCATGTGTACCTAAACCTAATCTCCAAACTCAAAGTGATATCGCCTCCTTCCCTTTGTTGGTTGGGAAGTATATTGTTCATTGTTTTCTCAATTCCAAGCCCAACCTTCATGACTGACTTCACCATCCAACCCTTTCCATCCAAGCTATCCCTTTCATTTATGCAAAGGCATCAAACCAAAGGAGTCATGGATTAAACCATAAACAATCTTAAAAAAGGAGAATAAGAAGTAGTAGGTATGAATGGTCCTAATGTATGCAAACCTCTAAGGAATGGGAAAACAATCTCCTAAGTTTCACCTTATTAATGACAAAGAAAAGTTGAGATAAAGTCCCATTAACTACCCCGCTTAGTTCCATCCTGCTTCAGGATGACAAGTTGGTGAAAACAGAAGCTTAGTGCCCAACTCGCCCCATGTCTTCCAAAAGTGTAAAGCAAACTTAACATCCCTATATGACACAATACTCTAGGCACACCTTGAAGTTGCACTCATTTCCCGGAAAAGTCAAATCAGCTATGTGCTGGCATCAACTGCTTTATGGCATGGAAATGGAATGAAAGATCGCACTAAAACTATCCACAACCACAAAAATAACATTCACTCCTCATCTGGGCAGCTCTAAACAAAGTCCAACCATTGATATGTCTACCCATTGTCTACTAGGAAATGTGGCGGTGGCAAGCAACCCATGGGAAAAGTACAACCTTAGATTTGGCCTTCTACATGTAATGTGATCTACCACAAATGCTGGCCATATCTTTTTTTTTTCATCTTAGCTAAAACAATGCTCATGCAAGATTCTAAAGTTTTCTCTATCACCAAAGTGTCCATCACTCATCATGTGCCTCACGACTAATAATTCACGCATTGAACAATTTAAAGGCCACAACTTATTTCCTAAGGTGGTAACTATCATGTTATAGGAATTTTTCTAAATGTTGTCTTATCATATGCCATATCTCACATTAGCAAAATCAACATCATTGCATACATATCTTTCACATACTAAATCCGGCATTTTGGCACCCAAAGAAGAAGTACATACCTTTGGGATAAAGCATCAACAACCAGATTTTCCTTTACCTTATGTTAAAATTTCGAATAACATATGGAAAGTCTCAATGTAACTGAATCCATCTAGCATGCCTCTTATTCAACTTCTACCTCTGCCCGCTGAGATAAGTTCTAACATTCATGATCACTTAAGTGATTAAAACCCAGAGGGCCATAGATAGTGTTGCCAAGTCTCAAAGCCTCCCATCATGCATAGAGCTCCTGTCATGCTGTAGGTAATTCAAAGCTACCCTCCCAACTTCTCGAACAAAATGCTATCGGGTCGCGCTATCCTCGCATCAAAATGCAAATTTCCAATTCCATTCCCGTAATGCATTCAATCTTGTGTTTTGCGCAAGTCGTGCAATGCTAACACAAAAAGTGCAACATAACCTTTCTTTAAAACAAATGCATTTTCTCATCTGTCTAAATGAAACCAAATATTCTTTTAACACTCTCTCATTGGAGTGGTGTAGAAATTGTGCTAAAGTCTTGAACAAATCACGATAAAAACCAGCCAGTATGAAAGCTTTTACCTCAAGATGCTCTGAAGTAATAACATACTCCCTTGATCGCTTCTACTTTTCTTCTTCATCCACTTCAATACCTTTCCACTAATAACAAAACCAAGAAAAACAACTTTCCATGCAAAAGTACATTTATGAAAATTAGTATACAACTTTCATTTTCAAAGCAAGCAATACATCTTCAAACAACAACATGTTCATCTAAACTTGCCATACACTAGGATGTCATCAAAATAAACAACAAACAAACTTTTTCCAATGAATAACAAAATATTATTCACTAATCTCATGAAAGTGCTAGGTGCATTAGTAAGACCAATGACATAACTAACTATCTATACAATCCACAATTTAAATGCGCTTCCATTCATCTACCTCTTCATTCTGTATTTGATGATATCCACTCTTAAGATCTATCTTGTTGAAAAATACAAGACCATGCAACTCATCAAGCATATCATCTAACCTAGGGTATAGGATGACGACATTTACCGTAATACTGTTTCACATGCCCTCCGTAGCACGCCCATACGCCACGCCCCGCAACTTAAAAACCCAAAAGTACCGGTGCATCAAAGAGCATAGACTCATGGTTTCCCTCATATCCCTTTGCTCATCAACCTTCACTCGCTTCTTTGAAGCCCTTGTTTCTGGATTACTTTAGTTAACAATTTGATATCAATGTATAAAATCACCTGATGTTTAATACCCTAATATAGAGCCCACAGAACTCTTCTCCTTAAAACACATCCCTAACTCTTGCAAATAAAAAGAAAACAAAATATAAACTAGGAGGATTGGTTATTTCATCGTTAATGTTAGGGTAGGATTCTGAATGTTCATAAAAATCATTGGTTGATTTACATAAAAAAAGCCTTCCTAACCTCACTTTCTTTTGCATAGAAACTCATTTATGGTTTTTCCTCTCTCTCAACTAGTTCTTTTTCACTCTTTTTCTTTTCACTCTCATTTTTTTCTTGTAGTTTTAGCCTCACTCTTTCTTTTTTTCTCAACCTCACTCAATAATTTCATTTGATCCTCATAGACTTTCTTCGAGATGCTGAACAAGTAATCGATTTACCATCTTTACAAAGTCACCTATTTCAAACCCATCACATCACCTTTTATCATATTGCCAATGTATCTTGTAACAAGAGGCTAGCATGTGTAGGGAACCATACCGCAAAGAACACTTTGTCAACTGTACTCCCAACCGGGAAAGATACCAGACTTGTTTATTCACTCGACCTCCCCATTAATCATCCGCCAACCATCAGCTTGTAAGGCTCCTCTGATGCTCAACAAAGGCAAGCCCCAACTCTCTCAAATAAGTGCATAAGAAGATTGGTGTACAACTTCCCCCACTTAAACCATCATACTATACCTTCCTTGTTAAACTACATCTAGTATGAAATATACTCAATTCCATTTAGATCCACCTTGATTTGTGTGTTGTATGTCACAATGCTAAGTTCACCTTCCTCATCATATATGCTTTTCCTGTATCATCACCACTAACATCTCCAAAGGTGGAATATCACTGTACTATCATTCCTCACTTGCGCCCACTTCCTATATTATCTTTCATAATCACCCTTTATTGACATTGTGAATAATATGATCTGAATCAAATATTTGAAACATTTATCGTCAATGACACATTGACTGGTTTAAATTCTACTTTATGTTTTTTTGGTAGAGCCTTCCTGCTCTTCTGGAAGTCTCTTTTGGACTTGGAAATAGCTCAGACATGTGTTTCATTACATTTTGCTCACTTCACTTCCATGTGAGTAGAAACCTCAAGAATACTTTGTCGCTTCCCTTTCCTTTTCATAATCGCTTTTACACCTTCATAAATGATATGCAATCATGTTCCTCTGACCTAATACAATAAGTGTTATTGTAATCTACCATTAGTAGTCAAATCAGATTCAAACCATTCAAAACCTTGCATATTGTAAATCGCCTCGATCCCCAATAATAGTCTAATCATAGTAGCAACCTCCATTTCTGTTGAGATAATCTTCCACACTCTTCTGAACCTGTGTCGATTTGGCCGGAAAAGATCCCCATGATAATGGTCTGTGTATGGAATCTTCCATGAGTTTCTCAAATCATCCCAAGTGCATCAATAGGCTCTCGTAATTCCTCCTCTGTTTGCTAATTGATCCCACCAAACAAGTGCATAGCGTCTCGAACTCAAACAATCATGTTTTACTCTTCTTTCTAATAGTCAGGCAAATCAAAGATATCAACTCAATCTTCCCACCCTGCAACATGCCTCTGATCATTTCCTACTGAAAGATGGTATTTTCATTTTGATATCCCAAGGTTCCACCACCCATCACAATAAGTTTCTTTAAGCCCCTTTCACGCTATCAGTTCACTCGCCATATCGCCCACAGTATACTCATCCCCATCATCCTAAAGGATTAACTCCATCTTCATCAAATTCAGCTAATGAGTTCATGAGTACGCCTGTTGCCCCTAGCATTAGGACTTCCGCCGCTGACCCCTTTGTAAATTGGCTATGGTACGCCTCTCTCGTAATCCATTATATCCCCGATTTCCATTAAACATGACAAGCTGGTCATCAAACCGTTATTGGTGCTCATTGCAAATGCACCCATCCCGTCTCATTCCTTGGTTTCCACCCTCGTTGGACATTTAATCACCCAAAGAACAATGTTAGTAATAAAACCTCCTCACACACTCCTCACAGGTTTATACCAAGGATTGTTCCACCTCGTAGTTTCACTTTTCCGGATTTTCCCCAAACCATTCGCCACACTCTAGCCTTTTACCACTTTGTTTCACCTCAGCGTTCTTAAGAACTAGCCTGAACCTGAACACTCTACAAACAATGCGTTTAGTCCAACCACCAAAAAAACTTCAAGAAACAAGAATAAGAGAAACAAGTGTTATGGTTCCTAAAACATACTTAAACAAGTAAAGATCATTATAGGCAGAACATAAATCAACTAAGAACTCGTAAATTAATTCAATCTTTAAACTTGTTTTCTATTTTATTTTTCTTTTCTTTTCTTTATTTTCCAGCTATAAAAGTAAATAATAAAATAAAAGGCTAAAAATTGAAAATAATGTGAAGAACAAAATAATCAAAATGTGGTGGAAACCCAAAAAATGACCCAAAATGAAGATCTAGGGTTCACACTATAATCTGAAAATGAACTGTACCGAAAAATGATGAACAATGCCGAAAATAACGATGAACAATACCGAAAAACGATGAACAATGTCGAGATAACGATGAACAATGCCGAAAATAACAATGAACAATGTTGAAATGACGATGAATAGTGCCAAAATAAAGGAAAAAACTAATAAAGATAGAAGACCGCATTCGCAACTGCCTTATACCAAATGACGCGGAAACTCCGTGAGGGAAACCCTTTGAACTCCACAATTTAACAGCCTTTCCCAGTGTGCCCACATAGAGGCACTCTGCCCACATCAACAAGAATAAAAGAACCAAAATGGAAGTAATTCAGTCCAGCTTAGTGTCCTAATAAAAATCATTTTAAAATCTATCGGAACCCACAGAAACTCGCTTCAAGAACTCGACATTTGATGGGTGAATGCTACAAAGAAACATTTCTTTGATTAAGTTCAAAAGTTCATTGTAAAACAAAGCTGAGAAAACTCAACTCTCTCAATCTAAAAATTTTCGTAATCAATCATCCAAGTCATGTTTCACAGCATAATGTCCTATTTATAAGGATCCTGACTAACCCTAATTAACTAGGCTAAGACTTCAGCCCAAAAAAAGCCCAAGTTTGGCCAGCCCAACAAAATACAAAGTGGTTTAGTTTCATGAAATCATCCCCATTAATTAAAATAAATAAATGGTTCAACCCAATTAAAATTGCTCAGTCTAAGTTCCAAGCCAGCCCAATCCTCTACAGCTGTTTTTGAATCAGATTAATTGCGCTACTCCTCTCCTTATTGAAGCCAATCTTGAAAAGTAGAAATCTTGTTAAATTAGGTGTCCAAATTCAGCTCCAAGTGATTTCATAAGCCCAGCCATTGCTCTTGATCTTCTTAGCTCGAATTCTTCAGAATTTGTCTACCAGAACATTTATGATCGTGGAATGAAGAATAACTCACCAATCGATCCACCAAAGGGACTCACTAACTGGTGTACATGTCTTGCACTTGAAGATTTTTCCCAAAAGAGAGCCATCATCAGTAGAGAATACCTCCCATGCTATTACTCCTCACGTATACATGCAAATGTCCAATTACTATTTCCTCACAAATCATCCAACAAGAACTCTACAATCTCATAGGGAATCTCACATGCCATGCCACGAAATGATGCGACCATCATGTACCATGCGCCAGTCCCCAATCACACCCTCAAACAACGCTGGCCTATGTGAAAAACCGTCATTCCTCGGATGACAATCTAATATCATTTTCAAAACAAATTTCGCATTTGTTTATAAACTATGTTTTTCGGATGATACGCTACAACGAATACTCTTATATTCAAACCCATGCCTTTTTCTCGGTAGCGACTTGGTGTCCCACCGCGGCCCACAAACCCAGACACTTTATGGCTTTTCACCTTGCGGACTATGTCCCGACCAACGCGCCTTCACCCCGAGGGGGACTTCCTCCCAACTCTGCTTCATACCCAACATGGCTAATATTTACTCATTTTCATCCAATCAGACTCGCTGGATCGCATCCCATTTAATCGAAAGCAATACCCAATCAAACAATTCAAACTCCATGTCGATTTGCCAACCATGCACTCACACATGTCAATATATTAATACCGATATGCAATGGTGTCAGCATTGCCTATTTGTACCATGTTGCTATATGATGAATGTTGTGGACACTCATCAAACATGTATATCACCGATCGTATCCCAGAAACTATATCAAACCTGGGTAATACACTTCCTACATAAATCCATCCATGTCAATATATCACGCTTACATCAACATTCACAGACAAATCACACTCACAATGGAACACCCATCCCCAGGATAAATTCAAGACATAACATGTCCAATAAAATAGCCCACAATACGCCATGTTTCATATAATGATCCATCGCACGTCAATATATTAATACACATATCAAAATTTACTTCAAACAAGCATGTCATACCATGCAATTAGTACACCCGTGTTATGATCAAAATTTCGCAATGATGAGCTCAAAATTCTATCACTTGTATACAAGGGCTAGATTCTAGACTCAAAGGGATTAAGAAGAGTCCAATAACGAGCGGAATCGGAGTTCGACGAAGAAAGATATGGTCGTCCGTTGAGTATTAACAGGGTCACTACTATTGCTATACACAATCCACGCGAATAGGCATACAAGCTCGGTATACCCTACGAGCATTTCAACTCTCAGAAATGCAAAATTTTTCAACTAAATTACCCGTATAGCCCTTAAACTCGCTACTAATCAATCCATATTAATATGGTATAACATGGTTCCAAAATCGTACCCCAAAACAGTTTACTCCAAATGCTAGAAATAAACCAAAGTAGAAGAATCCCTACCCTTAAAGTGTAGCCCTCGTGAATCTCCGAATTTACTGTCCAAACAGTTCGACCATTAACGCTAATGAACTCGAGGAAGAAACCGCCGCCTTCTTCCTTTCTCTCTCTTTCTTTCATTTTCCTTTCTTTTCTTTCTTTCACTTCTTTCTCCTTCCCCTCTCATTTCCTCCCTTTCTTCTTGCCGCCTCTCCTACGAACTAGTCAGTGGAACTTCCTCATGCCATGCCACACACATACATTTGCCTATGATGCTTCACAGGACACATGGCCGCCATGTGTCACTCACATGGTTTGTCATTTATCGGGTGACACCCGCTGTCCAAATAAGGTGTACTATGACTCCGCCTTCAAATCAATAAATTCAAGGTTAGGTAACTAAATTTCAAGTGGACAAACTTGAACAAATGAGGTTCTCGCTTCGTCATTCGAGATCTAAAAACTTTAGGTTTTAAACTCATTTAAACTGAGCATTCCAGTGGCAAGTTCACCGTGTTTACCCTTTTTTTTTTTTTTGAAAACTCAAATTTACCTCGTGTTTTATTCTTCCTCTTAAAAGAATTTTGTCCTGAATTACATGGCTATATATATACAACACATGCATATGCTATAATCATTCATTTTGTTTTCAAATGACTAAAATAAATGTACCTTCATCCCCAAATATGAAGGATAAGGGCATGCATCATGCCGCCGGCGCTCCCATGTTGCCTTCCTCCACTCTGGTGTCATGCATAACACCTTTACTAGAATCGCGCTTTGCGTCAAACCCGGGACCATTATCCATAATATGCACAGGTCCCTCCTCAAAGGTCCTAGCTGCATCAACAATGAGTCAGCTTCTAATCCACACATGAATCGGGTCTCGAATGGTCGGACCATGGCATGGCGGAACACCGCGACACTCAGATAAATATGGCGAGATAAGGCCACCCGCTTGTCGAACCCACCACTCCTCTCAGTAATGCGTCGCGTTACATGATTGGGCCCACCAAACTTTTTGTGTCATCGCCACCTATCGGATTTATCGGTCGCCGGCGCAAGCGATAGTCGCCTGCAGAAGTCCACCTTCCTGAGGCGCCCCGGCCCGCTCGGGATCGCTGGTGGTCCCCACCCACCTCCGCTGGGAAGAAGTCGGATCGTGGGGCAACATGGTCTCCGCGGCAAGCCCTCCAGTACAAAGCAATCTATATGTCACGCCAGTATCATTGTTGCAGTGGAACTTCAATATGAAATGCCTTTCCAATCCACTTAAGATCCGCTGACGACACCGTAGAGCATGCCGTTCCTTTCAAACTGGATGGTCCTATGATCACCATCCACCAGGATGAAAAGCGTGTTCATCATCAACATTCCTATGGCTCTCCGAAACTCTCCAAAACAGAGCCGCAAACTCAGGATCCCGATACTCATACGAGAGACTGCACCCATGCAACCGTACATCTGGTCTCCAGTGTAAAGCACCACTTCCGGGGCCAAGGTCAACCATACCTATAAAACAAATAACTCGTGAGCAACCACTATCACCCACACCGCATCATGCCTGCCATGTCCAGCTGGGCAGTCAAATCCATCGATATTCCCACTCCACTTTGCTACACCTTCAAAGTGGATGGAGGAAAGCATGTCACTGATGTCGTACTTTTATCCTACGGACACACGGCGGATCGCCAATAAAATCCCCAATGTGTTTCTTCATCCCACTCGCGATACCACGCACTAAGATCCTGCATATCCTCGGTACACCGGGTAGCGCAAAGAAAAACGAGAGTAATGAAATTAGACTCTCTCCTCTCAAATCGTATTAACCGGACTGGTAACCCATCCCCCCCCAGAAGACTGGCCATCGCAAGTAAGCTGGCTCATCACTTATACCCTGAACAGACTTGGCCCCGGTACACACACTCATATCTCCACCTCGACTGGCAATCACTTCACAATAAAGGAACGTGTAGCCACAACTCCTCGTGCAATAACCTTCAGCCCGACTAAGCATGGTCGAGTCCAACCGGTCCTGGCAACCTCAGCAGATCCGGCACTGGGAAAGTTTTATACCACGCAAGATCCCTCGCGGACTTCCAACTGAGTGTGTCAACACTACATTCGCTTCTTCTTTACTGTGATGGTAAATGCAAAGTGATTCGTACACGTAGGTGATCCTAATCAACAAAATTTGTTTCTATATTCCTCCTAATATCAGAAATGCTTACCAAAGATGGTAGTCACACTGGACGTAGTTTTCATCCTATTGAATGATTTAATTATGTTTGAAATAAATGCAGTAGACTTTATTTGGATTTTTGATTTGCATTAAAAGTCAGCTTTGAGTCGGGTCAGTTTCACTGTAATCAAATAGTTTAAAATGAAGTGTGTGAAAGGAATCTGGAAGGTCAATACTAGCTTGAAATGGTTATTAATGTGTCCCTAAGTTGCGCCAGATTGTGGCAAATGACACATGGTCGTTGCCAAACCGGATCTTCGCTTCGCTATAAAACCTAAATCCTAAAAACACTCCGTATTTGAGTCCATCAAATACTGAAAGCATTCAATGTTCCAATCAGTTTGAAAACCCAGCATTTAACCTTATTTCAATGCTCGTAAAATGATATCTAAAGAATGCACATGTATCTACTACAGAATGCAATCGAACTCCTAAAGTATGATAAGTATCACTAAAAGAAAGACATTAAATAGTATTAAACTTAGCGTTTGAAAGCCTGAAGTCCATAAACGTAAAAATTGTATCATTAGTAATGAGGACATCGCTAAACCACCAACAACCAAGCTAGTAACCCTCCTCTTCAAGGCTTCGAGGCTTAGCGTAATCATCCTTGAGTTGTCATCCTCAAGGCAGCTGGCGCCCAAGAAACATCGAGAGAAAGAGGAAACAGAAGAGAGCAAATATAACCTAAAAACTAAAGTCATTTGAAAGCTTCTGTATAAAAATTGAAAGTTAGGGTTATAAAGTCATGTATTTATATAGCCAACCCAATTGTGTGAAATACCAAAAATGCCTAAAATATGTAATTACATTAGGGACAAAATGGTAATTAATCAAAACGAGTCATTTGAATCAAAACATCAAAAACACAAGGGCATGATTGCCATAGAATTTCCGCCATGATAGCCAAATTTGCCATCATGAATGAAATGCAGGCAGACATAGCTAAACTGTACCACGATGTAACGCCTAATCCTCGCTATGATAGCAAATTCCCGCTAGCTTATAATTAGTATAGCGGTATCATTAGATTGGTAAAATTTTATGGTCATGTAAATTTTCAGATTCTGTGTTTAAATCTCAAGATCCTGCGTAAATTTTCAAGAATGTATAGCGGTGTGTAGTAAAACTGGGTTTCACTTCCGCCTTCCGCTGCTCTCCTCGTGATCTCCCCTTCATCAACTCCACTTGACATCTTACTCGCTGATGAAACTTCCACCGTGAATTCTCAACATTTAGCAACTAACTCGACATCAAACTTGAAATTATTGGTCGAGGCCTGGCAAAACCCCAGAAATTACCACAAAAACAACCCCGAAACTAAATCAAGAGGCACCAAGTGATACGCATATGTCAATCGTCTAACCCATAAGGATTACAGCAAAGAAAAAGCACTTCAAAACTGGTCTTAAATAGGTTTAAATAAAGACTTGGGCACTAATCACACTTCATCGACACATTGCTAGTCCCTTAGCAAATGCTAAAAAACAATAAAGGTATGCAATGTTGCTTTTTACAAAAGTATATTGTTCAAAAGTGTGTACGTATAAGCTTTCCTTAGTATGAACAATTTAGGCCTCAAACGAAAGTCGCCATGCAGAGTAACAATTTCCATATAACAAGTTTTTTAGTAAGTAAACATTTCCAGCTCCACAAGGAAGTCAACCCAACTTCCACCAAAAATCCAATTGTTCCTAAGGTAACCAAAGTCGGAGCCAATAAAGTGCAACCCCTCCCTCAACTCAATAATGCCGCCATGCACCAAACCATCGACCAACCCAAATAGGACCAGCTACACTTTTAGGTATTTCTTTCTTTGATTACAAATGTAGGGGTGCAATGCTAAACCCGACTTCATCAAAGTCCGTAACGTGGGGTCCACTGATGACTCTAACCAATTATTTAGGCATCAAGCCAAAAGGATCAACTGACCACAAACTCTACAGTTTCACTCTGATCACTTATTCCCCGTAGAATGGCACCTACAACTCGCTAAACTCCACCAATCCAATTAGCGAACACTAAGTCGATGACTCCAAATCCAATTAAGGTTTGTGCACTCCGCCAAAGCTTTCACATATACCCTGACCGTGTTCGTTTCGCAAAAGCGTCATATTTTATTCTTCTTCTTTTTCTTCTTCTTCTTTTTGCTTTTCTTTCTTTCATTTGGAAGACTACATTGTCTTCATTCACGTAAAATACAAAACCTATTATTATGTGTCATCAATGTATCTAAGGCAAGCTTTGCAAAGTGAAAGAGGAGCAGTAGCTTCAAAATCATTATACAATCAAAAGTAGAATTAGCCAGCAAATGTTCAAGGTTGAATATGTTGGAACTTCCATCAACCAAAACTAACTCATGGCCGTGGAATTGTTCTATCGTCAAGGTAACACATGTGGTCAATTTTTCAACCAAAGGTAAGAGAGGAAACACAAAATGGAAAAGCAAAATGATTTGCAAAAGTAATAAACTGTATAATAATGCTATAAAGCTTCTTTGATATAACCAAACATAATACATGCTTAATGAGCAGCTAATCATAGTCAAAAGTATCATCGCCTACTGTCATAATACATGAATCCTAAAAAATCCTATACAAAATGAGTAGGCAGTTGATAAAGATAAAAATAAGATAAAATATGATAGAAGACACTTAACTTCAACTTTTCCTCCAACCAAAGATAAAATACGCTTCATCGGGTGTATGTGAAAAAGTTAGAGTAGGTGAGCGCACCACCACCGCAGGATGTGTCGTGGTCGGGTCGGCCGCGTCGCAAAGCATGTCCAAGGAGGCCGCCGCCGTGGACCGGCTGTCTATAGTCTCGTGGAAGTCAAAGTGAGACCGAGGTGGTCATGATCCGAAGAAGTAATGTGGCGGATCGTGCCCCATAAGAGTCTCTGGCAGGCCAACCGTTGGTCCAACGACGCCTGTGTAGTGCAAAGCGCGTAGACAGCATCCATAACAACAGCAAGCTCCCTAGAACTAACATGAAGGTTCGAGATCTTGGCACGGGAAGTACTGAAGGCCACAAAGGTTTCTAGGTCAGCGTGAAGGGTGGAGGAAACTTGGCAGATGAATCGAACTAGCTCCTTCCACTGCCTCCCACCTCGTAGAATAGGATCCTCTCCCATCTATGGGTCCTCTCGCTACCTCCGCTACTTCCTCCATCCTCACGGCCGATGTGGCTGCCAGAGATCTGCATAGTGAGATCGCTCCGTGATGTGGACTGTGCAACCGATCCTCCTCTCGACACGCAAAGGCTCCCTGGAACCCCATTCTAGGACCTGGCTCGTGAATCGCGGCATCAACAATGGTAAACTCACTGACAAGTCCCTCGCGGTGGACCTTATCCTCAAAGTATGCAGTGAAGCTGGCATCGTTTCGTGGACCCAACTAATCCTCGATCCTGGGCAGACAGGCTTGTACTTTTGTGCCTCTACTAAATACAATGATGCAGCAGCTGGAATGTCAACTGCAGGTGGTCCACAAGCGCACATCCGCGTCGCCGCGCGGCACGTCCCGCCGTAGCACCCTGCCACACACCATCTCCCTCTGATGGCTGGGGTCAATCATCCCCGCACTGGCTAGCTCACCGGCAGCCCAGCAGTCAATCCCAGCTTGAGCACTAATTAGTGCCCAAAAAGTGCTATTTCGGTCCCGGCCAAGATAGCCTTGGCGCTTTGCGACTAATCATAGCGTGAATTAAGCCACCGGTCGCGTGTATGGTCCACTTAGTGCTTCAATTTGTTTCGAGATTGTTTGATAGTTTTCTTGCAGCTTGGGAACTTCATAGCGAGTTTGGTTTTTATTGGTTCAATGTGAGAATCCTCAGATGATTTCACCAACATATGAAATGGGTGATGCCAGTGGGAAGAACAGCTGGCAAATGACGAAGAAACCATGTGAAGCAATGCAGAGAATGGCAGATTGCAGAATTTCGCCATGCATTGCGAAATTGCAACTATTAAATTTTCTATGTGAAATTCGTTAGAAAATTTTATTAGCTTCTAGTTTAAATTTACCGCTCATAGCATTTAAAAATCTTTCATTTTAGCTTATCTCAGGAATTTCATAGTTAGCGAAATTTCACTAGTATAGCGCCCTTTGCCATGTTAATAAATTCCCTCGTATATGCCAAATCCCACTCTTGTGTTTTTGATATTTTTATTCCAACGACTAATGCTTTGATTAATTACCATTTTGTCCCCTATTGTAATTTTGAAAGGTTTTAGGCATTTTGTCATTTCACATTGGTGGTTGACTATATATAAGTTCCTTATAACTTTCAACCTCAATAATTCCATTTTATGCAAGTTCTGCAGTTTTTCATTTTAGGTTTATTTTGTCTCCCTCTCTCCTCTTCCTCATTTTCTCTAATACAAACACACCCTCGAGGATGATAACCTAAGGGATGCTCACAAGCCTTAAAGCCTAAAGAGTGGAGGCTGCTAGCTTATTCTTGGGGCTACCGGGAGGTTGTCCTCATGCTTTAAATGATACAAAATCGACGATGGTTCCAAGCTTTCCAAAATAGGGCTTAATGCCATTTAATGTCTTTCTTTGGTCAATACTGTCATGCTTTGTGGTTCAAAGGTATCTTAATGGTAGATAAACTGATATTCTTTAGATGTCATTTACGTAGCCATTGAAATGAGGTTAAATGCTAGGTTTCAAACCCGACTGGACATTGTTCGGTTAGTATTTGATTCGACTCAATAGATGTCTGTGGTTAGTCTCATAGCCAAATAAAGATCCTAGCTTTGGCTTCTATACCATATGTCATTCGTCTAATGCGTAGGAAATTACCCAGGACACCTGTAATCCTGTCGTGTTATCATGCTAGTGACCCAAGCCTTTAAGGTTACCTATTTCACACTTTCTTTTGCTATTTCAAATTATCCAAAGGATCAACCAACCTCTGCTTAACCAAATCCAAAGTCCAAACAAAAAGTCCTACCATTTTCAAACATTTATGAACTGGTCTGTGGATGAAACCCATCTTGTTCAACCTCTAGGACTGCTATACCTGGTGTGAGCTTGATCACATGGTAGGAGTGAGTATAGAAACAAATATCGCGATTCGATCACCCTACCATGGCATGAATCACTCCCGTGAGACCGCCAACGTTGAACGCAGCCTGGGGCGACCCGTGACTCAGTCATAGAGCCGGTAAAACCTAAGCACCACCCGGGATAATAGAACTACCGCTGTGTCGCGAATGGCTGCGTGGAATCGTGTGACGTACCCTCATGGAGTCTCCTTCAACCGCGGTCGATGATCATATTGGTGAGCATCGAGAAGTACCCCCGTGGAAGTCCCTAAAGAATGAATCTATTAAAGTTCCCAGACCGTCACTGTGAACATGGACGCCTAATCCCGAGCCGTGAAAGCCTGTGATGAGCCTGGCTGTGGGAGCAGATGGCTGGGTCGAGAGATCTGGGACTCCCCAGGGCTGGGCCTGCCCCGTCAGAGGCCGCCCCGTCATGCCTCTCCGAGGCTCTCACTGGGAAGGGGGCCCGCAGGTCCCATCCCGTCCGATATCTCCGAATCCCGAGGCTCCTCGTGTATGGTCACTGGGGCCAATAAGAGAGGCCAAACTCCAAGGTCCGAGAATGGCGCCCCGGCACCCCTGGCGTCCGTCCTCCATCTCTAGCGAATCACTCGGGGCCTATAGCGCGAGAACCACCCCCGGGTGCGACCATGTGTTCCGAGCTTCAAGAGTGTCGCAGCGTATCAGCTCTGGGCAGGTGGCAACACGGCGCAGTGATGAGTCAAAACTCATTAGATTTTTAATCCATTTTCTTGAGTTGCAATGAGAAGAATGATGAATATCTACAGAAACTCCGGGAGAACAATTCAAATTCCAATTTACAGGTGAAAATACAAGAGAAATCAAATTTTAAAAATCATAAGAAATTAACTCCGCATCAGAATCAAATCAAATCACCTGAATTGAAGTCGTGATAAAGTGCAAGTCAACCCAAGTCATGGAGCATCAACAAATTTGGCTCAAGAAGAAACTGAAAAGTGAATGCTGTTTCGTGACCTGAGAAGGAAGTCGAGACAAAAGAAATGACTTGGTCAAGATTAAAAGAAGCACAAAAGTTAAGAGTTTTCGCGCCATCATTGCGAAGTGTCGCTGACACTAAAGCGGATAAATGATGTCGTGATGCCATCATGAGGTCGCTACAAGAAGTCGTCTCAAAGCCTACAAGAAACAACCTTCTCAAGAGTTAGTCGCAACTAAGATTCCAGTCACGGGGAAAATGAATTAGTGCGAATAGTTAGCATGATGTCGCGATACCAATTCGAGAGGTCGCTGCTAATGTAAAATGGAAAAACTTAGCGTAGAGATGCGCTTTCTGGCGACATACCATAAACAACAAAATAACTCTGCGGTCACTGCGAGTCGCATAAAGCTAGAGTCAGAGAGACATCGAATATTGATCAGAAGATGTCGCCAGATATCCTTCAAGAGTCGCGGCATCGGGTCACAAGGAATCCGCGGTCGGACGCCCCCGCAGTCGCCATCAGCCGCATCGGTGCGTAGGTCGGACCCTTCCAACGCTGCCGGTTAACACGCAGAACAAAGCAAAGAAGATAAACGGCATCGCAAGTGGTCGCGCGACGCCGCCATAGTAGAGGTCGCGACGCCCTTCAGTCGCATATCACCAGAAGACAGAGGTGGTGACATCATTTAGTCGGGTCGTGGCGATATCAGACCCAAGAGATGCCGGAGACACGCCATACTGAAGCCTACATCAAAAGAGTCTGTTAATGCAGACAGGTAAGTCGCGACGCCCGAATTGAAGCCCGTGATATCAAAACAAATATAAGCGGAATACGCGGTCGCGACGCCCTCGCAGGTCAGCAAGATCGTCAGTCAAGGTCACGCATATCCTTCGCTGGTCGCCACATGAACAAACAAATGGGCCGGGCCATTTTTGAAACCCAGTTAAATGCATCAATAGCCCAATTTGAAACCTCCTATGGGCCGCTGTGTTCGTTATAGAAGGAAAGCAAATTGGAAGCTCGTAACGAAAATCTAGGTAGTCACATAGCTCTTGGGGCTTTGAATCTTTTTGTTTTTCTTTGTTTTCATTGCTATTTTGTGATTAGATTAGAGCAGATTTTTTCTATTTTAAACTTCCGATTTGACGCAGTCATGAAGTCAAGTCAATGCGTAATGTTATTCAAATTATCACTTGTCACTGAAGTCCAAACAAATTTGGAGTTCAACGCCCGCTTCGAAATACAGCAGCTTCTTTGATCAAAGAGCTTCAACGTTAGTAATGAAGTAATTTAGAAACCCACTTCCATTAATTCACTATATCGTTAGATTTTATCTTTCTCGCGTAAACTTCATCAGCTCCACCAATATCATAATTGAATCGCTTATCGGTTTTGTTTTATTTTTTTTGTAATCGATCCAAATATCGTTGTCCTACACCTATAATAATGATCGTTTCATGCTCGATCAAAGAGGCCCTGCGATGCCGTGCAGAAGGCATTCCCCTGTAGAGTACCGAACAATTTCGAGGGTATGCGAACCCACATTGGGGATCTAATGTCTCGTGAATTTTAATCGGCACCTACTTCACTTGTAAATCAGAATGAGTTGAATGACTTATCAATTAAAATGAGCGTAGAGTTCGCCTCGAAGCCTCGAAAGTGAAGTCTAACTCGTTAGCAAAGATCTAATCAAGGAAAGAACGAACTCGCTCCAATTTTGAGGATGAGAGACCAAGATAGTGTACACCCCATGCTTATCCTATGTCTTAGGAGCTCAAGCCAGTCCATGTCTCGGTATGAAGCATTGAAAAGAAAAAAATACCTTAACAAGGCAACTTAGATTAAAAGTAGTTATCTAATCCTCATTCGGAAGAAACAAAGAAGATTAGATAATGAAATGTGTCAAGTATGAGAGATCCATATGGCATTACCTTCTTCCTTGACTGATTCTAACCGGATATTCTTGAAGTAAAGTTACGAAATGTCGCAAGAACTGATGTTTCATAACAGTTGTATTTTCAATGCTCCCTTTAAAAGCAAGAACGATTTCACCCAATTTCTTTAATTTTTTATTTCTTTATTTTCAAAGTATTAGTTTCATTTGTTCTAAGTTTTCATATCTTTATTCTTTTCTGGTATTATTTTAAAAGTATTGTTAGATATATCAATTGGAAAATCATAGTCCAAATAGTATAAGCTTGAGTAGTCGGTAGTTGATTGAAAATTCTCAGATCTCTGTGGGATCGATATCCGACTTAAATCCATTTTATTACTATCACCTCAGATACTTGCATCTTTGATCAAAAGAAATTTATACTTTAAGGAAAACCGTTTTTAAATGTGATAATTGAAAAGGAATATAATAAACAAGTTTCATGGTATTATTGTCGATTAGATAATACCCTGCATTAATGTCATAAAATTTGTATATCATCCTGTCCATCGAACAAGTTTTACGCCAAGTGTCGGGGATCGAAAGAATTAATTAGATCAATATTCGACGAAAGAAGGAATACTAATTTGACATTTTAAAAAATAATAAAAATAGTTTTTGCCATAAAGGATTACATTAGCCACCACTTTAATAAGCCATGTTGAAATATTTGTAGAGGTTTGACGTCTAATCCGTGCCATGAGTATGCTTCATTTCGAAACCTTTAATGCATAGGAAACAGGATTTGACCCGATTCCAGACATCGAATTGAGAGAACGCCTGTGAGCTTAAGAAAGACAAAAGAGCGAAACGTGCAGAACACAAGTGTGCAGACATGACTAAATAGAGGGTCAGAGGATGCTGAGTTTTAAGACCCCATTACTAACACAATGAAGATTGAGGCCTATTATTCAAGAAGAGTATTCTCAGAATCGTGATAAATTTACGTCAGCTGATGCAAACAATTTTGAACTAAAGCTACCTTTAATTACAATGAGGATCATACAACATTTTACCCGTCATCCCAATCGAAGACCCAAATGAGCAGCACCTCGGAAGACATTCTCAAGGATGGGTCATGCTAGTTTGGGACTCATATGTGAGACCAGGTGATAAACCATCTCTTCCTATTTTCTCGAGATTACAGCAGCCACATGGTATGAATCAATACCATGGTTCCTTGATACTGGAAGAGCTGGGTGGAAGCCATTTGTGCGATTCTCTTTCCCATCTCTACTCTTTAAAGACGTAATATAGATAATCGTATTCCAACAAGGAAGATGAGAGCTTGTGGCTGTCAGCTGGGAAAGATTCAAAGATTGCGAAGAGGTGCCTGGTCATGGAATGACTTAAAGACCTGGATGGATATAGTATCACGCTCCAATGATACATCCAAGGGTATTATCGATGTTTCCATGCCGCCGGGAGCATTCAAGCAAAAAGTCAAGAGGCAAGAGGATCCTGAAGGAGGACCTAGCAAATGCAATATGTAAAGCTCCATCCGAAGTTTTCAAGAGGTAGTAGCAAAGGAAGGGGGCTTCATAGAGTTACAAGATGACATCCATGGAGGCTAAAATTGATGCTAGTAATGCTGGGATGACAAATAAGAGTAGGAAAGTGCTGCCACCGCTTCACTAAATAGGAGCAGAGAAAGAATTGATGAGAAGAAGTGCTGATGCCAACAGAAGGAGATCTTGAGCAGTCAAGGAGGTTAATTACGTTGAATGAGCAAAGAAGTTATCATTTCAAGCCAATCCTAACCTCCGCCATGCACTACGCCATCCAAAGATCGAAACCACAGAATTTCTCATATGGAAGTGGAGGGCATTACATGGCCCAAGGCAGTGGACAACATCCTCAATAAGATATCAGCAATACCACAGTCCCAATGGTATGCTGAAGAAGGAGTTGAGGGCGTAAATGAATATCGGTCGTAGGAGAACCCTACCATTTGAAGAACAAACATCAGAGTTCATGTGGGGGATAACAAGAGAGGCTATTACAACCCATGAATAAACCATCAATTTGGAAACTTTCAAGTCAGATACAATTCGCATGTTTCGTAAGAACGTTAGTGCTTCAATCGAAAACGAGACAGCAAGTATCAACACATTCCGACATGCCAATCAGAATAAGGGAACTCTTCCTTAGTGACAACCTTAAGAACCCTAAAGACCGCATTATGAAATCTAAATTGAAAGAAGGAAATGATTGTTTAATAGAAAGACATATAGAAATGAAGAGACTGGAAAAGGCAGAAAGCCATAGAATCTAAAAGATAGAAGAGAATAATGTTCATCAAAATTTTATGAGAGAAGAAAATGACCAAAAAGAAAAACATGAGTACCTACCATGTTCATAGAGACTTCTAAAAGTAAAAAGAGTAACATTTTCTAAATTTTGATCTTATCAAGAAAATAAAGCCAGCATCCCATTTGCAAGAGTGTGACTGCCAAACGCCCTTTATGCAAAAATTTCCTCCAAGGAGGCGTTGAGCAAGAAAAGAAAAAGATAGTCGAGGAGCAGAATAACATGACTGGCTTCGTGGCAAAGTTGCCATTATCCAATGTATTCAGCAAAAGATGAAAGACTCGCAGTAATTTCACTATTCCGTCGGTAGGAAATGTGGAGTTCAAGAAAGCTTTATGTGACTCGCCAGAGCGGGCATTAATTTGATGCCTACAATGTGAAGAGACTTAGTTCGGGGGAACTAACTACAAAGAATTACTCATGTATGGTCAGATAACGGTACAAACCGAGGGGCTCCAAAGCATGTACTGGCGTCAGAAATTCATTTTAGATTTTGTTATCATGAAGATGGAGGAAGATTCTCAAGTTCCTCTCATATCGGAAGACCTTTCTTAGCAACAGAGTCGCTCACTGACATGCAAAGGCAACCGATACCCGAGTCAGAAACGTTATGCATTTTAAAATTAATATATCCTGAACATCCCAATGTGTAGGACAACAACAGATATCGCATGAAGAAGGCCTTCACCATGAAGTGAATTCGATTGTATCATTCAAAACTCTATCAATTAAATCGAGATGAATTTTCAATAATTGAGAGCTTTGATCAGAAGTTCGGGCCTAAATTTGTTTAATAATGAAATGGGCTTCTCACTATAAATGCAAAAATACCAAGATGAAAGGTATGAGTAAATGATACAAAGAAACCTGGCGGGCGTGGAAACAGCGCAGGTTAATATTGAAGTTGCCTACCATTTGAAATAAGGAGTTTTGGGAGCCGGTGAAAACTAAGAGACATCACTTCAGATCACTGTCAAGAATGGTTAAGTCACGGGGTAATTTTGAAAATACAAGGAAGCTTACCGTCAGGAATGGAAGATCCAGCGTGGTCACCTCTATTCAGATGCACAAAATATTGTCGGGAAGATAATGCAAAACTTCGCTGAGCATCAAAGGAGGTCAACCCTGGGCCATGAAAGCAAGCTTCGCTAAAAGAAGTTCAAAATGGTTAAATGCGTGGTTTTATATATGCTATATCGTATGTGACTGTAAGCCCAAAGACATGGTTCCAAGAAAGGTGGATTCATCAATTTAAAATGAAAGAATGAACTATTCTACAAGAACCGTGATTGTGGATGGAGGGTTTGTATCGAACGCTTAAAATTGAATACTGCCAAACCGTAGTTAATCATTTTCCTACCTTTCATCGATCGTCTGATAGGTTGGCGCACCACGCTTCTCGCTTTCATGGATACTGGATATGTAACCAAATAGCTATTGTAAAACAAGATCGAGAAACCACTTTTACATGCCCATTTGTAGCCTTTGCTTAGAAGAATGCCATTCTGGATCGTGTAATGCCCCGGTACCTTCCAAAGATTTGATGACTTATATTTCTCCGGGATCTAAAGGTATAGTTACTGAGATCTTCATGGATGATTTTATGCTGTATGATCCGCGCTGAACACGCCCGCATAACCTGTATAATACTTCAAAAGGTAAAAGACAAAAATCTAGCTCAATCAAAAATGTCATTTTATGGTTAAAAGGATTGTCTTCGGGCATATTATTTCTCGTAGCAAAGGTCATGCATCAAGCAAAGGTTTCAAATGTAAAAGACCTAAATGCCAAATTCACCATGTCACTAAGGAATCGGGTTTAGACATGGGCCGGATTTGAAGACGATTATGATCTCTCAAAATTGTTGTGACTACTATGTAACTGGAGGAGTGAGCAGAAGTCGGTTTCATGAAACTCGCTACTATGCTAATACTACAAGAATCAAATCCAGATATGCTGAAGTTCCATCATGGCAAACCAGATTGAACAGAATTAGATCACAGGATGCAAAGATTTTGTAATGGCAAATTATTGGGATGTAGAAGACAGAAAGTGTTCAAGGTCATCTACTATGCTAGCAGTTCCTTCAATCAAGACAGAAAACGTCACTTCCTCGCCATCAAAAAGGAAGATGTAATAGTGTTTGCATGAAAAATTTAGCCATATATCTTGTGGGGTCCCATGTCAAGTATAATAATAATCGATCATGCGTAAATTAAACATTTAATGGCAAAGAAGGAAGCAAAGCTATGACCATCGTGGGTATTATTGCTACAGAATTGATTTAGAAATTAAAGACAAGATATATGACAATGTGATAGATGATCACTCTATCAAGAGTAGAGGAACCCACTCGTATGTAAAAAAAGGAAGAGAAATATGCAGGTACCCTTCCACAAGGAGTGTTTATTTCCTACCACACCCAATCACCCCTGGGTATGTCGATATTGTGAATTTTTAGCTTCAGGAATTATGCCACCAGATCTGCCCACAAGTAGAGAAAGCAAGGACCGATAGGTACTACATCCGACAGATCCATATTTGTTTAAAAGAGGAGCCATTTGATTATAAGGAGATGTGTACTTAAAGTGAGCAAAGTAAGATTTTATAATGTCATGCATCACCTTGCCAATGACACTTTATAGAGGACAAACAGCCTACAAAATTCTTCACTGATTTACCGCCTACAATTTTGTAAGGACCGTTTTGAAGGGTAAAGTCAGGTAGATCAATGCCAAAGGCTGGGAAATATCAAGAAAAGGCATGATGCTCTTACAAGGTATCCCTGTGGTAAATTGTTCACAAAAGGGGGGAGTGATTTTGTCATTCTTCTGCCATTTGGAAATATATATACTCCTAGCCAGGATTATGTATCGTAATGGGTAAGCAACACTGGTCTCTATAGTTTTCTATTTCCCATATAATAGTTTTTATATGCAAAAGAAATATTCTTAGTGTATTTGAATACCCATAACCATTTTTAAATATGTGTTTGATAAACTCATGAGCAGATATGGTATCAAACACAGTCATGAGCTTGGCTTATCATCCTCAAACAAATGGGCAAGTCAAATGTCATGAAACAGCAAAAATTCAAAAGATCAGAGTTTCTAGCAGAAAGATTATTCGTCATGATGATTATGGGGCATATAGGACTGCTTTAAAACTCCTAGAACAGCAATGTCCTATACAGACTTGTCTTTTTGGAAACCATGGTATCTTCCTCTTGAATCGAATACAAAGCCAAGGCCATCAAACAAATGAACCCTTTGATTCTTAAACCGCAAAGGAAGAGAAGACTCTCCAACCGAATGAACCGGAAGAACCGTAGAAACGGCTTCCTGCATTGCTAGAATAAAAAGACAAGACAAAGAAATGCATGATCAAGATTCCTCGACGAAAGAGTTCGCAGGTGAGATCAGTCTTGTTGTTTAACCTGGGATTAAGATTATTTCCGTGTGGTTTCCAAATCAAAGGAGTGGACCATATACGCAGTCAAGTACTATCTTTGAGCTCAACACTCAAGGAATGATGTCAAGAATTCAAAGAACGGCAAAGACTGGAAACAATTATCCTACAGGAGAAAGAAAAGCGAAAGAACTCAATTATAATTATAAAGAGAAAGCTTAAAATAAGAATGTCCAATGCAAAGACTCAAACAAGAGTATAAAATTTCAAGTGGAGGTTCATATTGATTTTTCTTTAGTTTCTTTTGGGCTAGATTTCATTTTTTATGCTTTTCAGAAATTTTTTAGTTCTAGTCATGATTTATAGAAATTGCTAGGTTAATATTAGATGAATTTAATCCTCTTGAATTATTGCAAAAGATGTGATATGAATTAATTGAGATCGTAGGAGGGCGAATGAACTCCAGAAAACTCCAAAGACTTCATGCAGTTAAGCTTACCCAGTGGGGGAGTACTTTTCTCCCTACATAAATTATAGAAAATTAAATAGAATATATTTTTGAATTGCCTGTGGAATGATTAAATTGATGCTGTAAGAGTATAAATAAGAAGTGAAAATGTGTTAGATGATCATTAAACTTAGGGTAAGTGCAAGATCAAGTCGAGATAAGACTATGTTGCGATGTAGTCGATATCGAACTTAGTCCTGTAGAATGAAGGAAGAATAAGGAGACTAACCACGCATCATGATGTCGCGACATCAATTCTAGTCGCTACATGTAAATTGCTAGTCATGACATAAATCGCAGGTCACATAAGAACCATTCCTTCAATGAGAGGGTTGATTCGTACACTGTGAAAGTGATAATCAAATAAAATTTATAGTCTCTAAGTTCCTCCTAACGTCAGCTTGCAACGCAGATAGTGGCCTAGGTCGAACACTACAGCCATCCCAATAACATTTGTACTAGTTTTGAAAATCAGGCTTTTGTTTGATTCTTGACTAAGGAAACAGGAGGTTGGTTTTTCGTTCCGGCCAAGACCGTAATGGCTTAAGTGAAAGTGTGAAAGGAACTTTAAGGCTTAGGTCATTAGCTTGACAACATGGGGTCACTAGCTTGACAACATGGGGGTATTACAGTGTCCTCGGGTTATTTCCTCGCATTAGGGCAAATGACATATAGTCAAAGCCAAAACCAGATCTTTGTTTAGCTATAAAACCTACCCCTAGAAACCACTTCTATTTGAGTCAACCCAAGTACTAAGCATTCAAAGTTCGTTCGGAGTTTGAAACCTAGCATTTAACCTCATTCCATGGCTCAAGTAAATGACATCTAAAGAATGTCGATTGCATCTACCATTAAAGTACCTTTGAACCTAAAGCATATGGCAAGTATTGACCAAAGGAAGAAGACATTAAATGGCATTAAACCCTAGTTTGGAAGTTGGGAACCATAAATACGTGCACCTTAACATTAGCTTATGAGAATGACACACGGCGGCCCCAAAACCAAGCTAGCAACCCTCCTCTTCAAGGCTATGAGGCTTAGCCAAGCATCCTTGAGTTGTCATCCTCGAGGGTGTTTGGCATGTAGAAAATGAAGAAAGAGGAGAAGAAACCTGATAAACCTGGAAATGAAAGGCTGAGAGCTGTATATAAATGAGAGATTGCTTAGGTTACAAAGTTAAAGGGGCTTATATAGTCAAGCCCAAAGTGTGAAAATACTAAAATGCCTAAAATATGAAATTACGCCAAGGGACAAAATGGTAATATATCAAAGCGTGGTCGTTTGACATCGAAATTCAAAACACGAAATTTGAGATTTCGCTATGCGGGAAATTTCGTAGCATAGCGAAAATTTTGCTATTATAAGCGAAATTTAAACCTAACCTAGCGAAATTCACAAGAGATAAGCGATTGAAATTCGCTAGAGCGTGGAATTTAGCACCCTGAAAAATTTCACTAGCCTATCAGAAATTTTGTGAGATAGCGAAATTGGGTATTTTCGCTAGGAACAGTGAATTTCACTAGATAGCGAAATTTCGCTAGCCTAGCGAAATTTTCACATAGCGAAAATTTCGCTAGGATTGCGAAATTTTTGCTATGATTGCGAAATTTTCGCAATCCCAGCGAAATTTTCGCAATCACAGCGAAAATCCCTGCTTTGCCTGTTTTGCTACTGCATCTCCTGCAACCTTCTTTCTTCACATCCACTTCACATTTCTTCAACTTTTGAATGATGAAAACATTGTGGACCCTCAGCACTCAGCATATATCTCGACATCAAACTTGGACTAATTGGCTGAGGCACGCAAAAACCTGCAAAATTACCAAAAACAATCTCGAAAACAAATCAAAAATACTAAGTGGACATGCACATGACAATTGGCTTAATTCATATGATTAGTGCGCAAAAAGCACTCAAAACCTATCTTGAATAGGGCTCAAAATAGCACTTTTTGGGCACTAATCACACCCCCCACCCGACACGTTGCTAGTCCCTTAGCAATGCTAAAACAAAAAAGAGTATGTGTCTGATGCTTTCTCAAGAAATATGTGGTTCAAAAAGTGTATATGCGAATTAAGCCTTACCTTTAGTATGAACAATTTACATCTGTGAAAACCGGCGCAGAAGAGCAAAACCATATAAGAACAAGTTTTAAGGCAACATCGGGTTAGGATGTCAACCTGAATTTCCACGAGAAATCTAATTGTTCTAAGGTAACCCGGCAGACGATAAATTGCAAAACATTCACTCCCCTGGCAGCTCGCCATGGCTTTAAGGCGTTGATCAACCTAAATAGAGATAGCTACTTTCTTATTTCTTCATGATTGCAATGTAGGGTGCAATGCTAAAAACTCGACTTCACCAAAGTCCAGGTGTAGCAATGAGGTCGCGACTCCAGCCAGGTCAGAGTTTAGGGCATCAAGCGAAAGGATCATGACCACAAACTCTGCGAGGCTTCACCGGACTTGAATGACTTAGAATTAAGCACCTACAACACGCTAAACTGCGAAATCCACCGTGTAGCGAACCGCAAAGTCGATGACTCCCGACCAATTAAGGTTTAGGGCATCGGGCTTTAAAAGCTTCGTAATATACCCACCAGGTGTATTAGTTTCAAGGCAAAGTGTCACGACTTTTATTTTTCTTTTTCTTCTTTTCTTTTTCTTTTTGATTTTTCTTTTCCTTTTTGGAAGACTTCATTGGTCTTCATACATGGGTAACAAAAACCTATTATGGGTTGTCAGCAATTTAAGGCCGACTTTGCAAAGTAGAAAGAGGTGTATAGCTCCCATGACCTATTGGTACAACACATTGTGTGATGTGAATTGGTTAAAGGGAATGTTCAAGGTTGAATATCTGAAATCTCAATTGGAAGAGCCAAAAAACTAAATCATGCATGGAATTGTCTATCATTAAGCTAACATACAAGGTTTGATTTTCCAATTAAATGAGAGAATATACCTGAAAATGGAGACACAAAAATGAATTGCAAAAGTGTAATGCTTGTAAATAATGCTATAAAGCTGATATAACCAAAATGAAAAAAAAAACAATACTACAGCAATATAGCTAAACATAACAAAAATATCACTCCCTTTACTATTGGCTAATACATAGGATCTATCTACAAAATAGGTAAATGATTGATAAAAGTGACGTAAAAACATGATAGAAGACACTCTAACTCTAGCACCTCCGGCGAAGTATAGACATGTCATAGGGAGTAAGAAAGTTAGAGCGGGAGTGTGACCTATCAATCTCAAGCGGTGGTGGTGGATCTGAAGGCGCTAGCTGCTGTGTGACATGTGCAAGGAGAACGCTGCCATTTCTTTGTGGGCTCGTCTCGTGGGCGGAACATCTGGGAGGGGCGAGGTGACTCATGATGCGAGACATGGTGACAATGCTCTAAAGTGGTCTCGACGAGTCAGTCACAGTCCATCGATGCACGTGTAGTGTCCAATGAGCGAGCCCGACATCCATAACGATTCTTGAGCTCTCTCGAGGCGACATGAATTCTACGGAGGGAATCTTTGTATTTGCTATATGATGGGCCGGGAGTGTCAGCAGGGGCTGTGGCTGATGGATGTGAAGGAGGAGATGGAGGAGATAAATCTGGCATTGGGCTCCTCGCCACCTCTGCCTCAACCTCGGGAACAGGATCATCTCTCCTCTGGGAGTCCTCTGCCTCCTCATCTGCTACCTCCTCTGGTCTTCAATGGCTGGAGAAGAAAAGAAATCAAGCATCATGTGGCTCGCTCCATGAATTCGGGACTCGAGACTGTCTGATCCTCCTCTATACGGGAGGCTCCTCAGGAATCCTAAATGCTCGGGACACAGCTCAATAGTGGCAGCATCAACAAGGTAGACTCTCGGCGGGCCGGGCCCTTGCGGTGGACCTTATCTTCAAAATAGGCGGGCGGTCATAACCCAGACTCAGAGGGGCGGAACCGAGAATCCTCGAGATGTGAGTGAGAGCCTCAGTGGCTCCCCTCTGTTTGGACGTAGTCATGTGGAAGCAGGGCTAGTCCGGGCGGGTGATCGAACGCGAGGCGGCGCCTCTGAGAAATCTTGGGTCCGACCATGATATCTCGGCGGAGCGCCGGACCATCTCCCTCTGTGTCAGTGAAATGCGATCCAGATAACCTCCGGAGGTGGCTGCTCGGTGGCGGGCCTAAGGCAACTGAAATGTCGCCGCTCAGAGTACTCGGTCGATCATCAATACTGAATCGGAGCTCCGGTAGGCTCGGCGCTCAGGGAAGTCATGGAGTGGTAGAGCCCGAAGCACACCGGGGATAGTAGGCTGGCGGCGTCGCGAGCAGCGGGCGGAGTGCTGTGTAAGCAACCTCATGGAGTCTCCGCCGGGGTCAGCGGTCAGCGGCGCCTGCGTCATGTATGACTCCCGTATGAAAAATCTTTGGAGTGGAGCCTTACATTCCCCGGGATAGGGGTCCCGACGAATAATGGTCGCCTGATCTTCGAGGCAGGCGATAACTGGGGCGATGAGCTCTCCTCTGCTGCTGCTGGGGACGGTGATGGCTCGGGCCTAGATGACGAGGACTCCCCCGGGCCTGATGTCCTGGCTCGCTTGGAGGGCCGGGCCCTCCTGGATCGTCTCTGAGGCACTAGGGAAGGGGCTCGGGGTCCCATCCTAGTCTGATACCTCCTGAACCCCTAAGGCTCCTTAAGGAATGGATTCGGGGGGCGCGGTGAAGCGGGGCACACTCACTTTGCTCTGGATCTTGAACGGCTCAGGCCTCAGGCCGGACCCACCCACCCCAGTACGTACCATAGCGTCGTCGAGGAAAGTGATATAGGGGTAGGGCAAGGCTCACGGCTAGGAGAAGCCGGTCTGGGTGCACTCGAGCCGGACGGGGCTCGAGTGGGTGGAGTAAGACATGGCTAGACGGGGCACGGGCGGTGGGCGGTTGTGGACCTGACGGCAGAGGCGGGTGTGGACGGCTCAGTCTACACGCTCACGGCTGGTGGCTAAGGGAACACTGCAATGGAGCCGGCGTTGGACAGCGGGGCACGGGCACTTGTAGCGTGTAGGGAATGGAGGGAAATCTGGTGCGTGGGGCGCGAAGCAGGTGAAAACCTTCTTGGGGCTGTGAGCTGCCGGTGGCTCAGGTGGTGGTCGGCTGCAGTGACGGCGGCTGGTGAATCGAGGGGCCAGGCCGCGGCAGGTCTGAACGGAGGGGAGAAAGGCTTTGGAGCGTAATGTGAAGGATGGGGCCTCCCCCTCCCCTTTAAATAAAGCCTTGAAGGGGCTAGAAGAGCCTTGGGTGAGATTTAGCTATAATAGCGAGTCGGTAAAGTGGAGTTCACTGCAACTAAAAAAAAATTATTTATTTAGACGAGTGGAAACGACACAAAAAAACAAAAATAAATATTAATTTTTTTTACAAAAACCAAAAAATAAAAATAAAATTAAACTTAGGCTGCCTAAAAAGGAAAACTGCTAAAACGGGAAACTACTAAAAATAGCCTAAAATGAAATTTGACCAATTTAAAGCAAAAACCAAAAATTCTTGAGCTGCAATTTGGTTTCGGTGGACCGCAGGCAACCCCAAATTCCTTTGATTTACTCATGGAGGGTCGAGGAGGAACTCCTTAACCGTGAGTAGCTGTGCTAATGCCTTGATGTTTGATTCCTCGTTGGCGATTTTCTTCTCACTGAGTGATTTTGGGCTGAGCAATTGCTCTGCAGTGGTGACTGATGACAACTCCCAAACAACTGTTCCACCTTGGTTAGCCAAATCTTTCAATTTATGGACCTTTGGCTTCCTAAATCTGACGTGAAGCGGACTTCATCGCTTCCTTCCTTATCGGCTTCAATGGCTTGTTCTTGTGACTCGAGTGGAATAATATTTGAGCTCCATTGTCATGTTGTTGCCAAATGTGAGCGCATTACTCCGACCTGGCGGAGTTGATGATTGCATTGGTAGTGGCGAAAATGGTCTTCCGGGATAATTATACATGATTGGGCCCACTTGCTATTAATGGTCGGTGTCGAAGCACTACAAAGTCTATTGGGTAGTAGAATTTGTCTACCTTCACTAACCCACATCCTCGACTATTCCTTAGGAATCTTCAGCGATCTATCAACTGATGACAAAGTGATGTTGGTAGGTTTGAGCTCCCCTAAGCCTAGCTACTTATGCCCGGAGAGTATGGCGATGAGTTTACAACAGCCCCTAAGTCTAGCGGTGCTTTGTCTATCACGATTCCCTCAATGTTGTTTGAAGTGTAGGGATCCACGGATCCTTGCATTTGGCGGAGTCTTGCTCGAATTATAGCCTTGACTTGCTTTCGGTTAGGAAGGCTTTCTTTTCAATGCCAGTACATTCTTGAGCGTACGAGTCCTTTAAAGAACTTAACTGGGACCTGCTTAATCATGTCAAGCAGTGGAATATTCATCTTCACTTGCCTTAGCACCTCCCAATTTCGGCTTGGTTTTGGGATTTTTTCTTTACTCGGTGCTTGAAATGGAGGGAGCATGGTTTTCTTCAGCACAGATTCAGCGATGATTACCCTCTCAGGCTCAGCTTCCTTTTCCTGGCATGTTTCTTTAGTAGTCATTGATTCGTGCCACGGTAGGGTGAGCGGAATCAACAATATTTGTTTCCTATGTTCCTCTTCTTTGCCGTGGTCGAGCTCTTTGTAGTATGGCGATGCACAGGGTCGAACACGGGAATGGAGTTTTCTTCGTACAAGTGATTTAAGTGAAGTCAAAATGGTGAATTAAATTTAGGATTTTAAGGTGGTGATAAAAGCGGTGGGTTGGTGGGTTCTGTGAAAATAAAATGAAGAAAAATAAGAAAGAACTCCTTGAAGTCTCAAGCCCTTTGGGTTAGGGTTTTTTAGAATGGCTAACATGTCCTCGAGGTCTTTTTCCTCGCATTGGGGGCATGGCGTATAGTCATTTCGAAATCTTCATTTAGCTTTAAAACCTAGACCTATGGTTTCCTTTACTGAAACACTTAGCATTTAAGCTGGGCAAAAATATTCTAACGAGTGATATCATATCTCAAAACCTACCTGTAGTAACTAATAGGAAACTGACTAAGCTGGATAACAGGTGGATCACAGTGATAAGCATCCACTTTGTAACCAAAAGCTTGCTAAATACATGTCGGTGAGGGTGTGCCTAGAAGATTTTAACCTAAGGTGAATAAGAACATAAATACCCATAAGTCGTGCTTTAAACGGGGACCATGTTTTTACCTTCAAATATTCACTTGAGTGGCCCTCACTCTTCAAGGAAGAGTCTAATATTTGAGTTGTCATCCTCGGAGAGTGTTTGAGTAGCCCAGAAAGGAAGAAAGAGGAGAGAGAAGAGAGCAAAATAACCTAAAAGGAAAAGTTGCATATCTCTTTGAAAGATTAAAATTTTGGGTTACAAACTTATAAGGTGGCTTATATAGCGGCCCAGGTAATGTGAAATGACAAAAATGTAAAATATGAAATTACATTAGGGTTAAATGGTAATTGATCAAACGTGGTCATTTGGAATCAAAATATCAAAAACAAAGGCGGCCATTTTTCGACATGGGGAATTTTAAGCTAGCTTAGAAATTTCGCTCATTAGCGAAAATCCTGAGATAGCGAAAATGGATAATTTCGTAGCAACGATGATTTTATTGCTGTATTCGCTATGCTAACGAGAATTTTCGCATAGCAGAAGTATATGTTCACTCTCTATTTTGGATCCTGCTGACTCTTGTTCCATTGGCCCTTGTTCCTGCATCCCATCCTGCTGACTTGCTATTTTCTTGATTTCTTCTGCTTTGGAAATTCTTCATTCACGGCTTCAGCTGAAATTGATATAAGGCCCAGTATAAAATTGATGGAAATCAGAGCTTTAGTTATGATTGGATTGACCCGATAATTTGCCTCAATTCCTGCGAAAACTCTAACTGACACCAAGATGCAATTAGAAGTGTAATAGGGACCTGGACATGTCAACTGGGTTAATTATAATAATTAGTACACAAAAAGCGCTCAAAAGCTATTAAAAATAGGGTTCAAAATAGCACTTTTTTGACACTAATCACACCCCCCAACGTACACATTGCTAGTCCCTTAGCAATGCAAGAAGAAAATAACAACGAACATATAAAACTATAACAAAATAATGTTCAAAAAAATGGTATTTCAAAAAGGTTGTGAAGAGTAATGCCTAACCCTAAGTAAGAATAATCAATGTCGTGTCCAATAACTATCATGAGAGAATGAATGTCATACAAAATTGAGTATCAAAAGAGTCTCCATCCTCGATGAATCAACGAAACTTCACCAAAATCTAAGTGTTTATTTTATCGACTCAACTGATAAAAATTTCTTTAAAGCGCACCTCCCCGACTGGCTACTACCCGCGACCCTAGCATGCTAACCAACCTAAATAGATCAGGACCCACCTCTTATTCCACAATTCTTGTATTTGTAAGTGCAATGCTGAGAATCGACCTCACCAAAGTCCATGTAACAGGGATCTGCCGATGACTCCCAGCAATTAAGGCTTAGGGCACGAAGTCGCGGGATATTTTTGACCCTAGCTCTTGATTTCACCGGACTTCGAATGATTTCGAGAGACTCCAGCACCTACAACTTGCTTTCAGCTCCACCTATCACTCATGTAGCGAGCACTAAGTCGGTGGCTCCCGACCGATGTGAAGGTTTAGAGACCTTAGGGCTTTTAAAGGCTTTCGCCATATACCCCTCGGCTGTGCTTTCACGGGTTTAATGGCGTTAGATTTTATTCTTTCTTTTCTTTTTCTTTTCTTCTCTTTCTGGTTTTCTTTCTTTTCTTTTTCCATAGGGGTCCTTAACCCTGGCCAAAGTGAATTCGATAGAGCTAGGGTAGGTTATCTGTCAGGGAGGTTGTCTGGGTTTTCGGCCCATCATTGAACCTAATGTGCTTTCGGTGTGTGGTTAGTAAAAGTGGAAGAGATTCGAAGTAATAGAATTCAACTAATCATTCACTCAAACAAGCATGGAGTCAAACTCTAACATTAATGAAATTGGACAATGCCAGAATTTTCAAACTACGGCACAAATGAAAACACAAAAATTTTTTGGTTGCAAAATGGGTCCTGACACCGAAAAAAAGTAAGGCATGTTGTATACTTGATTTATAGAAAGGGGCAAACATAAACCACTTGAACATCACAAAAGTAGGCTTGCCATAGTAATAACAAAACGTAAATACAAAATCGACATTTGTAGCTCTCCCCGACCCAGACATCTTGATTAATCAGAAATGGGGCTCAGTTGGAAGAGTAGAAGGAAGTGTTGCTATCCTTGATGAGATGTGATCATTTCTGGATAGGATACTTATGACTTTTTCCCATCGACACCTTATTCACTCGTTTGGGCTTGAATAAACAAGTCGGGAGAAGAAAGAGTGGAAAAAGTGACGATTGTAGCATTTTAAAATTACACTTTTACCAGCAATCTCAAAAATATTTCTTTCTGGCCATATTTGGATTCTACACTCTGGGTTTTAACGGTACCAGAACGCCTAAAGGAGTTCGGATGAAAAAGTTATAATGGCTCAATTTGGAGGCAAGAGACCGTAGCGAAAATTTTCACTTAAATTGCGAAAATTGTATAGCGAAAATCTGTATCATTTGCGAAAATTACCATTTATATAATAGAAAATTTTAGTTTTTTTTTTTTTTTGAAATCAAATAAGATAATTAAGCCAAGTAAAAATAAAAATAAAAATAATAAAATAATAAAAAATAAATAAATAAAAAAAAAATTTTTTTTGAGAACAAATTTTTTTATATAAAAATAAAACAAACGTTTTTAATATAAAAAAATAAAATAAATAAAATTTTTTGAAAACAATGCGATGTTTTGTCCTTTAGTGGGAAAGCATTGTTGATTTAAGCTATAGCGAGAATTTCGCTAGCCTAAGCGAAATTCACGAAAATAAGCGAATTGAAAATTTCTCTATCCTTGATAAATTTAGCTGGCTAGAGAAATTTCGCTAAGCTATGTTTCATATAGCGAAAATTTCGCTAGGATTGCGAATTTTTAAATATATTCTTGAGAATTTTCTCATGATTTTCAATCAGAGACTACAAAAATTTGCACAAAAGCTTGCAAAAAATTAATGCAAGAAAAATTAGAAAAATTACGAAGAGTAAAAATTAATCTAAAAACATAAATTAACTAAAAATTAGAAAATCTAAAGAAAAATTAAAAGAAATCAAAATAAAATATGATAAAATAAAAAAAAAACAAGACAAATTAAAACAAAAAGTGGGGGGAGAGCTAGAAAATCTGAGGTTCGGGTGCTCCCAGTCGAGCCGGCACTGAACCATCCACTATGCCATGCGAGTGCAATGCGGTTGCCATCTTGTTTGGTAGTGGAAAAGTGCATCTGAGCCACTAATTTCTTGAAGTTTTGACATAGCGGTGTGGCCTTTTGGTGAGTGCTTTAGGAGTTGGCTTGGTTGTCTTTGCGGGCATGGGCGATATGTACACTTGGTCGAGGGAGTACTAGCGTGGGTTGTTTTTTGGTTTGGCAGTGGCATTAGGATCCAAATCTATGGGGTTTGGTTGAATGATAAATGCTTAGATTACTTCCCTTTGTTCATGTCCTTTATGCCTCGGTCGATGGGAAGGTTGCTTCCTTCTTCTCCCATAGGTGAATCGCGGCACCAGCGAGTTGAAATTTTCCACCGGGGTTTTCTTGTGGGCTGGCGTAGAGCCGCGACTTTCTCACCATGGTGCCACTTTGACACTCCTCTACGGTGGACATCGCTCTTTGAATCAATTAGGTCTTCAGTGGAATCTTGCAGGTTGTCCCATTCATGCTCAAAATCATTGTTCAGCCCATCTAATCTTTGGTCAAGGAATTCTCCTCAGTATGGATTTTTGCTCAATGGACATTGAATTTCTTTTGTTCATCCGACATCACCCACGGAGTTTAGTAAGGTCCAAATTGCTGTCAAGCGGGGAGATTCAACATGGTGGTTGAGGCTGAGACAAAGAAGCATACTGTGGATGTGGAGGAGGTGCATAAGTTGAGGGAACACTATAGACAGGTGCACTCATCCATTGGTCTCTATAGTCCCTCATGGATCTAGGTGGGTTTGGATTTCTCTCCCAGAGTTGCTGATTTTTCCATGCGAGGTTCTTATAGTCCCTCATTGTCATATATGCCCTGAGTTACTCTCACATTGTGTTACTCTTCATGTGGGGGTTCCACATTTTCTCTCAGTCAATTTTCCACAGAACTGACCTTTGCCTTAGAATTTTTGATCCACTTCGAAAATGGATTCACAGCGGCAAAAGCGGGAAACCAGCGATCTGTACCCCCTTTTTTAACGATGAAATGGGCTTAAGAAAAATAGCGCCAAAATGATAAGGAAATTCCGCAGGCTTTGTGATGAGGATCCTGAGTGTTCCATGGCTTCGTCGAATGCCTTTAGGCACCATCCCGACATGGTGCCATTTGATTGATGCCACGACAGGAGTGACGGAATCAACGATATTTGTTTCCTATGTTCCTCTACTTTGCCGTGGTCGACTCACTGTGATATAAAGCGGTCTAAAGATTAGAACACGGGGATGGGTTTTCTTCGTACAAGTGATTTAAGTGAAGTAAAAAATGGTGAATTAAATTTGGATTTTAAGGTGGTGATAAAAACAGTGGGTTGGTGGGTTGCAAACTGAAAATAAAATGAAGAAAAATAAGAAAAGAACTCTTTGGGTCTCGGGCCGCTGGTTAGGGTTTTTAGAGGCTGACTAACATGTCCTCGGGTCTTTTTCCTGCGTGGGGGAGCATGACATAGTCATTTTCGAATCGGATCTTCATTTAGCTTTAAACCCTAAACCACATGATTTTCCTTTTGAAACAGCATTTAAGCGGGCAAAAATATTCCCTAACGGTGATATCATATCTCGAAAACCTACCTGCGTGGCTAATAGGAAACATTGGCTGGATAACAGTGGATCTGGTGATAAGCATCCACTTTGTAAACCAAGCACTTCAAATACATGTCGATTGAGGGTGTGTCTAGAAGATTTTAACCTAAGGTGAGAATAAGAACATAAATACCCATAAATCGTGCGTTAAAAGCAGAGGACCATGTTTTTACCTTCAAAATGTCACCTAGTGGCCCTCACTTCCAAGGAGGAAGGAGTCCTATGCATCCCTGAGTTGTCATCCTCGAGAGAAGTGTTTGGTAGTAGAAAAGGAGAGAAAGAGAGAAGAGAGAGCAAAATAACACAAAAGGAAAAAGCTGCGCGTATGTCTTTGAAAAGATTAAAATTTTGGGTTACAAACTTATAAGGTGGCTTATATAGCCAACCCAAATGTGTGAAATGACAAAAATGCCTAAAATATGAAATTACAATAGGGACAAAATGGTAATTGATCAAAACATGGTCGTTTGGAATCAAAAATATCAAAACACAGGGCAGCCATTTTCGCTATGCAGGGAATTTTCGCTAGCTTAGCGAAAATTTGTGCTTAAGCGAAATTTCAACTAGGTAGCAAAAATCACGAGATAGCGAAAATGGAAAATTTCGCTAGCAACAGTGATTTTCGCTAGCTAGCGAAATTCGCTATGCGAAATTTCGCTATGCTAGCGAAAATTTTCATATAGCGAAAATGCTTGGCGTGCTCTCTGTGGATCCTGCGGCTCTTTGTTCATTGTAGCATTCCCTACGTCCCATCCTGCGGCTTGCTATTTTCTTGATTTTCTTCACCTTTGGGAATTCTTCATTCTGGCTTCTTTGAGAATTGATATAAGACCATATAAAATTGATTAAATCAATACGACTTTGGATTATGATTGGATTGACACGATAATTTTCCTCGATTCTTGAAAAACTACAAAAACGACCTCGGAATGCGAGTTAAGTGCAATAAGGACCTGAACATGTCAACTGGATTAATTATAATAATTAGTACACAAAAAGCGCTCAAAACCTATTAAAAATAAGGTTCAAAATAGCACTTTTTGGACACTAATCAGTCATGGGCACTGGTTGCTCTATCTTTCCCTCCTCAGGTGATTGTAAACTCACTTCAATCCATTCTGAATTCTTTGGATGGGCTTTACCTCATGGATCCTTTTGGATTTGGCAGTGTTTGGGAAGGGAACCTTCCTCCCTCCTGTATCTCCAGCAATTTGTTGATCTTTGTGATTGAATACTGTAGATTGTCAATTTTCTTATTCAGATTGCTCTCAAGCCCATCTATTCTTTTGTTCAGTGTACTTTCTACAGTATGGATTCTCTGTGCCAATTGTACATTGATCCCCTTTTGCTCTTCCACAAAGTTGCCTACCACCTTGCTTAAATTCAATATAGATTGTTCAACAGGAGAAGTGGATGATGATGGCTGTGGTTGAGATGAGGAACCAAACTGTTGTTTTGCACCAGGGGGCACATAGGCAGGGGGATTAGGTTTAAAGGAGAGATTGGGGTGATTCTTCCAATTGGAATTGTATGTATTACTGTATATGGCATTAGGTTGTGGCTTGTATTGGCCCACGGCATTAGCATGCTCTGACATCAAATCCTTCACTGATGGGGCACTCGGATGATGTTCTCCTGGATTGACAGTGGGTTGACAACTGATGAATGGGTTGGCCTGTGCAGTGTTTTCAGTCACTGCCTGCACTTCATGGAGCCTCTTTCCTTCTAACTCCTCCACTTTCCTAGCTAGGGTTGAGATTTTTGCTTTCATTTCCATGTCCTCTGAAAGTGTAAAAATTCCTCCCCTTTGGTGTCTTTGAGGGCCCTCATCTTCTCCACCTCTCTCGGGTTTGGCTCATCGACCCTTGGAAGTTTCGGCCAGCGCAACAGAAATCCGTAGCTTAATGCGGTTTTACTTAAAAATCACCTCCGCTTTATGGTTTCTAGCGGTTGCTTCATGGCAAGGGACATACCATTATAAATGATTCACTAACATCAGGTGTTGAAGCCATGATATGGGCGAAGCATTGATGGTCTCCGTGAATCTCTCGACATTGGTAGAATTTCGTTTTCATAAGTGAGGTAAGTGTAGATGCCTCTTCAAATTGTTGGTCTTGGTTGCCATTAGAATTTCTTGAAATTCGGTTGAAGATCGGCCCAATTTCTAATCGTTCTCGGCCTTAGTGAATTGAGCCATATTTTGGCTTTGTCCTTGGTCGAAAGTGCCTTGACCAGCGAGTTCACTTCGGTTATACCCTCCTTAAAAGTTATGCATACTTCCTCGAAATCCCGTATGTGCGAATATGGATTTTCATTCTCCATACCATGAAGGTGGGAAGCAAAGGGCGCCGTTAGGAGTCTCAACATACATCCTCGACATGAGGTATGATGCGAGGAAGGGCACTCACTCTAGGAGAATTGTATGTGTTCCTCGTCGGCACATGTATTTGTTGGATTCATAGGGGTGTTTGTTGACTTCTTTGTTCCTCCAGTAGGATCCATTTGGTTCTTGTGCGCAGCGATTTCACGGCTTTGCTCAAGCTGGTGCACTCACACTTTGCAATCTACGATATCCCCTCTGTCCAGTCTTTGCATAAACACACATTACTCAAAATGAGACACAACAAAGAACACAAACAAAACTTGCCAAAGAAGTCAGTGTTAGTTAAAACAAAAACTGACTGTAAGAAATAAAAACAGTGCAGTAACTGCTAAGTGACGAAAACTTGTAGTTCTTGCACACTAAATTCAAAAAGGACTGAAAGGTCACCAACACTTGTAATGTGGATTACATGTACACATCAACTCATCATACGTAGTTTGGCACCATCCCTGGCAACGGCGCCATTTGATTCATGCCACGGTAGGGTGATGCAGAATCAACAAAATTTATATTCCTAAGTTCCTCCTACTGCCGTAGTCAAGCTATTGCAGTATAGTGGTCTAGGGTCGAACACGGAGATGGGTTTTCATCCCACGAATGATTTGCATTAGTGTTTGAAAATTGGTGGGGCTTTTGTTTGGATTTTCGGATTTTTGTTAAAAACAGGGGAGGTTGGTTGTTCACTGGCTGACTGTAATGGCTTAAGTGAAAGTGTGAAATGTTAACCTTGAAGGCTTAGGTCACTAGCTTGACAACATGGGGGTATTACAGTGTCCTCGGGTTATTTCCTCGCATTAGGGCAAATGACATATAGTCAAAGCCAAAACCAGGATCTTTGTTTAGCTATAAAACCTACCCTTAGAAACCACTCCTATTTAGTCGACCCAGTACTAAGCATTAGAAGTCCATTCAGTTTTAAGAGCCCTAGCATTTAACCTCATTCCCATGGCTCAAACCAATGACATCCCAAAGAATATCAGTGAATCTACCATTAAGAATCTGCTTGAACCTAAGCATGGCGAAGTTGACCAAAAGGAACATTAAATGGCATTAAACCCTAGTTTGGAAAGTTGGGAACCATAAATGCAGTACTGTAACATTAGCTTATGAGGGCTGACACACGGCATTTGAAAACCAGCTAGAAACCCTCTCTCTTCCAAGGCTATGAAACATGACATCCCATGAGTTGTCATCCTCGAGAGTGTTTAACGGCCAGAAAATGAGAGAAAGAGGAGAGAGAAGAAAGCACAATAAACCCTAAAATGAAAAGCTGCGGAAACTATATATAAATGAAAGTTGCTTCGGGTTACAAAGTTAAAGGGGCTTATATAGTCAAGCCCAAAGTGTGCAACTACTAAAATGCCTAAAATAAGAAATTACATAAGGGACAAAATGGCGATATATCAAAACGTGGTTGTTTGGCATCAAAATTCAAAACACGAGAGTGAGATTTCATTTATGCAAGAAATTTCGCTAGCATAGCGAAAATTTCGCTATGCTAGCGAAATTTCGCTAGCCTAGCGAAATTCACAAGAGATAGCGAAATTGAGAAATTTCGCTAGGAACAGTGAATTTCGCTACCTAGCAAAATTTCGCTAGCCTAGCGAAATTTTTGTGAGATAGCGAAATTGGGTATTTTTGCTAGGAACAGTGAATTTCGGTAAATAGCGAAATTTCGCTAGCCTAGCAAAATTTTCACATAGCGAAAATTTCGCTAGGATTGCCAAATTTTCGCTATGATTGCAAAATTTTTCGCAATCTGACGAAATTTTTCTCAATCACGAAAATCTGCTTTGCACATTTTGCCTCACGCATCTCCTACAACCTTCTTTCTTCACATCCACACTTCATTTCTTCAACTTTGAATGATGAAAACATTGTGGATCCTCGGCTCCGGAATATATCTCGACCTTGAGCTTGGGTGGGAGTCACCTTGAAACCTGGAATTTACCAAAAACAATCTCGAAAACAAATCAAAAATACTAAGTGGACATGCACCTGACAATTGGCTTAATTCATATGATTAGTGCGCAAAAAGCACTCAAAACCTATCTTGAATAGGGCTCAAAATAGCACTTTTTGGGCACTAATCGATGGTGAGTTACCCGCACCGAAACTCAAATATGTCATGAAATGCCTGATGTCGCAGCTTGATGATAACTTGTCCTCTCACAGTTTAATTATGTCTCAACATACAATGTAGAATCGCGACATAAAAGAAAGTATGCCGGCAAGCGTTTTAATTTTGCCACAAATTTAATGACATCACATAATTTCAACTGTGGCAGAGATTAAAGTCGCGACGAAACCACCTGAATAAATGGAGTCATAAGAGCCCGACATAATAATTGAATTGCAAATGTTGAGAAACTCCTCCACTACCCATCTCTTTCCTTTGTAGCAATTACAACCTTTCGTCTTAGCATATTCTGGTTCTCTATTCTTGCAAACCTAAGCCGAACTCTTCTAAAACCTTCCGATTTCTCTAAATGGCGAACCTTCAACTCGTCCCAAATCTGTGAAATCATGGAGTATATTGAGGCGAAGGGAAGTTAATCTGGAACATGAAAGGGAGAACGGTAGTCAGTCTGACGAAGTTCAACAACGGTGACAAAGCAACCGGAGGAGAAAGGGAAAGAAGCCTTGTGAAGAAGGAAGAGCGAGTTCGTCTCGGAAGAAGCTTTCTCAGGTACTGGAAGAAAGCACTATGCTGGAAAGGGTTTGTAGGAGAAGGAGAAGTTGCCAACTCATCCCACTTGGATTAGAGATTAATAGAGCATAGAGGATGGGAGAGTCTGAGCATCAAAAAATTTGGTGCTCTGACGGTCGTCAGGAATTTTGCTCTAATCACGGTTGGGAGAAAGGAGAGCGTTGTTTATGTCAGAGGAGTTTGGGTGCCTTATGGGGCTAAGACTATAAATGAGATGTATGGAATGGCAGGGCAAAAGAACGGATCAAAATTCAAGAAGCTGATGAACAACCCTAACCTTGAGAAGATCGCGAGAAAATTAACAGACGGTAAAGGCAGTGGAAAGAAAAGGGAAGGGAGAGCAAGACCACTGAGCAAGGGAGATTTGTGAAGAAGCGGAATTGGTTTACTTCTTAACTTATATTCTGGTTCCTTGAGCAACGTATGCCTGATAAGAATAAGAAGCAATCCTTCTCTATGCCATACTGAAAGGATACAAAGTTGATGTTGGAATAGTTATTGAAAATTCTATAATGAGGTATCATGAAGGTAATAAACGGGGTTTGATCCCTCACCCAGCAACCATCATAAGGTTATGTATAAGGGCTGGTGTGAAGGGAATTTGGGAAGAAGAGAAAGAAGAAAGAGTGTCCCCGAGAAGCCACCACTCACCACATTTGGAGTAAGCAAAGGGCAGAGATCAAGAGAAAAAGGGGGTGCCAGTAAGCAGTTCGGGGATGAAAATGAAAATGCAATATAGGAAGAAGATACCCTCCTGATGGCAGATCCAGAAGAAGAAAATCAAGAAACACATCGAAGGAATACTTTTATGTTCCCGAATGAAGAACGAAGATAGAAGCCCGATAGATTTCGACCCATTGGCGGCTCCCCACTGTAAGGAATACTAATTCGAGGAACCTGGTGAAAGCTCAAAAGGAGCCCAAGAGAATAAAATAATCGATCTTTCGATTCCATCGGAAGAGCATGGAAGAAGAAGAGCAATGCGAACCTTGACAAAGTTCGAGAGGTTTATGAAAGAATTTGAAGAAGGGATCAACAATGGGAGAGGAGATGAGCGAAGAAGAAGCATATGAAGCTGAGATGAAGAAGGGATCAACCGATGGGAAGAAGAGATGAGCGAAGGAGGAGCATATGAAAAGATCTTTGGAGCGGTAAGAAGAAAAATTTAAGAAAGAAATGGAGGAAAGAGATCGAGATTTCTTGAAGGGTCAAAACTAAGCCATAGATCAATTCTACTGACAATCAGTATAATCAGCGATTCTACGACTCCTCAACTCGTAAGGACGGGGATCACCGGATCGAAGCGAGACTAGGAAACTGATTAAAGGGATTCAGAAGTTCTATACATCGATATACTCAAGGATTTTTTGAAACGAAGATGAAGACCAGATAGGCTTGATGATAAGGATGCCTACGGAAGAAAGGTGCGGCTTGAAAATTTGGATTTGATCGATAGCAATCTTTCGAATTTTTTAGAAGTCATGAAGCGAAATGGAGCATACGACAAACACATTTGGGCATGAGACGGGATGATGCGAACAAGAAGAATTGATCTCACAAATGGCGATACTTGAAGAACAAATAGAAAGAGAAAAGCGAAAAGAAGAGGCGAATGAAATTTCCAAGTTCAATCTAATCTGACCGCTCTTGATCTGGATCCTCCAACATTTTTGCTCCTCCCCCAAAGAGAAAAAGATGATCTTCCCATTGATTTATCCTTCTTTTCCCCTCTTCCTTATTGTTGTTCTCAACTGTTGCATAACATCATAAATAAAACAAGCAAATTTGTGAAAATGGAAATGTTTTCTTGAAGTTAGTTGTATTGTTATTTTTATTGCTTGACTTGTTGGGAGAATAACATTAGGATTTAGCTCAAAAGTGAAAATGCTTAAATATCATAATCTGAAATAGTTGAAGTAGTTTGACTAGTAGATAGACTTGAACACAAATAACTGCAAAATCAGTGCATGAATAAAGAAAATGGAATTAGAGTATTCTTGTTACGTTTAAAGTCGAGTTTAATTCTGCAAAAGTGGAAAGGTAGTTTATTCTTGATAGAACAAAATACTTAGTTTAAAGTAATGTAAATGAAGCGGTGAATAAATACAAGTCTTGAAGAAATAATACACATTGGTCAACAAAACTTATGAAACTTTTGACAGGAATTAGGAATATCTTCTGGGAAATTCGGGTTTATAGTGCAGTCTGAAGTGAAAACAACCAACATAAAATAGCGGAGGCCATCCTTAGCGGCTTGAGCCTTTTTAAGCCTACCCTCAAATGGCAAGCATACTCTCTAGTTCTTGATTTGAGCGAATAAGCCTTATTCAATAAACAACAATTGAAAAAATGAGATTCCCTTTCTTACTGATAAACTGCGTGGTATTATCCAGTTTCTAGTTCGGAGAGTTCGGTATAAAGGAAGAAACAAGTTTGAAATATATTCCCAAAATTTTGACAAATAAGAGTTGAAGAAGTAAAGAAGCTGACTAGTGAAATAGGAATAAGTTTTGTCTTGTGGCCTATTTCCCTTGGCAATTAAGCTCGTAGGGGTGTTTTAACACCTAGCACCCTCCTTATTTAGTATGGGAGTTTATGGCCCAAAGTTCTTTAAGAGTAATAGAAAGCCTAAGAGGACAAAACTGTTGCACTATTCCAAATCTTAGAAAAGTAAAAAGCAAAGAGTTAAAACAGAATCTTGCTTGAATAAAGTACACATGGAAGTTGAAATTCCATAAAAGAGAATTCAAAAGGAGGAATCAAGCTAAGGTTGAGGAGAATCAGAAAGGAACAAAGAAGAAAAAGGAAGAAAGTTGGAAGAAACAATGTAAAGACAAGATGGAAACTGGGTAATTTACAACCTAAATTTTTCCATTATCTACCCAATTACCTAAGCTGACATTCTGATCCTAAAGACCTCGATGATTTTGAAGGATGAATTTACCATTAGTGGAAGTCCCGATATGAAAAACAAGCATATGGGACTTTGATAAACAGTCTAAGAAAACTCCCAGAAGATGAACTAAATTCAACATGAAGTTGCAAAGGATTGATGACCTGCACACACACACAGAACAAGACTTGTTAAATAAATTGTTTAAATACATTAGTTTATCAAGAAATTTTGAAATAGAAGTACACTATGTCTTATTCTTGCATCAAAACTGAAATTTGAAATAATAGTGATATCTCTTAATTCCATATCTGAAAGGTGGAATGAGAAAGAATGTGGAATAAATCAGAAAAATGTCCTTAAAAAAATTTATAAGCTTATTTGTTTGAGGACAAACAATTTCTTCTTTTCTTTGCTTGGGACAAGCAAAATTTTATGTTTGGGGGAATTTGATGAGTCCAAAAACTCATTAGATTTTTAATCCATTTTTCTAAGTTTATAATGAGAATAATGATGAATTATCTACGAGCGTCAAAGAATTAATTCAAATTCCAATTTGCGGGAAAATACAATGAGAAAATCCATTTAGCAAAAAATCATAAGAAATCGGCTGCATCAAAGCTGAAATCAAAAGCCCGGAATTGAAGTCGCGAAAGTGGGGTTTCCGGCAACTCAAGTCACGACATCAAACAGTTTGGCTTTGAAGAAGAAACTAAAAAGTGAACAATCGAAGTCGTGACCTGGAGAAGAAAGTTGAGACAAAAGAAATGACTTGGTCAAGATTAAAAGAAGCAATCAAAGAAAGTTCATGGCGACATCGATGTCGCGACACCAAGAATAAATGATGTCGTGATGCCACCGTAGAATTACATGATAAGAAGAGTTTGTCTTCAAAGCCCGCGAAACTGACCTTCTCGAGAAAAAGAAGTCGCAACTAAGATTCCGATCGGAGGGCTGACCATGAATTAGTGAAGAAAGCGGACATGATGTCGCGACACCAGGTCGGTCGACGAAATGAAAACTTAGCGATAGGCGTGGAGGGGGCGTGACGAAGGGTTGCTTGAAAGAATTTTGAGGGAAGCGGAACGGGAGGTTGCGGCAGTTAGAGCCAGGATAGAGACATCGAACATTGAATCAGAAGATGTCGCGACATCCTTCAGTAGTCGCGACATCAGCTGCATTGAGTAGAGGTCGCGACGTCCTTCCGTAGTCGCGACATGTGAAAGATGCGACATCGGTCGGTGGTCGCGCGGCCCGTCGAGTTACAAATTAAATTCGCGGCATCGCCAGGTAGTCAGCGACATCAGCTTTAAGAATAGGGTGGCGACATCATTTATTCTCCCGCGACATCGGACCCGAGATCTTTGGAACCGCGTCGGATTGAAGTCGCGACATCAAAAGAGTTCACAATGCAGACAGGTGAAGTCGCGACGTCCGATTGAAGTCGCGACATCAAAAATAGCTCATAAGCAGAACAGCGAAGTCGCGACGTCCCTCAGAGGTCGCGACATCAAGTCAAGGTCGCGACATCCTTCAGTGGTCGCGACATGAACAAACAAATGGGCCAGTCATTTTTGAAACCCAAAAAGAAATGCATCGAAGTTAGGGCCCAGCTCGAAACCCTATAAATAAGCAGCTTCTATAGAAGGAAATCAGCTCTTGGCGGCTCAGAACGAGAAATCTGGGTAGCCTAAGGCTCGTGTATTTTAATCTTTTTGTTTCTTTTTCTTTGTTTTGCCGTTATTTTAGATTAGATTAGAGCAGATTATTCTTATTTTAAACTTCTAGATCTGGATGTTAGTTGTTGAAGTTGAAGGTGAATCTGATGTTATTTTCCATAAAATTCTTGCTTGGTTCATTTGAAGTCGAACAAATTTTGGAATTCGAACGTCCAGTTTTGAATTTACAGCAGTTCTTTTGATCAGGGAGCTACTGTTAGTGTAATGAAGTAATTTAGAAACCCAGCTTCCGTTGAATTCACTCTATTGTTAGATTTTATCTTTCTTGCAGAAATTTATCAGAGTCTACTGAACATCATAATTGAATCTGCTTGCTGGTTTTGTTTATTTTTTTTGTACCTAATCCAAATATCAGTGTCCTATACCTGTAATAGGATTTTTCATGCTCTGATTTCCAGGAGGCCCTCGAGTGACACAGAGAAGGCATTCTGAGATCGAACAATTTCTTGAGGGTATGCGAACCTGATATTGGGGATCTAATGAGCTCTGTGAATTTTAATTGATAAATCTACTTCTCACTTATGTAGAATGAGTTGAATGACTTATCAATTAAAATGAGCGGAGAGTTACCGCCTCGATTCGGCGATAAGTTGATCAGGTGTTAGCGAGTCTGTCGAGAAAGAAGACGAAATGTTCCCAATTTTGAGGATGAGAGACCAATATAGTGTACACTATGTATCCTATGTCTTAGGAGCTAAGGTTTATAGTCATTATCTTGGGTATGAAGTATTGAAAAGAAAAATACGAACAAGGCAACTCCAGTTAAAAGTAGTTATCACAATCCTTTGTCTTGAAAAGAAAGCAGAAGATTAGATAATGGAAATGTCGTTAAGGAGAGATCCACATATGGCATTACCTTCTTCCTTGGAACGGATTAAATTTGATATTCATGAAAGCGAGATTCTGAAGTACATTTGCGAGGAATTGATGCTTCCTGATAGTTGTATTTTCAATGATCCTTTAAAGCTAAGCGATCGATTACGATTCTTTAATTTTTTATTTCTTTTATTTTCAGCATTATTTCATTTTGTTCTTAGTTTTCATATCTTTATTCTTTCATTATTTTAAAGGTTGTTAGGGATATATCAATTGAAAATCATAGTCCAAATAGTATAGAGCTTGAGTAGTCAGGGTAGTTGATTGAAAATTCTTGAGATCTCTGTGGGATCGATATCTGGACTTAAATCCATTTCATTGCTTGTTGAGCACGGCCATACTTGCGGAATCTTGGATCAAAACGGAAAAATTTTTCTACTCTTGAGAAACCGTTTTAATCGATTATATTTGAAAGAATATAACAAACAAGTTTCATGGTATTATTGATTGGGATTAGATAATAGTCCTTTGGTATTAATGTCATAAATTTTTATACATCATTTGGTCCATCGAACACTAGGACGGCAGTGTGATGCGCGCATGCACCCGGTGCGGACCCGAGGCTCGTGGCGTGGAGTGGGGCTGCTGGCGGCTGGCGGCGGCCTTGCGGGTTGGGCTGCGGTGGGGCGAGCGGTGCCTGCGCTAGGACAGGCGGCAGGAGGCACTCAGGGACACATCTCAGGCTGGATCCTGAGTGGGCGGGGCTCGACATGGACCAGATCGGGCGGGGCACCACCTTGCAGGCCGTGGTGCGGACGGGCGTGAGGCGTGGAGGGCTGGCTCAGGCGGGGAGGATGAAATCAGGCGAAGTCTGTCTTCCTTTTCCCTCCTCTTTTATAAGGTGTGAAATTGTAGAAGGGTCCGGAATGTAGGAAGGTCGAATTTCGCCATTGTTGCGAAATTTCTGCATAAAAATTTTCCATCTGCACAATCTCTGAAATTTGATTTAGGTAAATTAAAATAAATAAAAACAAGAAATAAAAAAAATATTTAAAATAAACCTAGAATACAAAATAAAATAAAATTAAAATAAGATTTATAAAGGAAAGTTACTAAAGCGGGAAGTTACTAAAGATATCATAATATGAAAATTGAGCAGTTCTAAGCAAAAATAAAAAATTTGAGCTGCGGTTTGGTTTCGGTGGACACGAGCCAGCTCAATTTCAACGATTCACTCATGGAGGTCGAGGAGGAGCTCCTTGACCCGGCCGATGATGCAGGCTGCGGCCTTCATGGTTCCTTCTGTTGACTTTTTGCTGCGGGTGTTTTGTTTGACGATGGCTCTGCGGGGTGACTGATGCGGGCAACTCGATCAAGCGCCGTCTTGGTTTACCAGTGCGCGCAATTTGGGGCTTTTGTCTGCATTTTTGACCTATTAAGCAGACTTCATCAGCTCCTTGCTTGTCATCTTCCACTAGCTTGTGCTTGTTACTCAAGTGAAAAATATTGAGCTCCAATGTCATGTTGCCAAATGTGAGCTGCATGACTCCATTCCGGCAATTAATTATCGCATTGGAAGTGGCCAAAAATGGTCTTCCTAGAATAATTGGCACATGATTAGGCCCACTTGCTATTGGCTCGGTATCAAGCACTACAAAGTCCCAGCTGGTTAGTAAATTTGTCCACCTTTACCAACACATCCTCAACTATTCCGCCAGATTTCACCGTCGATCAGCCCGATGACAAAGTGATGTTTGGTGACGAGAAACTAGCTCTAAACCTAGCTGTATACATTGAATATGGCGTAGGTTTACACCTGACCCCGATTCTGGTGTTTGTCTGTGCAAGTCCACCAATGTTGAGCGATGTTGGCTGGGAGATCACGGATCCTTGTAATTTCACTTGGGGTCTTGCTCTGAATTATGGCACCCTGACTTGCTGGGTTGGGAATGCTCTTCTCCAGTACAGCCTGTGGCCCAATGCCTGAGGTCAGCTGAACTTTGCAGTTGGTTCAGCAATCATGTCAAGCGGTGGAATATTTACTTTCACTTGCCTTAGCACCTCCCAATTTCAACGGTTTTTGGGATTTTTCTTGCTTCTTAGTGCTTGAGGAAATGGAGGGGGCATGTTTTTCTTCACTGAGTCTTCACTGATTATTACCCTCTCTGGATCAGTCTCCTTTTCAACCTCGGTTTGCTGGCGGTTTTGGGCCACTTTGGTTGCTCAATTTCTTTTCCGCTCATAAAAGTGATGATGGCTTTCACTTCATCCGTCCCATGGAGTTGTTGGAAAGACATTTCATGAACTCCGCTGGATTGGGCGGAGTGTTTGAGAGGAATCTTCCTTTCTCTTGTACCTTGAGTAAGTTGTTAATCTGGTGATGAATCTTGTAGGTTATCAATCTTCGATTAAGGTTGCTTTCAAGCCCATCTATTCTTTGTTCAGGAGTGCTCTCACGATTATCAATTCTTTAGGCAATTGTACATTGATCCCCTTTTGCTCTTCCTGAAATTGCCTACCACCTTGCTCAAATTCCGTAAGCTTGTTCAACGAGGGATGAAGATAGAGTGTGGTTGAGGTGAGAACCAAGCCCATTGTTTGGCACCAAGAGGCACATATATACGAAGTTTAGGTTTCGAGAGAGATTAGAATTGGTTCCTCCCGATTGGGATATATGTGTATTGCCATATGGGGCATTGGGTTGTGGCTTGCCATTAGCCTCAGGCGTGTATGCTCTGATGTAAATCTCTCTCGGGGAAGAGCGGTGGGCCAGTGTTCTTAGGTGGCAGTGGGTGGTAATTGATGCATGGGTTGGCACGTGCGGGATTCTTCGATCCTTTGCTTGCGTCATGGAGCCTTTTTCCTTCGGCTCTTCCGCTTCTAGTTAAGGTGATATCTTTGCTTTCATCTCCATATCTTGGAGAAAGTGCATAAATGCCTCCCCTTTGGTGGGTTGGCGGCACATTATTTCGGCCCTCGGATTCGGTTCATCGAGCCTTGGAAGTTTGTACATAATTCGAAATCCGTGGCTTCATCCCAGATTTTGCTGAGAAAATCTCCTCCCTTTATGGTTCTAGCGATTGCTTCACCTTGAAGGACATACCATCATAAAATGATTCTACTAGCATCCATGTATCAAAACCATGGCGAGTAAGTGTAGATGTCTCTTCAAACTATTGGTCTTGGTTATGCCCCAAGAATTTCTTTAAAATTCGGCTTGAAGATCGACGATTTCTAATGCGTTCTCGGCCTCAGTAGATTGAGCCATATTTTGGCTTTGTCATGAGGTTAACGGGAATGCCTTCAACTTCAACAATTCATATCGGTTATACCCTCCTTAAAAGTTATGCATACTTCCTCAAAATCATGTGAATATATGGATTTTCATTCTCCATACCATGAAATGTGGGAAGCAAGGGCACTAGGTAGGGTCTCACTGCTACATCCTTAGCAGGAGGTATGATGCATGAAGGAGCACTAACTCTAGGAGGGTGTATGTGGTCCCTCATTGACACAGTAGCATTTGGATTCATAGGGGGTCAAACATTGACTTTGCTTTGTTCCTCGAGGTAGGATCCATTTGGTCACTTGTGCTGCTGATTTCACAGCCTTGCTCAAGCGCCCAGTGCACTCCTCTTTGCAATCTACCTGATATCCCTCTATCCAGTCTTTGCATAAACTTTGTAGCACAAATCGAGGACACAACAAAGAACCTGGCTTGAAGCTTGCGAAAGGGTCAGTGTTAGCTATAAAAAGCGGTATGAGACAAAAGCAGTCTGTGCTTGCAAAGTAAAGAAAACTTGCAGTTCAAACAAATGAAATTCAAAAAGGATTAAAAGGTCACCAATATTTGTAATGTGGATTACAAGTACATAACAACTCATCATCCGTAGTTTGGCACCATCCCCGGTAACGACGCCATTTGATTCGTGCCACGATAGGGTGATCCGGAATCAACAAAATTTGTTTCCTATATTCCTTCTACTGCCGTAGTCAAGTGATGAGCTTAAAAGTCATCCATTTTCAGTCCATTTTTCTGATTGATTTTTATCTAAAAAAGACTGATTTATGTGCAGAAATGTGGAATAACTCACCAAACTGCTATGCAGTAGGAAATTCAAGAGAAGAGGATATTGCGATGAAGGAGCGGGAAAGTGTACAGAGCGGGACTGACACAAGCGCGAAAGGAGGTTGTAATAGGAGAGGTGCACAAGGATTAAAGGACCTGATGTCGTGACTCCTTGACAACAATGAAGATTCATATCAAGGTCGCGACAACAAAACTACAGTCGCAACAGGAGCAATTGAAGGCAGAACGAGCTGGTCGCGACAGAAACTCCAAGTCATGCAACCATAAATTAATGAAGAAAAAGACATGATGTCGCGACACCACTTCGGGGTCGCGACAGAATTAAAGGCAGTGCAGTAGACATGGAGGTCGTGACACCGAATAGAAGTCGCGACATAAGGTTTTCAAAAGACTGAACATAGAAGTCGCGACATATAGAAGAGGTCGTGACATCAACACTGAATCAGAAGTGGTCGCGACATCAGCTGAAAGTAAAGAAGGTCACGACATCATTCAGCGGTTGCGACATCATTTTCAAGTAAAGAAGGTTGCGACATCATTCAGCGGTCGCGACATCATTTGTAAGGAAAGAAGGTCGAGACATCATTCAGCGGTCGCGACATCATATGTAAAGAAAAGAAGGTCGCGACATCATTCGATTAATTAGCGACATCAGCTGCAAGTAAAGAAGGTCGCGACATCGTTGTGATCGCGGCGACATCGATTCACGAGGTGAGGTCGCGACATCAATTGCAAGTAAAGAAGGTCGCGACATCATTTAGCGGTCGCGACATCAGTTACAAAGAATTGAGGTCGCGACGTCATTCAGCAGTCGCGACATCATATCCAAGGGATGCTAAAGAAGCGATCGCGACGAATAAAAGCTTACGCGACGTAAACGCGACAAGCGGAGTCGCGACAAAGGAATCGAGTCGGCATTAACAGCAAAATGGGCGATTAACTGAAATCCTGAGGATGCATCGATTTAGGGTGACGAGGAACCCTATAAATGCTAGCACCTTTCTTAAGGCGAAATTTGCAGCGACTTCAAAAAGAATCGGGTTCTTTGAAGGCTCTTGTATTTTAATTTTCTTTCTTTATTTTGTTTTCATTTTAGATTGGTTTTTATTTTGTTGAATTTGGATCTGGATGTTAGCTTTTAAGGTAGAAGGCAGATCACGAAATTTTATTTATTTCAAGTCTTGCCTGGTTTGTTTGAATTCAGAATAATTTTAGGTCGGATACCAATTTTCCAATTTACAGTGGTTTTCTTGATCAGCAAGCCATTGTAGGTGTAATCAGTGATTGGAAACCCGGCTTCCATTGAATGACCTTTGTTTGAAATTATCTTTCTGCCTGCAAAAATTTATTCAATGCTCTTTGAATTTCGGAATGTAAATCTAGTGCGGTTTTGAGTGTGTGATTGATCGATGTCGTGTCTTATACCCATTATAGGATTGTCTCATGCTCTGATTTCCAGGAGGCCCTCTGAGTGACACAGAGAAGGCAATTCTGAGAGTAATGAACAATTTCTGGAAGGTATGCGAACCTGATATTGGAGATCTAACGAGCTCTGTGAAATTAAATCGATAAATCCTCTTCTCACTTGAAATCAAGAATGAGTTGAACGACTTATCAATTTAAACAAGCAGAGAGTTCACCTCGATTCGAATAGTAAGTTCAATCCCGTGTTAGCAAGGATCTAATCAAGGAAAGGATGAGCTGTTCTAATTTTGAGGAAGAGAAACCAGTAAAGTGTAAACCCATGTCATGACTATATCTTAGGAGCAAAGGTTTACGATCCGTGACAGAGTATGAAGTATTGAAAAAGAAAACTACCCAGAACAAGGCAACCCAGATTAAAAGTAGTTATTTAACCATCAGTGTTCGAAAGAAACAGTGAAGTTTAGATGATGAAGTGGGGTATGGAGAGATCCAACTGCACTATCATATTCCTTGGACTGGTTTTAAATATGTGGTTCATGAATCAAAGTTACAGTGCAATCTACAAGAATTGATGCTTCACAATAGCTGTATTTTCAATGCTCCCTTTAAAAGATAACTGCTCAATCGGAATTTGTAATTTTAGCATTTTAGTATTCAATTCATTTGTTATTAAGTCACTTTTCTTAGATTTTATTATTTGAAAGTTTTCAAGGCTGATTCCAATTACCTATCAGAGTCCAAATAGTATAGAGTTTGAGTAGTCAGGGTAGTTGATTGAGAATTCTTGAGATCTATGTGGGATCGATATATGGACTTAAATCGATTTTCTACTTGTTCGGCACGTACCCTTGCGGCTATCTTGGATCAAAACCCGAGAAGAAAATGATTTCCTCTTAAGAACGCTTTTAATCGGTCTGATAGATAAAGGAGCCTTAGTAACAAGTTGCATGGCATTATTCTTTGGGGATTAGATAATAGTCCTTTGGTGATAACGTCATAAATTTGCATAGGTGTTTTGATCCATATCACACAGAAAGAGGTGAACAAGTTTTTGGCGCCATTGCCGGGGATCGAAAGAATTTGTTGAATCAATATTCATACCGAAGAGCGAAATACTAATTTGGACATAATTTATAAAAAGAAAATAGAAAATTTTCAAAAATATGATTCAACAGCAGTAGTTTAGTAAACTACTAAATTTTTTTTTTTTTAGAGATTATCATGTTAATCTGATTTTGGTATACATTGACTCCATTTGATCTCGTATATTATAATTTTCGGGGAGCTAATTCATACGGGACGAGGGAGTTGAATTGTTGCCATTAGACGAGATAGAAAGAACACTTAGAGAAATTTGAAAGGTTAAAAGTGCAGAAATAGCGAGAATGGAAGGCGAAAGGTAACTCGGGTAGTCGACCGAATTTACAGAAGTACCTCGAGCGAGACACTATGGAGGGGACTTACGGGCCGATCATCAGATGAATGCTCAACGGTGAGAGCTGACCCGGCCAATAGATGCTAACAATTTTTGAGCTCAAGCCCACATTTCGATCACCATGTTGTGAACCAATTCCTGAGTCGCAGCTGAAGATCCCAACCCGAACACTTAGGGCGGTTTACGAGAATGGCGTCTGATTCGTTGAATGGTGTGAGACCGAGAAGTTATTAGTACATAGTTGTTCCCATTCTCTTTAAGAATATAAGCGCATCATGGTTTGACTCACTTTGCCATATGGATCTGATAGCCACCATAGGAAGAGGCGATGGGGAAGCACGCGGCTGGACGCTGCTCGTGCCTCCTGTGGGCGAGAAATTCTGCGTTAAGCAGGGAAGATGGGAGTGCGCGCAGTGGTGCGGATACAGTGAGATCATGTGTGGATAGGCTGACTCAATGGACATCTTGCAAATCAGCAGTGTCGCTGAGGATAATGATGACTTGGAGGCATTCGGAGAGAGAAGAAGCAGCGAGACGGTGATCAGGATCTTGCTAGGTGCAACATGAGACCTCCTTCTGAATCCTCAGGGAGCAGCAGTAGAGCTAAAGGAAATGGAATGATTGAGCTGAACAGAGTATACGCCGTAGAGGCAATTTGGATGCATTGACGCCGGTTGGATAAAAGAATGCACTCTGCGAATGAGATAAGCGGTGGAAAGAGAGGGAAGAGTAAATAATGCGAGGGCGCCTTGTGGGGAGTTCCTATGCGATGGAGGCTAACTATTTGAGCAGTAGAGCATATCGTTTCAAGCCCTGTGACACTCTTGACCATTTATACCCCAGGCATTAAGGAACCATGAGAATTTCTCTTATGGTGGAGAGCTGACACGTCCCAAGACATGAGCGAAAATTTGATGGGGTATGCTCCACCAAGGTTTCGTGATAGGAGCGAGGAGAGGGAAGAAATGAATATCGGGGGTCAGGGCTCCAGGCACTTTGAATACCCAGTCTTTGCGAGTTCATGGGGGAAAATAAAAGCTATTAGACACATGAACAAGGTTTGCGGGTGGAAGCTTCAAATACCAATTCTCAAATTTTTCAAAAGACCACTAATACCTCTCTCAAGAACCTGGAAACACAAATAGGGCAATTGGCCCTGACCCTGCAGAATCAGATGAAAGAAGTTTTTCCCAATGACACGAAGAAAAATCGAAAATTTGCGTAGCGGTACGGCCTCGAGTGGGAAAGAATTAGAAGGAAGGTCGGAGAAAGGAAGGCAACAAAGGGAGAGGAAGTCTAGAAAATGCTGAGTCACTGGAGAAAGAAAGGAAGAAGGAGTAGCAACAAGAAGAAGAAAGAAGCAAGAAGAAAGCCCACAATTCTATGCCTGCAGTCCCATTCCCGCAGAGACTGCAAAAGTCAAAGATAGAGGAGCAGTTTGCAAAGTTCTTGAAAACTTTCTAGAAGTTGGAGATAAGCATGCCATTCACATAAGTGGTAACACAAATGCCACTTTATGCCAAATTCCTGAAGTAAATATTGAGCAAGAGAATTGCAGAGGAAGGAGTAGTGAATCTGACTGCCACTTGCAGTGCTGTGATAAAGAAGAATTTACCAGAAAAGATGAAAGATCCAAGAAGCTTCACCATTCCTTGCGTCATTGGAGAATTTGAATTTCAAAAGGCTCTTTGTGATTCGGGTGCTAGTATAAACTTAATGCCATTATGCATTGCGAAATTAAGTTTGGGGGCACCTCAGTCTTATTACTCTTGAATGGCGAGATAAAACCAATGGAAAAACTGGAAGAGTCATTGAAGACGTGCTTGTAAAGGTAGGGAAGTTCATTTTTCTTGTCGACTTCATCATCCTGGACATGGAAGAAGATTCACAAGTTCCTCTACTGCTAGGAAGGCCATTCCTAGCAACTGGAGCTGCTTTAATAGATATGCAGAAGGGAGTTCTCACTCGAGTTGGAGAAGCGGTGACTTTAATATGCTCAAAAGTTTGAAGAATGTAGACACGATAGGGAAGATTACAAGTTTGTAGATGATGTCTATCTCAACAACTCTGATTGTTATTATGATTGTAATGCTCAACTTCACATCAGGCGGCGGATGAATTTCCGGTATCCCGAGGTGCTAAATTCCACAGTTTTCTGCACATCAGTTTACACTCTACTGAAAACGTGATGAGTCTTAAACAAAATGGCATGATCAAGGGAGACAATAATGAAGATAAGGAAATTCATCAAGAGACCAGTACAGAAGGGCTAGTTTTAAAAGAGTTGCCAAGTCATCTAAAGTATGCTTACTTGGAGCTACCAAGAAGTAAACCAGTGATTATCTCTGCCATACTCAATTATGCTGAAGAACAGAAGCTTCTGGAAATTTTGAAGAAATATCAGGAGTCGATTGCTTGGTCCATTGACGAATTAAAAGGTATCAGTCCATCAATATGCATGCACAAAATATTGCTGGAGGAAAATTCAAAACCATCTGTTGAACATCAAGCTGAACGGTGTGAAAAGTAGTCGAAAGGAAGTGCTTTCCGAATGGTTGGATGCTGAACATATATGCAAATCTGACAGTCCTTAGGTTGGCGAGTCCATGTGGTTCCCGAAGGTGGGTTCAACGTGATCTAGAAATGAAAAAATAGACTAATTCCGACAAGAGCGATTGTGGGATGGAGTATGCCGATTAGAATTTGAACACATGACCCGAGGAAGGATCATTTCCCATTGCCTTTAATTGATCAAATGTTGGACAGGTTAGCAGGACACCCTCATTTTTGTTTCTTGGATGGGTATTCTGGCTATAATCAGATTGCCATAGCACCTGAGGACCAGGAGAAAACCACATTCACATGCCTTTATGCCACCTTTGCCTTCAGAAGGATGCCATTTGGGTTGTGCAATGCTCCTGCTACTTTTCAGAGGTGTATGATGTCCATGTTCTCAGATTTGGTTGAGGAGGTCCCATTTGATTCGTTCCACAATAGGGGTGATCCGGAATCAACAAAATTTATATCCTAAGTTCCTCCCTATTTGCTAGTAGTCAAGCTCACTACTTGATATAGCTGATCTAGGGTCAAACACAGGGATGGGTTTTCTTCGTACAAATGATTTGAGTGAAATCAAAATTGGTGAATTAAATTTGGATTTTGGGGTTGTGATAAAAACAGGGGGTTGGTGGTTTGCAACTGAAAATAAATAAAATAAAATGTAAAATAGAACTCCTTGAAGTGTTAGGTCACTGGGGTTGAGTTATCTGGTCATTAGAAGTGCAGGGTTGTTTCCTCGCGTTGGGAGGATACGTATAATTAAATCTCAGGCTGAGGACTCCATTTAGCTATAAAACCTAACCCCGAAATAATTATCCTTTTGAAAGATGGTGTTTCTTGACAGTGAAGTGATCACTCCACAGTGAAGAACAATTTTTCTGACTCACTTTACAATATAGAGGGTAACTAATGAATCTCAGTGGATCTAGATGACATCAGCAGACCTAAGATTACCAAGTAAAGGTGAATTCAGGTGAATCTAGGGGATTTAAACCTAGAGTTCAAAGGAAACTCAAGCGACCAGTTGCATATAGTAAGCAGGGGAACCTCCAGCAACTTGGATCTACCCAGGTAACCTTTTCCTTCAAGGAGGAAGGGGGTTTACAGCGCTCATCCTCGAGTTGTCATCCTTGGAGATGTTTGGCAACCAAGAAATAGAAAGAAAGGGAAGAAAATGGGACGGCGGAAAGCGGGAGAGAGTGAGCTTCCCCAAAGAATTTAATGCAGGCTTGATTGATGTTTACAAATGATAGCGCAGTGTGCGAGCGAAATTACAAAAGCAGGCAAAACATAAGTTATTACAAAGGTAGAAAGGAGAAAAACCAAAAGCCAGTCGTTTGAACCTGAACGAGGAAGCAAAAATTTTCGCTATGAACAGTGATTTTCGCTATCATAGCTACAATTTGCTATGATAGCGAAAATTCCCGGCCTCGCGGGTACCTTTATTCTTTATTCCTCCTGACTCTTTGTTCCATTACTCTGCTTCATTTTCTTCCATTTTACGCTCTTCTTTCCTCTTGGTCTCTGAATCTATGATGTTGAGTTTGACTCGAATTCTTCATGTTTGGATCGACTCAACAATGTTGGCATGATTAGCTCGCAAAAACTGCAAAATTTGCCACAAAATACGATCAGTAGAATAGTAGGGACCTTAATGTATAAATCGGGTTAATTAGAATGATTAGTATACAAAAAGCACTCAAAACCTATAATAAATAGGGTTCAAAATAGCACTTTTTGGGCACTAATCAGTCATGGAGATTTTTATGGATGACTTCACAGTATATGGATCTAGTTTTGATCATTGTCTAAACAACCTGGAAACAGTGCTTCAAAGATGCAAGGACAAACAGCTAGCATTAAACTGGGAAAAGTGCCATTTCATGAAGTAGCGAAGGTATTGTTCTTGGGCATAAAATTTACGCTCTTTTGGTACAAAGTGGATCAATCGAAAGGTTTCGATTATAAAGGCGCACCACCCACAACGATAAAGGATAAGGAGTTTCTTGGGGCATGCTGGGATTCTATAGGAGGTTCATCGAAGACTACCGAAAATAGCGGACCATTATCGCAGTGCGGAGAAAGACACAAGGTTTAATTTTGATGACTCCTACAAGGCCTTTGAAGAAATCAAGATCAGATTAGTTCAAGCACCTATCATGGCTGCACCAGAATGGGATCAGGGATTCGAAATAATGTGTGATGCGATGATTTCGCAATGAAGGCGTATTGGGGCAAAGAAGAAGATATTGAGCCATATACTATGCTAGTAGAACCTTCAATGAAGCCCGAAAATATTCATCTGAAAAGGAGATGCTAGCCATAGTTTTGCGTGTGAGAAATCTGAGCCATACATTTTGGGATCCCATGTATAGTTCACACGGATCATGCGGCAATCGAATATCGATGTCGAAAAGGAAGCGAGCAAAGAAATTTGATAAGGTGGGTGTTGTTACTGAAGTTTGATCTGGAAATTAAAGATAAGGAAATTGTTGTAATGATGAAGTAAGTGATCTTGTCGGAGTAGAAAGAAACAAAGCAGAAGAGGAGGAGGTAGGACTAACAGAGAACTTCTCAAATGAACAACTGTTTCAATTGTCATTCCGGAAGCATGATATGCTGATATAAGTGAATTACTTGGCTTTGTGGAGTAGTTCCTCCTGATTCGGCTACGCGAAGAAGCTCGGGGCCAAACGCGGTACTACATACTGGGATGACCCAACGCTGTTAAAGTGCTGACATGATTATAAGAAGATGTGTGCCGGGGAGAGTGAACAATGCAAAATTGTGAATAAATGCCGTGCATCACCATATGGGGACATTTTTAGAGAGAAGAACGGCTCATAAGATACTCAATCCGGGATTTATTGGCCCAGCTATCTTCGAAGCTATCTTTGAATGGGTCAAATTATGTGATAGATGCAAAAAGATTGGAAATATCAGCAGCAAAAATGAAATGCCCCTAAGAGGCATATTGTTTGTGCAAATTTTTGATGTATGGGGATAGATTTTATGGGACCCTTCCCACCATCATTTGGAAACTTGTACATACTGCTAGAAGTGGATTATGTTTCCAAATGGGTGGAAGCAATAGCTTGTCCAAAGAATGATGCTAACACAGTTGTGAGTTTCTTGCAAAAGAACATTTTGAATAGATTCGGAACACCCAGGACTATCATCAGTGATGGGGGAAGCCACTTTGCAAATAAAATATTTGCAACGCTCATGGCGATGTGGGATCAGGCATATAATGAGTCTAGCTTATCGCCGGACTAATGGACAAGCGAAATTTCCAATAGGGAGATTAAAAGGATCACGGAAAATGCGTAAGTTCAAGCGGAAAAGATTGGTCTTCCCAGAGCTTCGATGATGCCTTTTGGGCTTACATATTTGCGTGAAAACTCCCATTGGAATGTCCCATCTGAGTGGTCTTTGGTAAACCATGTCACACTCCCTCTTGAACTAGATATAAAGCAATGTGGGCCATCAAGAAGCTGAACTTGTTTCAAAATGGCAAAGGAAGAAGCTACTCAAGCTGAATGAGCTGAAGCGAAATGAAGCTGTAGTAATGCTAGAATATACAAGGACAAGACAAAGAAATGGCATGATCAAAGGATTCTGAGGAAAGAGTTTATAGCTGATTAGTGCTCAAAAAGTGCAATTTTGAACCCTATATTAGATAGGTTTTGAGTACTTTTTGATCATTAATCATGTCATATAAACAGTGGAAGTGCTCATGTTACCTAGTAACACTTATGTAATTGAGGGTGTTTTGGTTGTTTGTAGACTTTTATACACATTTGAACTTCAACCTCAATGCAAATGATCGATCATGAGGTTGAATTTTAGTCTCAGCCATCAACAAGCCCAAAATCAATGGAAAAACAAAGGAAAGTGGAAGAAATGAGATGCGATTGAAGACATGGCGAGAGGAATGCGAAACGACAAAGCAGACGATTCATGACTGTTCATGATCAATTCGCAATCCTAGCGAATTTATGTGTCGCAAAAACGGTTCGCAATCTCGGCACACATTCTTGAAATTCGCTAGCCAACTGCCTTGTGCGATTGCGAAATTAAACTTCTCCTTTGTTGACAATTTCGCTAGCAACGAAATTTCGCTATACTTGAGAATTCGCAACCTTGCCAAATTAAGCTACAACATTGCCAATTCGCTAGACCCTTGCCAATTTATTAAGCCATTGCAAATTAAGCTAATTATTGCCCAATTTAAGCTAATTAGCGAAATTCTCATAAGCGAAAATGCATGCCTCGTCATGCTTTGTAATTAATGCAACCGCTTCAAACGGTGAATTACTCTCTATCACATAGCAGCTTAGTTATTAGGGTTTTGAGTATTTTATACCTTGAGGAGTCTATAAATACCCCTCATGTTTTTGTAATATAGAGAGAGGGGGTGGAGAGGAAGAAAACGAGTTTTGGTGATTTAATAAGTTTTCATTCTTGCTTTTGTAAATAAATTGTTTTATTTTAAGTTTGCTTTTATTTTCTCTTCTTTCTCTTCTTTCTCTTTCTTTCTTTCTTTCTTTCATTTGCCAAACACACCTCTTGAGATGACAACTCAAGAGATGCTTGGCTAAGCCTCCTTCCTTTGAAGAGGAAGGAAGCTAGCTTGGCAGTGGGGCTTAAGCATGTTGTCCTCATGTACTAAAAGCTACGGGTAGTGTATTTATGGCCCTTATCTTCAAAACTCAGTTGCATAACATAGGATGTTATTGTCTTGGCCATCTCTCCATGCTTTAGATCCAGTGCTTAGTAGCCCAGATCTTGTGGCTCTTTAGATGGTCCTTACTTGCCTATGAGAGGTAATATTCACATATTAAGATTCTTGAATTAGGGTTAAATAGCATTCTTTTTTATTATTTTGGCATTACTCTCCATGCTTTAGGGTTCAGTGCTCGGGTGAGATGCCTTGTGATTCTTTAGATGGTCTTTACTAGCTGAGTCGATACTCTCCATGTACTTTATGGTTCGGTGCTCGGGTGAGAGATGCCTTTGTGATTCTTTTAGATCTTTGCGAGCCTCTAAAATGATAAAAAAAAAAAAAAAGAATGTTAGGTTTAAGCAAGGGGCCGTAACTTCTAAATCACGGCAGTGACTCCATAGGAGGACAAAACTTTGAGGACATGTGTTTGCCTAAGCATGAGATTAGTGACCCTAAATCTTCAAAGTAAATTTCTTCATTGTTAATTTCAGTTTTAACTTTCGGTTTTTACAATTTCTGTTTTTTCAAACCGTTCCCTGTTTTTTGAATGAATTCCAAAGTCGAATAAGAAAGCCTTACCTTAGTACCTGTCTGAGCCATTTTATGAAAACCCATCCCGTGTTGACCACTAGACCACTATCTTTGCGGTAGCTTGACTCACGGCCGATTTAGTAGGGAGAACTTAGGTATATAAATAGTAAGTGATTTTAGCTCGGCCTTTCTTGTAGCGCGAATCAAATGGCGCCGTTCTTAGGGGATGGTGCTGTACTAATGGTAAGTTGAAGAGTACTTGTGATCCACATCACAAGTGAAGGTAACACCTCTTTTGCATATCGATTCTTGACAAGCGCGATTTCTAACCGCAGCGTGGCCGTTAAACCGGTTTTTTATTCGATCATTTTACTTCTTTTGTTAGATTAGTTTTAATTTTCTTTTAGCACTCTTTGTTGGTTCTAATTGTTGTCTCTACAATTGTGTAATAAGCTGTATGCATCTGGCATGATGGGATAGAGACCTTAGGTAAATTTGAATAAGTTAGTACACAACTGACCTAGCTAGTGAGGTTAGTGCCTGTGATACCATGGATCATTACGAGAGCAACCAGAGCGACCCGGGAATTTGATCGAATGCATAGAACCATGAGGGATCACATCCACCCTCTAGAGTTGAGTGCCTAATCACGTATCAGCCTCCTTGTGAGTGATGCGGTGAGGCCATATTTGGTACCCTGCTTCCCACATACCATGGTATGGAAAATGAAAATCCATACGCTCATATAAGGGATTTTGAGGTTACTCCTTGAGAAGGTATGATGGACATGGATTTGCTGAAGGTAAAGGCATTTCACATTGACTCTAAAGGACAAGGCCAAGATATGGCTCAACTCATTGAGGCCTAGAACCATAGAAATTGGGGTGAGGCTGGCGAGGAGTTCTGAGAAGTTTTTTAGTGCTTTCATCAAGACAAGCAATTTGAAAAAGACAAATTTATACCTTTGCGGCTCATAAAGGTGAGAGAAGTTTTACGGTGTTGGGAGGAGGTTTATGGAAACCGGTAATGCATGTCCACCATGGGTTTTGACACCTGGATGCTAGTAAACCATTTCTATGATGGGATGTCCCCACATGAAGCGACTTGTAGAAACAATGTGTGGGGGCAACTTTTAAGTAAACACCTGTGAGGCTATAGACTTTTTGACTTATATGGCTGAAACCTCAAGGCATGGGGATGAACCTCGATCGAGGAGGATGAAGGACTGATGTACTCAAGTTACCAGGGGGAGACCATTCATACAATTTCTGAGGACACACTGATGAGAGAAAAATTAATCATTTTGACTCGGAGATTGGATGAGATGGAAATGAAAAATCAACATAATATTTACTCAGTAAGTGAGTTGTCACCATCCCAACCTTCTGGCTACAACCATCAGTCACATGGTCACTATGGGGAAAACTGTCAAGAGAATGTCAATTTTGAATCAAGGTAGACCCTTGATGAATGTTCCATTTGGCGATTCCTATATTCAAAATCACGAAAACCTACTCTAATCTACCAGGAAAGCCAAACTATCTCCTATATGCCAATAGATCGTGTGATTAGTCCCACTTCGGCCCAACAGCGAGCCACTACCCACTTATACGTCGAGCAGACAGTGCAGATCTAGAGTAAGATGGTAAGCCTGATAGAGGAAGAACATAAGGTGCGAATGTCGAGCTAATCAAAATATTGAAGCGAGTACAAGTTCATAATGTGAAACTATCCATATACGTCTGAAATTTCAAATTGTCAATCAGTATTCTGAAGTTCGGGAAAAGGAAAAGGGCCTTTGCCGGGGCAATAATATCGAATATGAGTGAATAAAATAGGCACAGTGGAGGACACATACTAGAGTGATGAAGTAAAGGCGATTGTGACCTTGAAGTGGTAGAGTTGAAGGCAATGATACGAGTTAGTTAAGTGTCGGCTCGATGAAATTTGAGAACCACTTGAAGAAACGGTCGGTTGGCGAGGAAGAAGTAAAGTCGAATACCTCTCAGTTTATGAGCTCTACGAAAGAAAAAGAATCATGTTAACCAAACAGAAATGTTGGAAGTTTTGCGGCAAGTTAAGGTAAATATCCCTCTCCTTGACATGATCAAGCAGGTCCCTACCTATGCAAAGTTTTTGAAGGACTTGTGCACGGTAAAGGAGTCTGAATGTGAATAAAAGGCGCACTTAAGCGAAGCGAGTTGAATGTCTTTATTATTGGGGGCAGAATCCGGTGAAGTATAAGGACCCGGGATGCCCTACAATCTCGATGAATATTGGAGGCACTAGTGTGGAAATACATTAGACACAGGAGCTAGTGTGAACACATTGCCGTATTCTATGTCTGGCTTGATTGGGGTTAGGAGAATTAGAGCACTTAAATCACACTTTTAAACGTAGATAGGTCTATTAAAATACCAAAGGTTCGTGAAGATGTTCTTATACAGAGTGGACAAATTTTGTTATCCGGTAGATTTTGTCGGTGCTTGATCTGAGAACCCGATCCTTGATAGGACCCAATCATGTGCCAATCATTTTAGGAAGACCATTTCTGGCTACTTCAAATGCAATTATAAATTGCCGAAATGGAGTCATGCAACTCACATTTGGAAATATGACCTTAGAGCTCAATATTTTTCATTTGGGTAAAAGGCATATGATTCAAGGGGATGATTTCAAGAAGTCTCGTATTTCGATGCCGCTTCGAAGAACAAAGCAATCCAAATGTTAGCAAGATATATTAACTTCAGAGTTATCCGAATACCTTGAAAAACAACATGAACCACGTGAAGTGAGTTTCCATACAGGATATTTGGAAGAAGGAGGGACAGTAAACTTAATTTCACCGGGACCGGGTAATGAACCTAAGGAACCTCAAAAGATAGAACCCAAAACCTCCCAAATTGAAGTTGAAGTATGCATTTTTGGAAGCAATGAGAAGAAGCACCCAGTGGTACTTCTTCAATATCGACCACCGCACGTAGAACATAACTTCCTCGACCTTCTCAAAGAACAAGCATCGGGATGGAAAACTTCGATCCTAAAGGCATTAATCCATCCATTTGTACCCATCACATTTACTGAGAAGGAGTCTAAAGTCGCTCTAAGAACCCCAAAGGAGGCTGAATCCCCATCTTCGTGAAGCAGTTCAGATTGAGAAGGTCCTAAAATTGCTCCAAGCTGGAATTATTTATCCCATTTCCGATAGTACTGGTTAGCCTAACCTCGTGTGGTGCCTAAGAAATCGTGGTACAACCGGTGAAGAATGAGAATGCGGAAGAATTGTCTACCCGATTAACAACCAAATTGAGAGGCGTGGTAGATTTAACAAAGAGGCTCAATGAGGTGACCGGAAGCACCACTTCCCATTGCCCTTCATCGATCAACTCCCGGAAAGAGCTTCCTGGCACCTCACATTATTTCTTTTGATGGGCAATTGATATTCGCATTGAAATTGCCCCGAGGATCGTGAAAAACCACTCACACTTTATCCATTTGGTACCTATGCTTATGAGGATGCCTTTGGGGCTTTGCAATGCCCTCACCACTTTTCTCAGAGATGTATGCCTCGGCATAACATGATATATGAGAGTTGATAATGAGGTGTACATGGATTATATCACAAAGATATGGGGGCGATTTCAAGAATGTTTAACCAATTTGGAAGCCATCCTTCGTAGGACAGAGAAGAAATTGGTGCTTAGAATCGGGGAGCAGGCGCCATTTTCATGGTAAACCAAGGAATTGTACTGGGCACATAATATCTAGCAAGGAATTGAAGTCGATGAAGCTAAATCGACATTATTTCCAAATTGCCGCTCCGACAAATGTAAAACAATTAGACAACCTCACAAAAAAGCGACGGCTTGGCGATTAAAGACTTTGCAAAGATCGCTAAACCCCTCAGATAAGCTTTTGAGAAAGATGCCAAATCATTTGGAGGAAGATTGCCAAAAGAGCTGGAAGAACTCAAATTTCACTTCACCACCGCCCAATAGTTCGGGCACCTAATTAAAGCTACCGTTGAAGTAATGTGTGATGCAAGGATTCGGTCGAGCAGATTGGGCCAAAGAGAGAAAATGGGAAACCTCATGTGGTATACTATGCCAGCAAAACTTTGAATGAAGCACAGAGAATGAACATAACACGCAGAAAGAACTACCGCAGCGGTATTATGCTTAGATAAATTCTCGCATACTTGGTAGGAGCTAACATAGTCATTTTTACAGATCATTCGCTTCTTAAATATTCTCTTGTCCAAACAAAACGCGAAGGCAAGACTCATCCGATGCTGTTCTACTTACTTCAGAGTTTAACTTGCAATTCAGAGACGAGAAAGGGGTAGAAAATGTAGTGTGAGACCATCTGTCAAGATGCTCTTAGCCCGTGATACTCATAGTGCACCCGTAAATGATGAATTCACGAAAGTCGTTGATCACGGGTTAGAAAGCTCCATGGTATGCTCACATTTGCCAGATTTCTCACCCGCAGGAGAAATCCCGATTGAATGGAAAGGACGAGGATAAAAATACTTCTTTGCTAAAATCCATTCCTATTACTGGGAAGAACCCTTCCTATTCAAGTACTGTGCAGATCAAATCATCAGGAAATGTGTACCTGAGGAGGGGCAGCAAGGAATTTTAACCCACTGCCATGAAAGTGCCTGTGGTGGCCATTTTGCTTCCCAGAAGACAACGATGAAGGTGTTGCAGTCTGGTTTCTATTGGCCTTCCTTGTTCAAGGAAGCATACCAAATGTCTTGAGTGTATGTAATGGATAAACGACTAGGAAAAATTGTCTCGTAGATCATATATGATGCCATTAAAACCCAATTATAGTAATTTATTGATGTGTGGGAATTATAGATTTCATGGGACCTTTTCCTCGTCATATGGACATGCGCACATTTTGTTGAAGTGGACTATGTCTCCAAATGGGTTCAGGGGCAATTCCTGAGACTGATGACCATAGGGTGGTACTCAGATTCTTGACTGATATATTTTCAGTTGGGGTTCAAAAGCCATAATTAAGCGATGGAGTTCATTTACGCAACAAATCATTTAGAAAACCTCATGGCTAAATATGGTGTGAAACCATAAGTAGCTACCTACCATCCCCAAACAAGTGGCCAGTGGAACGCAGCGAAATTAAGACCATCTGATGAAAGTAGTAATCTAAGCGAAAGATTGGTCCATCGAACTTCTTGGTCGTTATGGGCTATAGAGCGGCACCAGAGACAATCCACAGGTATGTCACAGTATAGGTTGGTCTATGGAAAGGCATGTCACCTTCCATTAGAAATTAGTGCAAGCATGGTGGAGCAATCGAGAAACTCAAACATGGACCTCGGTGGAAATTTGGAGAAGAGATTTCTTGATCTTAATGAATTAGGAAGAAATAAGGAATAATGCACACTTGAACACGAGATTGCAAAAGAAAGATCAAAATGGCATGACCAAATGATAATGGGAAGGGATTTCAGAAGGAGATCAAGTTCTCTTGCTATGACTCCAAACTCCATCTGTTTCGAGCAAGCTCAAGTCGGATGGACGGGTCCATTCATTCGTGAAGCATACCCCGGAAATGGATTCGGTTGACTTACATTGATCCAGTAATGGCAGGATATTCAAAGTCAATGGCGAAGAGTAAAACCATATGTGGTACAACAGGTCATCAAGGAAAAAATTCTCCTGATGGACCCCCCTTGAGTTCTATTTTGTGTAAATTTCAGGGTGGCTACTGCTTGATCTAAGTAGTCACTTTTTTCATTTTGTTAATTGTTTAAGTTGTCATTTGCTTATGCTCCGGTTAAACATAATGGTTAATTGCTTTGTGAGCGATTAACGTGGTATTGCAGAATAAGGGATGACCAACTTTGCCATCCATTTATCTTGTACAAGTAACTATACCCATCTTCATCTGGTGTGATTTATTATGTTTTGTGTCCCATGTACTTATGTGTTTTCTTTTCAATTACCTGATTGAATTTAGCTACGATACTGGTGGATTGCTTTAAATTGGAAGATTGACTCATCATGTTGTCTCCTATATTTTAGAGCAGTACCATGCTTGGGAAACAATTTGTGTTCAGTCAACGTTCCGACATGCTCAACTTGAAATTTCCCCCTTTATGCTATATCTGTACACTCTAGATTGTGATAGGTTGTAAGTTGTAGCCACTCCTTCCACTTTGCTTAGAGCCTTGGCGTGTTGACAACCCTAGGATAGGTTTGAGTTACCAACAATTGAGGACAATGTTGTCTTCCAAAAAGAAAAAAAAAAAAAAGAGAAAAAGAAAGAAGAAAAGAAAAAAAAATAAAATGTCGTGTAGTTTTGCTTTGAAGCAGAGCACGGTCAGCGGGTGTATGGCGAAAATAACTGAGCTTGATGCCACTGGCCTTGGTGGTTGGGAGTCATCGGTTTGTGTTCGTTGCATGGGTGGATGGAAGTGAGAGATTTAGCGGTGTAGGTGCTTGATTTTCGAAGTGGAGTTGAGTCAGGGTGAAGCCTTTAGAAAGTTAGTAGTCTTTGATCCTTTTGGCTTGATGCCTAAGCCTTAATTGGTTGGGTCATCGGTGGACCCAGATTACGGACTTTGAGTGAACTTCGAATTTTAACGTGCATCCTACAATATGATTAAAAGAAAACAAGAGAGAGTGTAACCCTGACCCTATCTTGTTGTGATTTGAGGCCATGTCGATGCTAGGTTGGAAACAAATTTTGCATTTATTATTTCGATCTAGATCTGAAAATGAACCATTAGCTTAGGTGGAGATCCAGTTAGAAAATCATAGAGCTTGATGTTGTTAAAAGTGTTCCTCTTATGGTTATTCTTGTATATAGGTTTTTCTAAATGTTAATTCAATTGTTCACTTTAAATGTATTAGTTTGTATATAAGTACAATGACCTTTTTTGAAATACAACTTCTTTTGAAAATCACCACATGCATCTCGATTCTTATTTTTGCATTGCTAAGGGACTAGCAGCGTTTCGGTTGGGGTGTGATTAGTGCTTTCAAAGTGCAATTTTGAACCCTATATTGGAGATGGGTTTTAGTACTTTTGATCATTAATCATGTCATATAAACCAATTGAAGTGCTCATGTTACCTTAGTAACACTTATACTTGATTTGAGGGTGTTTTGGTTGTTTTGTAGACTTTTCTACACATTTGAACTTGACCTGATACAAATGATCGATCATGAGGTTGGAATTTTAGTCTCAGCCATCAACAAGCCCAAAAATCAATGGAAAAACAAAGGAAAAGTGGAAGAAATGAGATGCAGTTGAAGACATGACGAGAGGAATGCAGAACAGCAAAACAGGCAATTTCGCAACCTGTTCGCAAACAATTCGCAACCCTAGCGAATTTAAGCAAGCGCATTGTAAAGTTATGATCTCGGCACACATTGCGAAATTAAGCTAGCCAACTTTTGCCTTTGTACGATTGCGAAATTAAGCTTCTCAGCGACAATTTACGCTAGCAAGCGAAATTTCGCTAGCTAAGCGAGAAATTAGCAACCTTGCCAAAATTAATACAACATTGCTTAATTCGCTAGATTATGCCAATTTTGCTAAGCCATTGCCAAATTAAGCTAATTGTACTGATTTGCGTAGTGCTTGAAATTCTCCCTGCGAAAATGCATGCCTCGTGTGCTTTGTAATTAATACAACCTTCAAACTTGGTGAATTGCTCTCCTATCTATGTAGCTTGGTTATTAGGGTTTTGGTATTTTATGTGAGGAGTCCTATAAATGCCTCATGTTTTGTAATAGAGAGGAGGGGTGGAGAGGAAGAAAGACGAGTTTTGGTGATTTGTAAGTTTTTCATTCTTTGCTTTGTAAAATAAATTGTTTTATTTTAGAAAGTTTTGCTTTATTTTCTCTTCTCTCTCTTCTTTCTCTCTTCTTTCTTTCTTTCACTTTCCGAGAATTTTGCCCGAACCACCTTTCTTGAGGATGGCTGACTCGAGAGATGCTTGGCTAAGCCTCCTTTCCTTTGAAGAGGAAGGAAGGTAGCAACTGATGGGGCTTAAGCATGTTGTCCTCATGTACTAAAGCTACGGGTAGTGTATTTATGGCCTTATCTTCAAAACTGGTTGCATAACATAGGATGTTATTGTCTTGGCAATACTCTCCATGCTTTAGATCCAGGTGTAGTAGCCAGTCTTGTGTTCTTTTAGATGGTCCTTACTTGCCTAACGGTAATATTCACATGATTCTTCAAATTAGGGTTAAATAACATTGCTTTTATTGTTTGGCGATACTCTCCATGCTTTAGGGTTCGAGTGCTCGGGTGAGAGATGCCGCTGTGATTCTTTAGATGGTCTTTACTAGCTGGTGATACTCTCCATGCTTTAGGGTTCGTGCTCGAATTGAGAGATGTACTTTGTGATTCTTCTAGATCTTTACGAGCCTAAAAATGATAAAGAATGTTGGAGTTTTTAAACAAAGGGGCCATAACTACATCCTGTGTTGACTCACATGGAGGATAAAACACAGAAAGGGACATAATGTTTACTTACTAGCTTGCCCGAGTTAGTGACCTAAATCTTCAAAAGTAAATTTCTTCATTATTAATTTCCAGTTTTTTAACTTTTAGTTTTTACAATTTCTGTTTTCAAACCATTCCCTGTTTTGAATGAATTCAAGAGTCCAAATAGAGCCTTACCTTCATGCCTAATGCAAACCATTTTATGAAGAAAACCCATCCGTGTTCGACCCTATGGAGCAGCTATCTTGCGGTAGCTTGACTACGGCGATTGTAGGAAGCTTAGGTATATAAATATTGTTGATTTTAGCTTCCGACCTCTTGTGTACGAATCAATAGAGGATGAGTCTTCTTGTTTTAACTCGAGAGAATAAGATTATTTCCGGGAAGTTGAAATCAAAATGGAGTGGACCATATCTGATGGTGTCAGTACTACCTTTGGAGGCGGTAACACTTTCAGGGTGCGATCTTTGGGAAGAATTCGAGAGTTAATGGTGGCGAAACCTTATCTCGACGGGGGGAGAAGAGCAGGGAAGAACTCGGTGGTGAATTGAGAGAGAATGCTTAAGCAGCCAAGTCCGGCTAGGACTCAAAGCCGAAGCGACTCATGGAAGCTGACCAGTATAGATTTTTAGTTTCTTTATATAGACTTCGAATTTTTTATTGCTTGTTTTGAATTTTTAAGTTCTAGTCATGATTTGTTAGAAATTGCTAGGTTAGTATTAGATCGATTTAATCCTTTTTGGAATTGTTACAATATGCAGATGTAGAATCAAATGGCTCAGGCGAGAAGGAACAAATTCTAAGACTACTCCATCACTTCACGGGAAGGAAGCGACTTGAAAAGGGTTTTTTCTCACTACGTAAGTGCGTGAAAATTGAATAGAATACATTTTAAATTCTTTGTGTGGGAATGATTAAATGGATATAAGAATGTGCAAATTAATAAGGAGTGAAAAGAGCTGTCGATCATCAAATTTAGGGCAAGTGCGGACTAAGTCGCGACCCGGTTATGTCGCGGCGAAGTTGGTCGCTGACAATTGATGCGAAGGAAGCAGCGAGGGCGCAGTCGTGACCAAAAGTTATGTCGCGTGAAATTGGTCGCGACGAGGAACTTAATTGAGAATTCGCGACAAGAACAATTCCTTGAAGAGTGGTGAAGTCGCGACAACTCCTAACTATGTCATAAGATACTGATGTCGCCTTTGAAGGCCTTTCAGTCCTCACGGTTTACTTATGTGCGCTGACGAACAATAATAAGTCGCGACATAAGAAAAGTGTGCGGTTGGGCGGATTTTAATTTGCCTAAATTTAATGTGACACACAATTAGAGCTGAAATTAAAGTCGAAATAAACCTGAATAAATGAAGTAATAAAGAGCCCATAATAATGATTGGATTAGAGCGTTGAGAAACTCCCTCGCTACCATCTCTGCTTCACTTGGAAGCAAATACCACAGCCCTTCATCTTCGCATATTCTGCGGTTTATCGTTCTGACCACTAAATGGAACTTCTTCTAAAACCTTGGAGTTTCTCTAATGACAGAGCCTTCCAGCCCTCATCCCAAATCGGCCCGAAATCATGGAGGAGTATACTCGGGCCCAGGAAGGAAGTTCATCACGGAACTGCGAGGAGAGCAGTAGTCAGTTGTGGAGTTCAGTGGTTAAAGCAGCGGAGGAAAAGGAAAAGAAAAGCGGTAAGAAGGAGAGGAAGGCAGTTGATCTCGAGGAAGAAGCTTTCTCCATGGAAGCACTATCTTTGGAAGGGTTTGTGGAGAAGAAGGCTTGACTGACTTATCTCCCCTTTGAGGAATTAATAGAGCAAAGAGGTTGGGAAAGTGCACCCAAACATCGAAAGTGGATATGCGAGGTCGTTAGAATTTTACCAACTGAATTAGGAAGGAGAACTCTGGTTATATTAGAGGAGTTTGGAGTGCCATATGGAGCTGAAACCATAAATGAAATGTACGGAATGGAGAGTGAAAGCATGGATCCATCTGAAGATAGTAGACAACCTATTCATTGAAAGAATGGCTAGAGAAAAGTGACATAAGGTAAACTAAAATGGGGTCGAGAAGGGGAGAAAAAAGATTATAAACGGGAGATTTGACGGAAAGCGAGTATGGTTTTATTTCTGGCCACGTTATGGTTCACTACCCGAAGCATGTCATACGGTAAGAACAAGAAAGCGATCATTCTACATGCCATCTTTGAAGGTATAAGCTTAATGCTGGAGCTATCATTGAAAACTCAATAATGAGATATCATGAAGGTAATAAAGGGTTTGATCCATCACCCGATGACCATCTGAAAATATGTATGAGAGTGGTGTGAAGGAACTTGGGAAGAAAGAAGAAGAGTACTTGAGTTTCTACTAACCTGAAGGAGTAAACCAAGGGGCGAGAATCAAAAGAAAAAGGGGGTCATAGTAGAAATAGATTCAAGGGATGAAAATGAGAATGCAATACAGGAAGAGGACACCCTTCTGGTTGCAGATCAAGAAGAAGAAAATCCAGAAGCACATCGGAACACTTTATGTTTCCGACGGACGAGAGAACAAGATGATAGAAGCGATAGATTTCAGCCCAGCGGCTCTCCCCATAAGGAGCAGGTGATTTCGAGAGGAGCAGGTAAACTCTAGGTGAGCCCAGAATAATCAAATAATGGAGATGCTCAGTTCCATTTAGAAGAGTGGAAGAAGAGAAGAGGAAATGGAGCCTCGACAAAAATTCGAAGAGGAAGTGTACAGACCGGGAATTGAAGAAGAGAGATCAGCGATGGGAAGAGAGGCGAACGGACAAGAAGAAGTATATGAAGCTGAGCTGAAAGAGAGATCATGATGGGAAGAGAAATAAGTAGAGGAATGCGGATGAAAGAGATCCTAGAGCATGAGAGGAAAATTCAAGAAGAGAATGGAGGAAGAGATCATGATCTCTTGAAGAGATTCTGGTGAGCCATGAGTCATTACAACAATCGGTTTGATCGTGATTCTCAACTCAAAACTCATAAAGGGAAAGGACTCAGGCCGGGAAGCTGAAACTTAAGGGCTGATCGAAGTTGAGTTCTCATATGTCGATGTTCGAGGACTTGAGAAAGGATGAAGGGAAAGAGATCAAAGGCTTGATGACAAAGATGCCTTCGAGAAGAAAGTACGGCTTGAAAATTTGGATTTGATGTAATAATCTTTTCCGAATTTTAGAAGTCATGACTGAAATGGAAAACACGATGAATTTGATGGGGAAAAGGCAAGATGGCACGAACAAAAAGTTGATCTCTGATGAATTGATACTTGAAGAGCAGATAAGGAAAATGACAAGAAGAAGAGAACTGAAATGGAAATTTCTAAATTGTGAAATCCTAATTTGGCTACCCTTATACGGATCCTCCCGATATCTTTGCTCCTCCCCCGAAAAGAAGAAATAAATCTTCCCGTTTATTTATCATTTCTTCCTCACTCAGAGAACTGTTATTCGACTTTTGCCTGATCATGAATAAAATAAGAAAATTTGTTTGATGCTGTTTGAAGTTAGATTGTGTTGTTACTTTTTGTTTTAATTGTTAGTAGAATAACAGTAGGATTTAGCTCAGGAATGAAAATGCTGACATATTATAATCTGAGCTGGTTGAAGTAGTTTGATTAGAAGATAAGGTGCAAACACAAATAATTGCGGGAATAAGAGAGCGGGATGTCATATAATTGAATTGAAACACAAATGGCATAATTAACTTGAATTTAGCTTATGAGTCCAAGATAAAGGAAAGTTATACAATTGAAGGAGCAAAAATTTATTCTTGAGTTTGAAGTATAAATAGTAAGCCACATAACCTGATGATTAGTGCCCAAAAAGTGCTATTTTGAACCCTATTTTTAATAGGTTTTGAGCGCTTTTTGTGTACTAATTTTTATAATTAACCCAATTGACATGTTCGGGTCCTGTGCACTTCAATTGCATTCGAGGCTGTTTTATAGTTTTTGGGGAATTGGAAACGAATTATCGTGTCAATCCAATCATAACCAAAGTCGGGTTGATTTCCATCACTTTCATATGGTCTTCTAACCAATTTCAATAGCGAATGAAGAATTTCAAAGCATGAAGAAATGGAATAATGCAATTAGAATAGTAAGCAATGAGCGATGGAGCAATTAAGTGTAGAGAGAACAGTGAATTTCGCTATGGCATAGCAAAATTTTCGCAATCCTAGCGAAATTTTCGCTATGCACAAATTTTCGCTAAGCTAGCAAAATTTCGCTAACTTAGCGAAAATCACTGTGCATAGCGAAAATTTCGAATTTCGCTATGCCTTGTATTTTCGCTATGCTAAGCGAAATTCCTTTGATATAGCGAAATTCTTCAACTCTGTTTTTGTGTTTAAACGACTCAGTTTTGGTTTTTCTCCTTTCACCTACCCTCCTTTGTATTTTTGTTGTTGTGTTTGCTGTAATTCCCTTCTTCGAGCATATATAAGCCTCGATCGTAACAAATGACAATCGTCAAACATCATAATAAATTTTGGGGAAGCTTTATTTCTAGTTTTCAGTTCTTCATTTCTTTCCCTTTCTTTTCTATTTTCTTGGTTGCCAAACACCCTCCAAGGATGACAACTTGGAGGATGAGCGGCTAAAATCCTTCCCTCCTTGAAGTGGAAGGCTGCTGGGTGCAGGATCTAGGCTACTGGAGGTCCCCTGCTCTTCACGCATGTATATACTGCCGTCACTGTGTTCCCTTTCTAACTTTAGGTTTTTACTCCTTCAAATCTCCTTTAATGGCTATTATTTGGTAAGCTTTTAGGGTTCAGTGGATGTTTATTGTTAGATCCACTGATATTCATTAGTTACCCTCTATGACCCATTGAAAGAAGTGAGGAGACTCATTCTTCCTTTGTCATTGATATGTGTCAGGCCGTGATGCAATTTTTTCAAAAGGATAAGTGGGTTAGGTTTTATAGCTAAATGAAGATCGGTTGGGGAGAGATGACTATGTCATCCTCTGGCCAGAGAAATGACCACGAGGACCTCGGTTGCCACTGAAATCTAGCCCGGGTATCACGATACTTGAGGAGACTTCTTTTGCATTTTATTTTATTTAAATTTCAGTTTGCCAACCATTACACCCACTGTTTTCACAAAAGCCCAAAATCCAAATTTAATTCACCATTTTTAACTTCACTCAAATCATTTATTAGAGAAAACCCACCACAGTGTTCGACCACTAGACCCTTTATCTTGCGGTAGCTTGACTACGCCGGTGGGAGAATATAGGATACCAAAATTTTTGTTGATTCCGGATCACGCTACTGTGGCACGAATCCAAGTAGGCGCCGTTCTTGGGGATGGTGCCCTAAGTGCATATGATGACTTGTTGAACACTTGTGATCCCTCATCACAAGTTAGTGAATTTTCCTTTTATTGTTTCCTTTGTCGATTTTTTTAGTTCATTTCACTATATAAAAAAAAAATAAAATAAAATATTTTGCAGGACTGTTTTTGGTGTTGCCATATTTATACTGCAGGGTTTGAATTGTGACCCCGATGGAAGGAAAGCAATACGGTGAGTATTCGGTGGAGAGCCCTAGGGCATATATGTGATGAGGGACTATAGGAACCTTGCATGGCAAAATCGAGTAACCTTGGGAGAGAAATCCGCCCACCTAGATCCATGAGGGACTACGGAGATCGAGGATGAGTGCACCCTCTCTGTGGTGCCTCCCACATTATACCTCGACTCCTCGGCCACCTCAGCCACCACGATTAATTTCTCGATTGAGAATGACAATTCTAGACCTTACCAAACTAGTGGGTGATCTTTGTGGGAGAACAAAAGAAATTTAATGCCAATTGGTCGAAAATTTATGCGTGGAGAACCCACAGACAGACATTAGATGGGTTTCAAAGTGAATTGGGTCAGCAATTTGACAGCCTACAATGTTCAATTTCAAAGCTTGCCCAACAACTTGATCATAAAGGGGAAGAAAATCCAGAGGATGAGTGGACTGAAACAATTTTAGTGAAGCCGGGGCTCGACTCTGACCTCGAGAGGAATTGAAAGTGGAATCGGTAGAAGCTCTACGAGGCTGCGAGGATGCCTGATTGGGTATAGTATGGGCCGTGGAAAAAGAAGAAGAAATTCTTCCCTTGTTGAGTGAGGAAAGTAATGGAAGAAGCGGGGAAAAGCCCCAAAACCCACTACCAAGCCACAATAGCCCACTTCCATCTACAGACCGGTGTATGCCACCATGACAATGAGCCAACACTGCTTGAAACCCGAAACCAGAGTACACACTCCCAAACACATGCGGTCCATCGGTGCTTGTACAAAATATCATGAAGTTAATAGCCCTTTGGTAGAGCCTTTTTCTACTACATCAAGACAAAGTAGTACCACATTGCATGGCACGGAGTGGTTAGTTCGGTCTTTGGTTCGGTTGGAGCACCCAGAACCGGCATTTACGAGCTCAGCGTGCGGCGACCTCGAGGCTAGGAAGTGGTTTGGGGAGGCACGGATCTCCCATTTTTGTTTTAATTTTCTTGTTTTATTTTATTTTATCGTATTTTATTTTTGATTTCTTTAAATTTTCTTTATATAGATTTTCTCTAATTTTAGTTAATTCTTGTTTTTTTAGATTAATTTTTACTTTTACGCAATTTTTCCTAATTTTTTGTATTAATTTATGCAGATTTTGTGCAAATTTTGAAACTATATTGAAAATGCAGTAAGCGTGAAGCGAGAAGAAAGAGTTGTATTTATAGCGAAATTTCGCAATCTAGCGAAATGAAAATTTATTTATAGTGAGGCCCTTTGAGTGAAATTTTCGCTAAGCTAGCGAAATTTCGCTAGCTTAGCGAAATGGATGGGTTAGCGAAATAGCTTCCACTAAAGGACAAAACACTACATAGTGTTTTCAAATTTTTCTATAAAAAAATTAAAACGTTTTTTCTTTATACATTATTTTTATTTCTAAAAAAAAATTTTATTTTTATTTTTATTTTTATTTTTAATTTTTTTATTATATATTATAAAAAATTGTCTCTAAAAATTGTTTTTATTTTTATTTTTAATATTTTATTATTTTATTTAATAATTATTTTATTTCTATTTAAAAAAAATTTCGCTAAGCCTTCCAGTAATTTTAAGTAGGCAGCGAAATTTTCGCTATAGGCCCCACTTTTGACCTCAAATTTTGTTTATTCTTAAACTTTTTAAGGCTCTTATTTCCGTTTTAAGGCGTTCTTGAAAATGCAGATGGAAGAGCAGAAGTGTAGAATCAAATATGGCCGAAAGAAAATTTTGGAGATTATTAGCAGAAAGTGTAATTTTAAAAATGAGTCAAGCTAGTCAACTTTCCCTCCTCACTTTTCTTCCACTTAACTTGTTCATTTTGAAGCCAAACGAGGTGAATAAGATGTCGATGGAAAGCTTGAGAAGTCTCCTATCCAGAAATGATTACATCTCATCAAGGAGGTAACCTTCCTTATCTAATTTTCAATCAGAGCCCGTTTCGGACAGAGATGTTTGGGTTGGGGAGAGTTAGCAAAGGAAGTGGCACTGTTATGTTTTGTTATTATTTTGTACGAGCCCATTTGTGATGTTCGAGTTGCTTGTTGGAGTTCCCTTTCTATATTTGTTATACCATGCGACTTTATTTTTCAAATTTGGACCCTTTTATTTTTGCAACCAAATTTTTATGTGTTTTGCCCTAGCTCATAGTTTGAAAAATTGAAAAATTTGTCAATTCTATTGATATTAGATGAGTTTCCATGCCCTAATTGAGTAGATGATTAGTTGAATTCTTGCTGCTTTCAACCTTTTTCTTCCACCTTTAGCTAACCACACAGCGAGCACATTGGGATTCTGATGATAGGAATTTGAAAAGCCTTGGCCTCGTAGCTTTGCATAACACACCTAGTTTCATTGGCCAGCCTTTAATAGGTTGGGACCCATGTGGAAAGAAGGCCAATCGTCTTGGAAAAAAAAAGGAAAAGAAAGAAAAGAAAAGAAAGAAAAGAATAAATATTCACGATGCTTTGCCTTGAAGCAGAGCACGATGAGGGGGTATATAGCGAGAAAGCCTTTAAACCGTGCCACTAAACCTTCAGCAGTTAGGAGTCCTTGGAGCTTAGTGCTCGCTACATGGGTGGATAGGTGGAGTTGACAAGTTGTAGGTCATGGAGTCTCGAAATCATTGATCGGGGTGAAACACTGAAGAGTTGATGATTGAAAGATCTCATGACTTGGTTCCCTAAGCCTTAATTGGTTAAGTCATCGGTAGATCCTCGTTACATGTGGACTTTGGTAGGGTGGAGTTCCTCGGTATTTTCCCTACAATGCAAAAAGAATTGTGGAATAAGAGGTGGGTCCTGATCTATTTAGGTTGGTTAGCATGCTAGGTCGTGGTAGTAGCTAGGTTGGGGGGAGAGTGCAGTTTAGCAGTTTATTGTTGAGAGCTGATAAAATAAACACTTAGATTTTGATGGAAGTTTCTGGTTGATTCACCAAGAAGGAGGCTCTTTTAATACTCGATTTTGTATACCATTCATTTCTCTCATAGCGGTTATTGGACACTGGCTTGATGATTCTTACTTAGGGGTTAGACATTACTCATCCACAACCTTTTGAAATACCATTTTTGTGAGCATTATTTTATTTTATAGTTTTATATGTATTTTATTACTTTCTTTCTTTCATTCTTCAAGGATTTGTGATGCTGTAGGTGGGGGTGTGATTAGTGCCCCGAAAAGTGCTATTTTAGACCTATTTTTAATGGGTTTGAGCACTTTTGTGTGTACTTCAATTGTTATCATTAACCCGATTGACATGTTAAAGTCACATTGCACTTCTAATTGCATTCAAGGGTTGTTTATAGTTTTTGCAAGGGTGGAAGCAGTGTCGTGTCGATCAATCATAACCAAAGTCGGGTTGATTTTATCAATTCATGTGGTCTTCTATCAATTTGACAAGCGGGAATGAAGAATTTCAAAGCATGAAGAAATGGAATAATACGGTGGGAATAGTAGCGACGAGCGATGGAGCAATTGGCCCGCATGAGAGAGGAAACCGGTGAATTTCGCTGTGGCATGGCGAAAATTTCCCCAATCTGACAAAATTTTATTTATGCCTGCCAATTTTCGCTAAGTAGCGAAATTTCATCTAACAGCGAAAATCTGTATTCATAGCGAAATTTGAACTTTAGCTATACTTATATTTTAAGCTATTCTAGAAATTCAGCATGCATAAGCGAGGAATTTGTTATCTGTTTTTGTGTTTAAAGCGACTCAGCTTTGGTTTTCTCCTTTTCTACCCTCGCTATATTTTTTGTTATCTCATATTGTTTGTAATTCCTTCTTACAGCATATATAAGCCTCAGTCTGTAACAAATGACGATCAATCTGACATCATAATAAATTTTGGGGAAGCTTTCGGCTCAGTTTTCCCATTGCTTCATTTCTTTCCCTTTAACTCTATTTTCTTGGTTGCGAGCACCTCGAGGATGACAACTTGGAGGATGGCGACTAAATCATCTCTCCTTGGGGGTGGAAGGCTGCTGGGTGCAGGATCTAGGCTAATGGAGGTCCACACACTCTTCACGCGGTATATCTGCCGAATCCTTTATGTTCCTTTCTAACTTTGGGTTTTTACTCACTTCGAATCTCCTTTAATGGCTATTGGCCCGAGTAGCTTTTAGGGTTCGGTGGATGCTTATTGTTAGATCCGCGTATTCATTAATTACCCTCTATGACCCCATTGAAAGGAGTTCGGGAGACTCATTCTTATTTATCGATGGCCGGCGATGGGCGATAGATCACGATTTTCAAAAGGATAAGAGAAGAAATTTTAGGTTAGGTTTATAGGCTAAATGAGAGAGATCCAGTTGGGGAGAGATGGCGTATATGTCATCCTCCCAATGTGAAATGACCACGAGGACCCCTCGGTTGCTAGAATCCTAAGCCCGGGTATCGATACTTAAAGGAGACTTCTTTTGCATTTATTTTGTTTAGAATTTCGATTTGGTAAAATTTGCACATTTTCCACGAAGCCCAAAATCGAATTTAATTCACCATTTTACTTCCTCAGATCATTTGTACGAGAAGAGAAAACCCATCCATGTGTTCGGCCCGCGAAATACTTTATCTGCGGTAGCCCATTCTTGATGGGAAGGAATATATAGGATACAAATTTTGTTGATTAGGATCTTCCTCTTGTGCTTGCGAATCAGTGAACCTTAGATCGAGTAACTCCTCATCAGCTAAGAGTGAGTCAAGGACATCCTTAGGGTTAGTCACGGTCAAATCAATGAGATTCTAGAACTTGTTAGATTATTGATCAGGCGAAATCCTAGGTGATACAACTAACAAGAAATGATGGAGCCATCCTTGGAAGTTTGAGCCATTCTAGCCACCCTTATTTATAATAGCAATACACCTTAGTTTGAATTTGAGCCAAAACAATTCTTATCTTCAAAACAAACCTTTGAAATCGACCATCCTGAATAATTAATCCTCCAGTAAAGAACCTCTGATTACCCAAAATTCAAAGAAGGAGGAAGAGATCAAGTTTGGGGGAGTAGTTTTTCTTTGGAGAACTAAAGGGGAAATACAGAAAAGGGTGAAGAGAGAAAGATCTAAAGCAGGAGGATACAACAGAAAAGAAAGTTTAAAAGGAAAGTTTTGTCAGCATATTTCAACTCCATATGAACAATTAAGTTCTTTAGGGTGTTTCAGCACCCTGTACTAAATGCCAGCTGGTGTGGGAGCTGCTAAGGCAGGATTAGCTAAGAGTGTTGGCTTCAAGATGAACATTGTTATTCACGAAGGGTGGCGGAGAAAAGTTCAAGCAATAGGAAGTACAAATGAAATGGGAATGAACACTTTTAAACGAGGAAGAATCAAGAAGATACCCCAAGATGAAGTTTGGGAGAATCAACTAAAGAATTGCAAGGAAAAGAAGGCGCCAGTCAAGTAAGAAAGGAGAAGAGTCTGAGTGATGCTAACACAAAGAAGTTCCATCCATCCTACCCATGGCCCAAGCGACATTACAAGCTGAAAAGACTGATTGATCTTGAAGGTTGGATTACCTACATTGGAAGTGGAGATCAATATGACAAGCATATGAAATTTGGAAAATCTTAGAAGGATCAAAGCGTGAAGGACCTCGAAGGGTTAGCCGACTCACTAAGAAAAAGGAAGAAGGAGCCAACTACTTTTCAGCGGGGATCAGCGACTATCTTATTTATAAAACAAATTCCAATAATGTAGTTTTATGCATTTAGTTAGTAGAGACTAACCTTCATCTGAACTTGAAGCTAAATATACAAGAAAGAATGCAATTCTAATCTTTCCAATTAAATTGAAAGTTTTGGCGCAGAAAGGAAGGATATTACTTTGTTTGAGGACAAACAAATCTTTCTTTTCTTTGCTCGGGGGCGAGCAAAATTTAAGTTTGGGGAGTTTGATGAGCTTAAAAGTCATCCATTTCAGTCCATTTTCTTTGAGATGGTTTTATCTGGGGACTAGTTTGTTGCTTTAGCCAGATGACCGGAATAGCTCTTAAGCTTTATCAGCGGGAGGAATTCAGGGAATCTGGATGGAAGGGGCGAAGGGCATCTGGGACATGTATGACACGGCGAAGTTCATGGAAGGCTACTGGGATTAAAGGACCTGATGTCATGACTCCTTGTGACGATGAAGATTCATATCAAGGTCAGCGGCACAAACTACGATTTCGCGGGAGCAATTGAAGGCGAGCAGTGATCGCGACGAAACTCAAATTCGACAACCATAAATTAATGAAGAAAAGACATGATGTCGCAACACCACTTGAGGTCACGACGAATTAAAGCGATGCGGTAGACATGGAGGTGTGACAGAGATAGGGAAGTCGCGACATAAGGTTTTCAAAAGACTGAACATAGAAGTCGCAACATCTATAAGAGGTCGCTACATCATTGAATCCCGAAGTGAATTGGCGACATCAGGCTACTTAGTATAAAGAAGGTCGCGACATCATTTGCTGGGGAAAGAAGGTCGCGACATCATTAGGTGAATTGCGACATCATTCCCCCAAGTAAAAGAGAATTCGCGACATCATTTAGCAGTCGCGACATCAGTTACAAAGAATTGAGGTCGCGACATCATTCAGTGGTCGCGACATCAGTTCGCGAAATAAGAAGATTGTGACATCGTTTAATGGTGCGGCGTCATTCTTGATCGCGACATCGGATCAAGTGATGCTAAAGGCAGAGTCGCGACCAAATAAACCTGCTGACGTGGCTGCGACAATGGTCGCGACAAGAATCGAGGTCGCGACATTAACAACAAATGGGCGGTTAACCCTTAAGTACGAGGAGATGCACGCCAATTTAGGAATGACTTGAGAACCCTATAAATCTGCGATTGCTACTAAAAGGAAAAGCTTCTTGGTAACTCAAAAAGAGAGATCTGGGTTGCTGAAGGCTCCTGTATTTTAATTTTCTTTTCTTTATTTTGTTTTCATTTTAGATTAGTTTGTTATTTTGTTCAAATTTGGATCTGGACGTTAGCTTTTAAGGTAGAAGCTGAATGCAGAATTTTATTTCTTTCAAATTACTGCCTGGTTTGTTTGAATTCTAGACAAATTTTGGAATTCGGACTACCAGTTTCCGATTTACAGTGGTTTTCTTGATCAGCAAGCCATTGTAAGGTGTAATCTAGTGATTTAGAAACCCAGCTTCCATTGAATGGGCCAGCTGCGAGAATTTATTCAATGCTCTTTGAATTTGGAATGTAAATCTACTTCTTTGGTTTTGAGTGATGTGATTGATCCCGATATCGATTATCTTATACTCATTATAGGATTGTCTCATGCTCGGTTCCAGAGGCCCTACGAGTGACAGGAAGTGAATTTTGGGAAGTAATGAACAATTTACGGAAGGGTATGCGAACCTAATGATGGAGATCCTAGCGAGCTCTTGTGAAATTAAATCTGATAAATCCTCTTCTCATGAAATCAAGGGAATGGATCAACACATCTATCAAATTAAATAATGAGAGAGGCACCTCGATTCGAATAAGTAAGTTCAATCCGGAGTGTTAGCGAGGATTGTCGAGAAAGGATGAGCTGTTCTAATTTTAAGGAAGAGAAACCGTTAAGGAGTGTAAACCCATTGCCATGACTATATCTTAGGAGCAAGGTTTGGAGTCCATGTTTAAGGTATGAAGTATTGAAAGAAAAATACCCGGAATAAGGCAACCCAGTTAAAAGTAGTTATCTAACCTTGGTCTTGAAAGAAAGCAGGTGAAGTTTAGATGATGAGCAGGTGGGGTATGGAGATCCAAATGCCTTTATCATATTCCTTGGACTGGTTTTAAATTTGTGGTTCATGAAGCAAAGTTACAGTGCAATCTGCAGGAATTGATGCTTCACAATAGCTGTATTTTTGCTCCCTTTAAAATATAACTGATCAATCGAAATTTGTAATTTTAGCATTTCAGTATTCAATTCATTTGTTATTAAGTCACTTTTCTTAGATTTCATTATTTGAAAGTTTTCAAGGCTGATTCCAATTACCTATCAGAGTCCAAATAGTATAGAGTTTGAGTAGTCAAGGTAGTTGATTTAGAATTCTTGAGATCTCTGTGGGATCGATATCTGGACTTAAATCCAATTTACTACTTGTTCGACACATTGCACTTGCAGCATCTTTGGATCGAAACCAGAAAGAAAATGATTTCCTCTTAAGAAGCGCTTTTAATTCGATTACAATGAATGGAACACAACTAACAAGTTGCATGGCAATATTGCGGGGATTAGATATGGTCCTTTGGTGATAACGTCTATAAATTTGCATTGGTGTTTTTTGATCCATATCACACGAAAGAGGTGAACATCATTTCTGCTGCGATTATAGTGGTCTAGAGATTCGAACAGGGATGGGTTTTCATCCCACGAATGATTCGCATCATGTTTGAAAATGGTGAGACTTTTATTTGGATTTTTGGATTTGCATTAAAAACAGGGGAGTTGGTTGTTCACTGGGTAACTGAAATAGCTTAAAATGAAGTGTGAAATGGTAACCTTGAAGGCTTGGGTCACTAGCTTGATAGAATGGGGTTATTAAGGTGTCCCTCGCATTCGAGACCAAATGACACATAGTCATAGCAAAAATCGGATCTTAGTTTGGCACACTAAAACCTAACCACAAAAACACTCTGTTGAGTCGATCAAATCTTGAGCATTCAATGTTCCAATCAGTTTGAAAACCTAGCATTTAACCTCATTTCAATGGCACGTAAATGACATCTAAAGAATGTCAGTGCATCTACCATTAAGAATGCACTAAACCCTAAAGCATGACAAGTATTAACCAAAGGAAAGACATTAAATAGCATTCAACCTGGATTTGGAAAGTTTGGAACCATAAATCATTACTGTATCATTAAAGGCATGAGGACCTTTGCCCGAACCACCAACAACCAAGCTAGCAACCCTCCTCTTCAAGGATTTGAGGCTTAGCCAAGCATCCCTTGAGTTGTCATCCTCAGGGGTGTGTTTATCGAAAATGAGAGAAAGGAGAAGAGGCAGTATAACCTAAAAACTAGCAGCTATATAAAAATAAAAATTAAGTTCTCACAAAAAGTCATAAGGTGGCTTATATAGCTAACCCAATTGTGTGAAATACCAAAAATGCCTAAAATATGTAATTACAATAGGGACAAAATGGTAATTAATCAAAACGAGGTCGTTTGGAATAAAAAAACATCAAAAACACAGGGGCATGATTTTTGCTATGTAGTGAATTTCGCTAACATAGCAAAATTTAACTATGATGTGAGGAATTTATTAGCTTAGTGAGAATTTATTATAGCGAAAATTTCGCTAGGATTGTGAAATTTTAAGCTATGGTTCTGAAATTCGCAATCCTTGTGAATTTAAGCAGTACATCAGAAATGCAGTTTTTACCTCTTTGCCTTACCTTTGCCTCTGCGTCTCCTTTTCATCAACTCCCTTGACATTTCTTCATTTTGGTTGATGAAATCCATAGTAATTCTCGACATTTAGCACCAACTCGACATCAAACTTGAAATTATTGGTTGAGGCTAACAAAACTCCATGAAAATTACGAAACAACCTCGAAACCAAATCAATAGCACTAAGTGGACATCGCATAATCAATTGGCTCAACTCATATGATTGAGTGCGCAAAGAAGCACTCAAAACCTATCTTAAATGGGGCTCAAATAGCACTTTTGGGCCTTGTAAAGTGGTAATAATCCTCCAAATACTCCATCCATTTGTGTTACCTCATGTTGAAGTCTCGCTATGTTAAGATATACTTTAGACTTTTTTGGTTTGAGAATACCTTTTACTATTCGCTATATAGATATTGGCACTAAATCTTCAAGGAAAAGACTATGGCCGCTAACTCCATGTCATGTGTGGGGTAATTCCTTCAGTTCAACTCACAGACCATAAGCTCCTGACCCTCTCGGACTATAACAAAACACATCCCAATCCTTCCTTAGACGCATTGCAGTACACTGTGCACATTTGTCCCCTTTCCGGGACTATCAAAATAGGAGCAAAATTAAGCCTCCTTTTCAATTCCTGGAATGCCCACTTGCATAAGTCATTCAACTCAAACTTGACCTCCTTCCCAGTCAACTACTTCATAGGTGTAGATAATCGAGAGAAGTCCTCAATGAACCTCTTGTAATACCTTGCCAATCCTAAGAAATTGCGTATCTTGAAGACTAACTTCGGTCTCTCCCAACTCATAACTGCTTCGACCTTCTTCGGGTCCACTGATATACCCGAAGCTGACACTACTATGTCAAGGAATCTCGCGCCAGTAAGCTAAAACTGCTTCTTGAACTTGGCACAGCGTGCCTCAGGGGCTGGAGGAACAATCCTTATAACTCTCCTTGACTTGGGAGTAAATCAAGATGTCGCCAACGAAGATTACCACAAACTAATCTAAATAGGGTTGGAACACCCTATGTATAAGATCCATAAGTGATGTTGGCGCATTCGTCAATCCGAAGGGCATCATTGTGAACTCGAAATGCATGTCACGAGTGTCTTCTGCTTGCTATCTTAGGGATATCAGCCTCCCTAACTCTCAACTGATGATAACCAGTACGGAGATCTATCTTGGAGTAGACCCGCGCCCCTCTCAGCTGATCAAATAAATCATCAATCCTCGGTAAAGGATACCGATTCTTGATAGTATCCCTGTCTAACTGTCGGTAGTCAATGCATAGTCGAAGGGTCTTTTCCTTTTTCCTGGCAAACAACCCCGGAGTGCCATAAGGTGAAGTACTCGGTCTAATAAATCCTATGTCCAATAAGTCTCATAATTAGACCTTAAGTTCCTGCAACTCAGCAAACGCCATTTTATGGGGAGTCATAGAAATAGACATCGTACCAGGGTGTAACTTAATCGTGAAGTCTACATCCCTATACGGAGGTAATCCCGGTAGTTTGTCTGGAAAAACATCTTCATACTCATAAACCATCCGAGGTAGACTCAAATCCTGTCTCACCTCGTCTTCTAAGGTAAGGCTTCTGCCACCAACTCACAATTTTCCGTGCCACCCAGAGCGTCAGACACGGCTTTCGAGTAAAGTGATCAAGTGCTTATCCCTCTCAAACATAACACGAATACCATCCCGTGTAGGCAAGAACTCTCCCACGATCACAATTGGATGACTCCACACGATGGGTCACACTAATCCATCCCGAGGATGACATCAAACTTCGACATGTCTATAACCCGAGATGGGTCCACCGTGAGTGAGTCCCCGAGGACTTAACTCACAACTACAACATATCATATCAACCCTCACCCTAGTTCCCAGGGAAGAGCTTACATGCAACGGCTTTTCCAAGGTCTTAACCTCTAAGCCCAATTCTTTCACACATGATGCATCAATGAATAAATGCAATGCACTGTAATCAAATGAAGATCCCCGCCCATGGGCGATAAGAAACATAGTCTTTCTTAAATAACCAATTGATCTACCACCTACCAGGTGCAATGGCGTGACACGCCCTAGGTCCCGGTCCGCGGAGCCCTATCCTTGACTCGACCCATGCCCCGGCCCATATGGCCCATCCGCGGCATTAGGTGCTTCGCTTCAACACCTCGACCGATACCTGCCCCGGCCCATGTCGAGGTGTGAGGAACAAACCGCGCCTTATGCATGCCCCATCGATGAATGGGACTACGGTCCCATAACTCCGGGATCCCCGCCTAAGGGGGCAATCCCGGCCTGCGTCCAGCCGTGGCACCGAAACACACCGCCCGGCCGGCTAAGAGCCCTGTTGCCTCCCATCTTGCGATGATCGATTCTATCTCGCCCTAGGAGCCGCGCCTTGTCTCAAACTCACGAGCGTAAGTCCTCCGCTTCTTCTCGAGCTGTGAAGAAGACAAATGGTTCTTCTTCTCTTATCACTAGCACCCGCATCCCTGATGCTCTTTGGCGTCATTTACCTCCTCTCAATGGTCGAGCCGGTCTGACCATGTGAGTCCATATCTTATAGGAGAAGTCCTATTATCTTGCCTCTCGGATGGACAATTTCATACCATCCTCAAACTTTCTCTCACCTTAGGGCCACACAGGCCACATAATCATCCCCGAAACATGCTAATTCGGTGAACTTAGCCACTTATTCGAGTATTGTCATGGCTCCCTATATCAACTCTAGAAATTCTCGAGCCTTTACATGTCTAGCAGATGCTAGGAAAAACTTGCCCATGAAGAGCTCACGGAACTCTCCCCATGTTATTGCCTTCAGATTATTTGAGGTCTTGACCTAATCCCACCATACATGGAATTCACCCTCTAGCTGGAATGTATCTAGCCTTATCTTTACCGCATCGGAGGTGATCTCCATAGCTTCCAATAAGTTCTCGACCTGTCGGAATAGTTGGTCAGCTACCATCGGATCCCCTCATCCCATGAATGTTAGGGAATGATGTGCTTTAAACCTTTGGAGGTTACTTAACCACCCCCCCCCTTCCTTGGCCTCTGCCGAATTAGCCTATGCAATGGTAGCAATTTTCACACTCGCCTATGCAATAGTAGTGCTTGGTGCAAAGACCAATAGCCTCCATGAAGACTTATTTGGTCAAAGGCCGGTGATAGTAGGCTGTTGTCTCGCCCACCAATTCCCTAAGATCCCTTCCTCGACTTCCTCTTCTCGACGGTCATCAAGCATGTGTCAGCCAGCAAATTGAGATTCCTTTTCTAGTCTAACTAGTAGTGCATCAGCTAACCACTAGTAGACATCACATCCTGAACTATTCCGTTCATTCACTTTCCGAGCCCCTAAGGTTATGTTCTCACCCTGGTGTTCAACTTTTCTTATCTACATTTTACCATGTATATAATTCACATAACACGCAATCATATAGCATAGTGAGCACAAAACATGAAATGCACCATAAATGCCATGATATAGACCCATGCCCGCCAAGCCTTAGGTGTTCGTATATCTACACTCTGATACCAAGTTGTGACGCCCCAAAACCCGGGGGTCTCGTTGACCAACCATCAACCTACGAAATACCTATGGGTATCGCATATCTCAATACCACACTATCATATCTTATTCACTGAGAAGCATTTATGAATAAAAGTAGCCCCACCGGGCCCTTTCAACCATACTCAAAATATTACCCAAGATTGTCTCACGATAGTCTTTAAGAGTTTATTACAACACTCTAATAAAAAATCATATATTAACACTATTTTGTTCTAATATATTTTACAAAATGAATATCAAGGAGCCTTCTTCACAATTACGGCCTCGGATGAGCGCCGTCCACCGGTGTCTATCCTGCACCTGAAATATTTTTCCCATAAAGGGTGAGCCACACCCAGTAGAGAATACCTCCTACAAGGGCTACTCCCCACCTAAGTGCACATGCAATGTCCACTCACCATTTCACAATCACATTCCAACAAGAACATGCCAATTCTATAGGGTATCCTACATGGCATGTCATGAGATGAGATGAGACTCATCATGTACCATGCGCTCGAGTCCTCACCGACTCCCTCACATAACACCTAAGCCCATGTGTGAATAACCATCATTCTAGATGACATCCAATGATCATTTTCAAAACAAATTTCATTTGTTTATAAACCAAAAGTTCGATGATACCTCACAATGATAATTTTATACTAAAACCCATGTGCCTTTTGTGGGTAGTGGATTTTGTGTCTCACCATGGCTCCGCAAACTAAACACTTTTACGCCTTTAACCTCTGGGACTATGCGTGACTACACCTGCAGCCTCTTCAACCGATGGGCTGGGGACTTCTCCCAACTCTGTCGATACCTGACACATAATTTCTTTTACTATTTCAACGACCGTGGCGACTCGCTAGACGCTGTCCCATTTAACCGAGCACACCAATAAAACACCAAACTCCATGTCGATTTGCACAACCATGCACTCACACCCATTTAATGCGACAACCTGCATATGCAATGTATGCGCCATTGCCTATTCAGATTTATATCACATATGATGAATGCCATATGACAATTTTATTAAACATGCATATCAACAATTATCTAGGCACCATATCAAACTTGCACACTCTCTTGCATTAATTCATTCATGTCAATATATCACACAAGCATATATCAACATCACGTATTAAATCATTACTTACCTATAATGGCTACTTTATCCTTTAGCTTAAATTCATAAACACAACATGTCCACAAAATAGGCTACAAATACGCCATGTTTACACATTACACCATCACATGTCAATATATTAATACACATATCAACATTTCATCAAAACAAGCATGTCATGCTATGCAATTTGTACACTGGGGATTACATCAAATTTCGGCAATGATGTGAGCACCAAATTCCTACCACTTACATATGGTTAGATTTTAGACTCAAAGAGCTTTTCATAGAGTCCAAGAAACGCTTACTGGAGCTCGACTAGCAAAGATATGATCGTCCGAAGTTAGAGTACAACAGGGGTCACACTATTGTGCAAATCCACGCAATAGCATGCCCGAGGGTTTCTACAGCATTTCGGCAACTCCCATTAATGAAATTTTTCAACCCAAATTCGCTCCAAAAACAGCCCTTTAAATCGGTTACAAATCCGTCCCATGCCATTAACATGTCACAACATGACCCAAAATCTACTCAAAACAATATCAAAGGCTATAAATAAACCAAAGTAGGAAGAATCCCTACCACTTGAAGCGTAGGCCATCATCGAATCTCCAGACTTTACTCCGTGATCAAAAGAGTTTCAACCATCAGAACGCAAATGAACTGAGGAAGAAACCGTCGCTCCTTCCTCTTTCTCTCTCTCTTTTTCTTTTTCCTTTCTCCTTTCTTCTTCTTTCTTTCTTCTTTCTTTTCTCTCCCTCTTTCTCCCTTTCTCTCTCTCCTTTCTTTCCCTCCCTTTTCTCTTTCTCCTTTCCTCTTGCTGCCTCTCCCCACTAACTGGTTGTGAACTCCTCTTTATAACAATTCCATGCTCCATGCATTTGGACACATGGCTTGCCATGTGTCACACATGCATTTGCTTTTGCATGCCATGTGTCACACATGCATTTCCCTATGCATGCTTTGTGACACATGGCTTGCTATGTGTCACTCACGTGGCTTGCCATGTGTTACTCACATGGTTTAAGGCAGGTTCGTGACACTCCTTTGCCTCAAACATGTGGGGATTATATGACTGCCTTTAATTCACCAAATTGCTTGAGCACCAATTTCGCATGACGAACTCAACAATGAGGTTCATTTCGTCATCCGAGATCTAGAAAACTTCTAGGTTTTCAACCTGTGTCGTAGCGGCAAGTTCACCGTGTTTGCCCAATTGTTTTTGGAAAAGCTCAAATTTACCCGGGTTTAATAATATCACATGGTTCCCAAACAATTCAAATCAACATTCGTATTTAACCAAACAATTTTCCAATACTTAAATGATCTCTCATATTTTTATATCACCTCAAAAGTCATTACTTTCATATTCAAACACATTACAAAATATTCAAATAATTAATATAAACATTCAAATTCACCCTATACAATTTTCGCTATACCAAAAGTTTCCAATTCCACTTTCAAGCACACTAAAGTCCCAGTCAATTGATATAATCATTTATTCAACCACACAATTCTCAACCTTCAAGTCACCTTCATCACCATAAGATACACTTAAGGACATTAAATTCATAATAATACATACTACTGGTGCCTAAATAATTAATCTCTTAACATTCAAAAACTACCAAAATAATTTAACACATCAAAGGATCTCGGTAATCTTATCTTACTGCCAAAAAGTCATTATTTTCATATTAATATACATTACCAAGTCCAAAACAATGCTCATCCACATATGAAAGTAGCTAAATAATTTTCCAACACTAAAGGATAATAAGTTTCTCAACATTAAAATGTTTCAAATAATCCAACAATCTCTCAAAGCAAATTTTTTTTTCCTAAACTATACAAATATAAAAAATAAAAAAAAACCAAAAGCAAGAACATCAATACTAACAAATATCTAATATCTATACTAACAAATAAAAATCCCACCAACTTCAATACAATGTCAACATCTATTACAAGGAAAACATGAAGCCAATGAAGCATATTCACTGGCGATTTTTCCGAAAATTACAAAATAAAAGTTTTAGGATCAAGTCATCCTACCTCAAATCTAGAAAATCTAACCGTTGAAATTCAAATCCGTTACCACTGAGTTGTTCCTAGATAACCCTTCAAAATTTGAGCTCAATCGAAGTTCCTTTGGCCACAAAATCGCAAGCCCTAGCTTTATGGGAGGTTTTTCCCCTTTTTTTTCTTCTCCTCCGTGCCACTACCCGACACGCCTCCTCCATTCTATCCCTCTGTTTCAATTTTTTGTTTTTTTTTTTTTGTTTTAGCCTTTTTATCCTCACGCGCAAGTCCTATTTTTATTTTTTCTTTTTGTTATTATTTTTTTGTTTTTACTCTAATAAATTATAAATCTTAATATAATTTATTTATCACCTCTTTTCTTTTATATAAATACTCATTACTATATATAATTTTTTCAAACAAAATTTCTCATAGAAAATAATTTATTTATTATTATTAGCTGTTTTCTAAGAAAATCAATAATAAGGCATAAAATTAAAACAATAATACTAAGAATAATAATATACTCATATATACTTATCTCAGACAACATAATTTATATTCTTAATACCTCATTTTATTTTATACGTTATTCATCATTTTTTTTCTTTTTTTTTTCTAATTATTTTTTTCCAACCAACGTGAAAAATAATTCAAAGTCCATTGACCACGAAAAGTTTCAAAATTTTCGTAAATCCTAAGTCAACACGTGTCCTTAATCTAACTTTTCACTTTATCAACCACCCGTAATTAACAATAAAGGTTTTCTTGACTTTGAAAATCCTACCTAACATAAAATTCAAGGTCATTACATTCTACACCCTAAAAAGAAATTTCGTCTCAAAATTTAAATAATCTAGCCTCAAAATTCATAGAAGAGTTGTGAATTGAGCCAATCTTGTTTCACCTTGAGGTTTCTAAGTCTCTTTTTCTATTTCATAATCGTTTTGTTCCTAAATTAGTCTTTTACAACTCTGCCAACATTGAGAACTGAACTTAGGATCTCTATGATGCCTTATAAGTAATGGTATCTTATATAATCTTACAATCTCTCTCTTTACATATAATTCCACCTAAGAATTCATGAAATCAATAGTCTTCATTGCTAGAAAATAAGCTAACTTAGTAGGGCAATCCACAACCACCCAAACTCTTTTAATTATTCTTAGTTATATTTCTTTGCAATCCTATCACAAAATTCATGGTTATAAGATCCTACTTCCACTAAGAGGCATCACTCAGCATAGGTAAATGTTATAACTTATATATATATATATATATATATATATATATATATATATATATATATATATATATATATATATATATTCACTTGTTGACAAATCTAACAATTGTCTATATATTGAGCAATGTCCTACTCTGTTTTACTCTACAAAAATTATCTCTTAAAGTCTTGGTATTTTTTTTACTAACTCCTCTCGAATTTTTGGTTAAACCAACATGTTTATAAACAAGACTCCCTATTTTAATCTTCTTTTTATTTTTCAATCCACACAAATCAAAGTTCTCAATACCCCATACATTTCAAACTCCACCCATAAACTAGATAATTGAATAGTTGTTCTTCCAATTGTCAATTGCTACAATATTTCTTTTGCTTTTAGGTAGAAACGAGAACTGCTATAATGTCTCAATTAATCTCCAATGTCTAGAGTTCAATCCTTGGAGTGAAAAATAAATTTTAACCTTACATTCTAAGTAATAATTTCAAATTTTGTCACATATAAGTAATGTCTCAGTCTTAAGGGCAAACACTACGATTGTAAGGTCACGTGGTTCATATACTTGTATTCCTTTGGGTTATTAATACAAAGCCTCTCTTCAATTCAAGGTATAATTTTGCTTAGTTCCTCAAGAGTTCTTCAAAGATCTAAATGAGTCATTTGGTGGATCAATTGTGAAATTACTGTTCATGATCCCTTAACAAATTCCGTATGGACCAATTACAAGGTCAAGAGCTAAGAAGATCAAGGAAGCAATCGCTGGGCTAGTGCAATCCACTTGGGCCGAATTTTGAAACCCAGTTAACAAGACTTCTACTTTCAAGATGAGCTTCAATAAGGATGAATAAGGATGGAGTAGCCTTAATTAATCATTCAAGTAAACTAAAGAGTCACTAACTCGAACTTGGTGCTCGACAATTTAATTGGGTTGAACCATTTATTTATTTTAATTAATGGGGGCTGATTTTCATGAAACTAAACTCATATTTGTATTTTGTTGGGTTGGCTGAACTTGGGCTTGTTTTAGGCTGAATTCTTAGCCTAGTTAATTAGGGTTAGTCCAAGGGTCATATAAATAGGACATTATGCTATTAAAAACAACAACTTTGATCATTGATATTCTGAAAATTTTAATTTTGGGACAGAGAATAGTTTTCCTTTTTTTTTTTTTTAATGAACATTTGAACTTATCAAAGAAACAATTCTTTGTGGTGTTCACCCATTAAATCTGAGTTCTTGAAACGAGTTTTCATTGGGTTCCTAAAGCAAGATTTCAACGGGTCCTTTGAAAAGTTTCAACGGGTTTAGATTCTTTGTTCCTTGCTAATCATCGGGTCAAGGTATTTATCTAACTTGGTTTTTTTTCTTTCTTGGGGTTTGAAGACCAATCAGATTTATAGGTCTAAAAGGGCTCTTCTTGCGGGTTCATGTCAAGATCTCTTCTCATGCCCTAAAACTTAATTTGATTTATATACCGTATGCATTTTCTCAAATAGACATGTCAGACTCTCAAGGTCTCCTCAAACACTACAGCTCCCAATCATCGAAGTCCAAGTCACCATCGGATGTGCTCAAAGAAATCTCCCATTCCAAGGTGAATAAGCAATGATTGAGTCTCCAAGAAATGACATCTCTTTCGCATATTGTCAGCTTGCCTCGCGAACTCTATATCATCGCATTTCTGCATACTTGTAGATCATCCTGCCTACGATTCAACCTGCTCACACCTAGTTTCGCTATTGAATATTATACGACCATCATTCAACTTCCGCTCTGTTCAACAATGAACCTTGATCGCACTACTTTCGCTCGTGTCTCGTAATCTAGTACAAGTCAATGGAGACTCGAAAATTTGATGGAAAGTTCGGTTGGTCTAGGCCCGTTTAATGGGTTGGTTTGGGTTGCCACCCTAAGCCATCGTAAAATAAAAAAGAAAGAAAAATGTCAATAAAAAAGTTCAGCTTATGATTCATCACTTTCCAAAAAAAATATTTCTTAAATAATTTAACACAGACTTCTCATATAATAGTCTATCTCTAAGCAGATAATAAATGTTGGTGAACAAAAAAAGCCATACCTAACTAAGCTCATGATCTATGTTAGCAGCAGCTATGTGGGTCCGAATAACATAAATTGAGGGAAATATCAGTCAGAACTTAATTATTTCCAGTCACAAAATCTCATTCTTAGTCACTCCAAAAACAATAAACGCTTTATTCATTTTAATTTATTTTTTGAACTTTTAAGGAGACAATTTCCAACAAGAAAATGAATAGCAACTTCTAATTTTGAAACAACAAGTATTGGGTAGTTTATTCAACTTACTTTCATCTTTGTCATTTGGCTTTTTTATTCTCTAAAAGATGCATCAGAGATGAGCATCATAGACAATCCGGATAATGAGACCACAGTCGACTCTCCGTTGCTTTTTCCTACAAAAACACATGTTTCCTCATCAAAATTTCATACTTAAAATTGAATCGCTTTATCTGTGAGTTACGATGCACATGTAATTTTGCTAATTCAATCAACTCTTCTTATTTCCTAATTAAAAAGAAACTAGGAGCTGTATGGGCAAATAAGAGTGGGATAGATTCATACTACATACTTAAAGCAAGGCATAGCAGATTTCTGTTATGGGTACAAGATGCTGTGTTTTTGGGGGTAAATCATATATAGAAACCTATCACGGATAGTAGGTTAGGAAGTTGACTTTTGTATTTTGAATGGACTGCTTAAGTTGATTTCTCTACAGTCCACTTTAAATTCTATATATGCAAACTAGAATGATGAGGGCTTATCGTATAACCACCAAAGTCTTACCGCCATCCACTCATATCATCCCCGCAATCTAAGGCGCTTGTCGACCATCCGTATATTCTTCTCACTCATTGTATATACCGCATAGTTCTCCGACTCTTGCAGATTAGTTCTCTATTCTCCCAGTCACAGAACATTCTTCTCCTTGTTTCTTCTCTGGCGAAACAAGACAATGTGAAGATGAAGAAGAATGTCCATTTCACCGCCATCATTGAAGAATCAAAAGGGTTGGAAATATGTTTTGCTGAGTAAACACCATAAAACCAAGCAACATTATGACATGTATCATTAGTAATAGATGGTAATGATCCCAACAAAAAAGACCCTTAAATTCACAAAGAATTTATTTAAACTGAACAAATCATCTTCACAGGATGAAAGCATGATTCAGAAATGAGTTAAGCATTTAACATCCTAAATATAATACCAAGAAAAGAATACTCAAAGACAAGAAAAGTGAAAATAGGAGAAAATAAACACAAATAGAAATTTCTTTTCTCCAACTTTCTTCCATTTTCTTGGCAACCAAATAGTAGATAAGCAAAACAAACATAACCCTTGATGAACAAAGTTGACAATATCTGATGAACAGAACGAGACACTAAATCAAAACCCATATAGATAAAATGTTCTAAATCAAAAACCCAAAAAATAAAACCTAAAAACATCTATTTATCCCTTAGGGCATAATATGGGTATAATAGAATATAAAATAACATCCCAAAACAAAGCAACCTCCATCACTTCCTCCAGAACCTCAAGTCACTTTTCACTCCGTGCAACCTGCCAAGAGCCCCCAAACAACTATGTCGGCCTAAAGGGTGATCCCCTCTCACTAGATTCTCACTTCCCAAGCCGACCATTTCTAAGTAAATCAATCAGCATCCATAATGCTCAAGCTTTCTAACAAACTCTAAAATCTCTTCCATACTATGAAAGACATGGCCAACTTCTACCAAACTCCATGACCGCAAAGTAACAATGCACTACTGATGTGTATTGTAATAAGCCAATCCTATCTTTTTCACCAAGAAGAAGTTTCATCAAAGATCCTGCTCTTCCATGGATGGCTAGTGATTTGATCATAACATTCCAAGAAAAACATTCTTGTTCCTTTTTTATTTTTTGCTAGAATGCTATGATTAAAGGACTAGCCATCCTCGTTCTATCAAACAAAAAAAAAACATCCTTATTCCAGATTTTGATAAAGACTGTAAATGCCTTGTTTATATCTACACATTTAGCCTACATTTCCATGAGGGCGGTCCCTACTATAACTCTCATATGAGACCAATCGTTTATCGTGAAAATTCATTTCCTAAACTCTAGCGCTCCAAGTTGGAATGTTTCGATAAAATAGATCCCATCCACACTTCCAACTCCGCATTTTCACAAATCCATCCAATGATTCTTCATACTTCCCATTTCGGGTATAACTCCTGAAATCATAGCTGCTCAAAGAAACCACACACCGCCGGCTTCAAATAGACATGCCGCATGCTCAAGGTCCCCTAAAACACTATGCACCACTCATCAAAGTCCAAGTCACCACCGGATCTCAAGCCAAATAAATCTCTCGCATTAGCCACATCCCAGATTCTGGCCTAACAAGAAATGATTGAGTTCCAAGAAATGACATCTCTTTTGGGCATATTGTCAAACAGCTGCCTTGTGGAGACTATATCACCAGTACTTGCATACTTGTAGATCATCCTGTTCCACGATTAAACTGGTTTGACACCTAGTTTCGTCATTGAATATTATACGATCATCATTCAACTTCCCGTTCCTGATTCAACAAAGAACCCTAGATCGAGGTTCATTGCTCATGTCTCATAATCTAGTACAAGTCAATGAGACTCAAGATTAGATACAAAGTTCGCCGGTTCAGCCCGCGACGGGGTCAGTCGGTTGTACACCCCAGGCCCTCGAGGTCCAAAGAGTAATGGAGCGACCGCATTCTAAAATTCGGCCCCAAAATCTTTAAATCCATCAAGTAGGCCTTGTGGCATGCTTTAGCCCAAGTTCGTGATACAAGGCATGTCCGCTTAAAAATGAGTTTTCAATATTTTAAAAATCTAACGATAAAAATCAAAGTCTGAATCGAATCATCATTGAATCTATAACTAGACCAAAAGTAAGATCGACATAGTGTTTTTAAAATAATATAAAGACCATTTAAAATAAATAAATAAACAATATGTAAGAGATTATCTCATTCTTCAAACTATTTTCATGATATTAAAAATTTCAAATTTTCTTTATTATTGATACATAAAATAATTCATGATGCTCTTTTTTTTTCCTCAGATAAGATAATTTTTAAAATTATATAATTTTTTATTATTATAATTTTTAAAAGATATTTTATTATTGATTAAATATCTTGTACCAAATATAGAAATATATAATAAGTAATAAAATTGTATTTTGGTAGATAAGTTATAAAATAAATGTTTAAACATTTCATTTATTTTATAATTTATATTTTTATAAAATAAATCAAAATAATAAATTTTAAAATAATTTATTTTATAAAATTATATTTTATAAATATATAAACTATTTTATTTTTTAAAATCAAGGTTTTTTTTTTCTGAAGCTTGGAAATAGTTTTATGATATTTTATTTTATTTTTAATATATTATAAACTATTTATTAAATTATATGTGTGATCATAAAAAGCTTATGTCTTAAAACGGGACTTATGTTTCGCCTCACAGACACAAAAGTCTCGTGTTATACTTTTATCTTAAAATACATTGATCGTTGATAATGGCTTACTGATCTAGCGATCCAATCCACCTTTTAATATTTTATGGACAAGGTCCAATTGACCCGTCTTCTCAAAGATAAACTAACATTCATTAATTTCAATAAATTTTATTTTAATTAGTGCTCGCAAAACATAGCTTATTTCCATCAAATATCTACTAAAATCAGAATTTCAATCAATCCAAAAATTTGATAAAAAAAAAAAATGTGTTAAAAAACAATTTTCCAAATAAACAATGAAATACATATTTTAATGCAATTAACGCACTACATATCAAAACAAGACTACTAAAGCCATAATTTACTCTGGGCTTTATCGACCACTCAAAGTCGTATCCTCCTCGACAATGATAACTCGCCCAATGTCGCATCCCCTCCTCCCGAATCCGAACCGCATTCTTGGCTTAGACAAGACTAATTGTTTAATGCAATTGTTGGGTCACCACACTCTAGTGCAATCCATCCTAATGTCCGCCTATCCGCAACTTGACTACTCTTGAAAAGACATATGCCTTTCCTTTGCGTGGATGGATCATGACTCATCGCTAGAATCTTGTCAGTACTTAGCAAGACAATCAGACTATTACTAACTATATGCAAGATGTCAAACAAAATATTAACTCTCTTGCCCTTATGAATGTCTCTGTTGATTTTGATGAGCTCTCCATCCGTGTTTTGAACGAACTTGGCTCGGCCTACTCACACATATCTCATGCCTTACAAAGAATATATGGCTTTACCTGTTACGTCAAAAATCAGATGTTCATTCAACTTTTATTACTTTCAAGCAACTTGTTGAAAATTATTTTACCACCACCATTAAAACACTTTACACAGATAATGGAGACAAATTTTTAGCCCTTCAATCCTTTCTCACAACCCATGGTATAACCCATCTCACTACCCCTCCTCACACTCCTGAACATAATGGGTATTCTAAATGCCGGAATTTGCATATTGTCACAATAAGTCTTACTCTTCTGCATTAGGCATTCATCCCTCTCACCTTCTATGGCCATATGCCTTTGCTACGGTTGTCTATTTAATCAATAGAATGCCTAAAGTTGGTCTTTGCCTTGGTTCCTCTTTTGAAAAGTTGTTCCACAAAGCTCCCGACCCATCCAAACTCCGTGTCTTTGGTTGTTTATGTTTTCCTTGGTTGCGTCCCTATTCTTCCCACAAACTCGATCCCAAATTCAGTCCTTGTGTCTTTCTTCCCTCACTCAGAGTATCTTTCTTTGTTTTGACCTATCCTCAACAAAATTTTCGTGTCTCGTCATGTCAAGTATGTGGAAAATGTTTTCACGTTCGCATCTCCCCCACCTCCATCACACCTAAGTAATACGTACTTTGCCTCCTCTTCATCGTTCACCTAGGGTGACTATCCAGAATTGTCGACCTCATCCCCATCCCCCCACCCATACTTCGACTAAACTACATCTCACCACCCATTCCGTCGACCTCCCTAACCGGGCCGAACTTTTCCCCATCCTCCTGACCGAGTCGTGACCTCACCCACCCATTCAGTAAACCTCACCCGAATTGCTGAGATCATCCCCATCACCCCACCCATTCTGTGACGCACCAAACCCGGGGGTCCATTGACAATCTGTCAACTCACGGAATACCTGTATCCATTGAGTGTCTCAATGCCACAAAATGAGTGTCTCTTTACCTGAGACTCAAACATAAGTAAAAATGGTCACGTTAGCCAATACATCCATACTCACCAAAATATAACCAACTATATTTCAATAGTTTCAATAGTTAACTACACTCCTATACAAACATGTATCAATCAGAATGTTTCATACATGTTTTAAAAATATATAGTCAAAGCCACATGTCGTCTTTCTTCTCAAAAGCGGCCTCTAGTGAGCGCCGTCTTAGAATACTCCTTGTACCTGAAAGGGGGATCCCACGATGGGGTGAACAATGCTCAGTAGTTGAAATCTTCTATAAGGGCTACTCCCCACCTAAAATGCACATGTAATGGCACAACACAAACATCCACATTCCATACAATTTACAATTCATACATGGAATGATTTATATCATGCATGAAAGGTTTCATGCCCATACCTCAGTCACTCATCACTTCCTCACACATGCTTATGTCAAGTGTGGCAATCGTCACTGGTAATACCAATGACACCCATATACCGAGCCTTTGTCGGCTCACAAACACCCAATGCAATTTTCCAATGGGTAACCAATCCCGAGTCATTCCTGACTCTAATCACATAACTCAAAGTCTATGTGTTAATCGTGCGACGCCCCAAACCGGGGGGTCCTTTGACAACCCAATAACTACACAAATATTTCATGGATGCTCGCAACCCGACACCACTTATGAAAATCGGCGTAGCCCTTTGTACGCTACCCAAGGTACAAACCTGTCCCAACAAGTTTACAATGACCACACAGGGTCCACATATGAATAAAAATGAGTAAAAATGGCCACTTGGGCCCCTGCATCAATACTCATCAAAACATATCCCAACCAAATATATTACATGGTTCAAGATTTAACACATTACTCTTAACACAAACATATATTAAAAGTTTATCATTCTAATACATGTTATACAAAATCAAAGCCACAAGTCGGCTTTCTTCTCAAATGGCCTCTAATGAGTGCCGCCTTCCCGATCGCTCCCTGTACCTGAAATGGTGATTCATCGACAAGTGATCAAAGCCCAGTAGAGATAATTTCCTACATGGGGTACTCCCCACCTAAGTGCACATGCATGACAACAATCACATTCAAGCAATTTCATGAACCTACTCGAATGTCTACATGACCAATCCCATGTCCGAGTCCTCACCGACTCCCTCACATATGCCTAAGTCGAATGCGAGTAAAATATCCAGTTTTCAAAACAAGCTTTGTTCTGAAAACTCATCCGACTTCGTAAATATTGACAACCCTCCGAGATGAATCTGTTGGATAACCCTCCAAACAATTCATGGGCCCCTCCGACGTGAATTGTTGGACGATCTCCCAACACGATTCTCCGGAAAATCTTCAGTCGAAATTTCTTTCACATACATTTTCATTTTTGTTTCATTTAATGTCATGCACTACACCTAATATTCTAGGCTGCCCTAAAGGCATATGGAATGCATGATGCCAATTCCAACACATCTATGCTAATATATTCACACGCATATATATATTAACATAATTAAATAACATAAAACATGTTATGCAAATTCTCAATCAATTTCACCAAAATGAGCTCACGTGGGCTAATTAACAAACACGAGCAATTCAATTTAAATCACTCAACCAAACACATTTTCACACCAAAAATTGTCACTATTCATGTGAACAGTGAAACCTCAAAGTTATCAATGCTCACGACCACACAAATAGGAATTTTCCACTGGTTCAAAGCTTTTGGAGACCAAAATTCACATAAAACAAGCCTCATAACATTCCTAACGATTTACATGGCTCTTAGCCAAAGATTAACATAAGTAGGAAAATATCCCTACATCTTGGAGTTGTCGAAACTCCTCCATATCGGTGTCCACGCTTAGTCCTCACCGCGTAGAGCAACTTTCCTTATTGCTCCATCGAAAACCGACGGTCCGATTAGCTGAAATCCCAGAGAGAAGGCATACCTTCTCTCTCTAAAAATGAAAAATCCAGCCCCTACACAAAAACCACCCTCTCTATCGCTCGCTTTTGGGTCTGAGAAGAAGACCACTATTCAACTTTTGTCTTTTTCCTCATTAACAATTCAAAAATTCCAATCATGTTCCTTATTCTAGATTTTGGCACTTGACACTATCTAGCCGTCCATTTCCATTATCTCTACTCATGCAACATGTGTCACATGAGTATACAATAGCACTTCGGTCACATCACATGTCTCAAACCTCGCTTTATGGCACTCGACACTCTGCCTTCAAAACGCGGAAATTCCAACTGTCTCGGAATTTGATGAAATTCTGATGTGGTAGCTAGATTTCGCGAGACGATTCCAATGGTGAAATCCATTTTGTCATCCGAGATCTAGAAAAATTTGGGATTTTTATCGAAATTACCATTTTGCCCTTTTTCAGAAAATTGGAATTTTCTCTGGTCTTACATTCTCCCCTCAAAAAGAATTTCATCTCAAAATTCTGGACAATTATAACAACTCACATGCATATGCAACATGCACCATACCATGCATGTAAACTAGTCATTTAAGTACTAAACAACTAAACCACGTACCTTCATCCCTAAACAAGAAAAGGATATGGCTCGTGATCGTGTCCCAGCTCCCACATTGACTCACACTCCACCTGCGTCGCATAAAGACCTCACTACCTCACGGCTCATGCTTCGAAAAAAACATGATCCTAGCTTATCTATAATGCATACCGGTCCTCCGAAGGTCCCATCCGTGTCAACCCCAATCTCTCTCCCTAATCTACTACATGAGCTTCCGGATCCAGAGCGCCTCCAAGTAAGGAGAGGAACACCCGTGACACCCGACATGTCACAGAAAGCCAACCAGACGTCAAGGCAAAGGCTTCCACCCTCTTGAGTATTTCAAAAGGCCCGATAAACCTCGGCGATAACTTCCCTTGCTTACCGAACCTGACCACTCCACTCTTAGGCAACACCTTAAAGAAGACGTAATCCCCAACCTCGAACTCTAAGGTTCGAAGACGCACACGCATAGCTCTTCATCATGTGCCCGAGACATGAGAAGACGCTGTCGTGATCGTGGGCTCACTCTTCCTGAGGTGTCTTAATCGTATCAGACTATCAATGAGCCTCTCCACCCTGGCCCAACATAACGATGATTTGCATGGCCTCCCATACAATGCCTCATATGGTGCCATCTGTATACTCGCCTGGTAACTATTGTTGTAGGCGAATTCCACTAAGGGCAAGTGCTCTTCCACTACCCTTATGATCCAGGACGCATGCTCGCAGCATGTCCTCTAACACCCGGTGATAGTCCTCCACCGGCCATCCGTCTCGCAGTGGAAAGTTGCACTCATGGTCAACAGGTACCATAGCCTGAAAACCTTCCAAAAGTGCGCCGTAAACCTCGGGTCTCTATCTGACACTATGGATACTGGTACTCCATGTAATCGGACTATCTCTCAAACATACAACCGACAGAATCTCTCTAATGTGAAGGTCATCCGCATGGTTAGAAAATGTGCCGACTTCGTGAGCCGGTCCACTATCACCCATACCGCATCATGTCTCTGCAGTGTCCGTGGAAAGTGGGTCACAAAATCCATAGTGACGTGCTCCCACTTCTACTCAACCACCTCCAATGGCTGAAGTAGCCTTGCTGGCTTCTGGTGCTCAACCTTAACCTGCTGACACGTGAGACATCATCGAACAAGTCCTATGTGTCTTCTTCCTCATTCCGGGCCTGTGGCACCGGACGACGAAGATCCCGTAAATCTTCGTGCCACCCGATGCATGGAAATCGAGCATGAAACTCCCCGAGAATATCCTCTCAAATCGGCCAACTGGGAACCACTACCCGTCCCTATATCAAGACTACCATCCGCGTGGATCTGCCTAAATTTCGTCACCGTGACCCGATTGTACTCTGGCCCATGATACACCCATCCCAGATCCCGGACTGATCCACTCGCCGGACGGCTATCACCCATCTCGAGTCCACCCGCAGCGACCGCATCAATCAACCCAAATCTTAGTATCCCACCAGTTCGCACACGCTTGGATCTTGATCGGCACCCATTCATTTTCCATCGACGGCGCGCAACCCCGGATCTTCACCCACCCATTGAAACCAAACATGGTACAGACACTGCACTTTGTGGTCCGAAAGGATACCTTGAACTCGCCATATAAATAAAGGCACCAAATCTTCAAGGGTGAAGACTACGACCGCCAACTCCATGTCACGCTGCTGGGTAATTTTGCTTCATGATTCTTCAACTGACGGGAACCATAAGATACTACCCTTTCGGACAGCATCAAAACACATCCCAGTCCGGCCCTCGAGGCATCACAATACACTATGTACCCCTGTCCCTTATCCGGGACTATCAATATGGGAGCTGAAGTAAGCCTCCTCTTCAAATCCTAGAATGCCTCCTCACATCGGTCATCCCAATCAAACTTGACCTCCTTCCGAGTCAATCTCGACATAGGTGTCGCTAATCGGGAGAAATCCTCGATGAATCTCCTGTAATACCCAGCCAATCCTAAGAAAGTGCGTATCTCGAAGACTAACTTCGACCTCTCCCAACTCATCACGGCCTAGACCTTCTCAAGGTCTACTGACACGCCTGATGCTGACACCACAAGTCCCAAAAATCTCACCTCAGTAAGCCAAAACTCGCACTTACTGAACTTAGCGTACAACTGATGGTCTCTCAGCCACTGTAATACATTCCTCAAATGCTACCTGCCCTAGCCTGACCGAATAAATCAAGATGTCATCCACGAAGACAACGACAAACTGATCCAAATAGGGTTGGAATACCCTATGCATGAGGTCCATGAATGCCACTAGCGCATTTGTCAATCCAAAGGGCATCACTGTAAACTGAAAGTGCCCATAACGCGTCAGAACCTGCCTTTAGGATTCACTCCCAACCTCAGCCGATGGTAACCGTGAAGGTCTATCTGGAGAGACTCGCTCCTCTCAAATCGATGAAACAAATCATCAATCCTCGCAATGGGTACCGATTCTTGGATCAGAATCCATGTCATGCCCGTAATCAATGCAGTACGTCGGCGGGTCTTATCCTTCTTCGCAAATAAAACCGAGCTCTTACGGTGAAGTTCTCAGCCACGAACCCCTTATCCAATAGCTCCCCGTAGCTGACTCGAAGTTCCTCGCACTCAACTGGTGCCATCCTATGCGAAGTCATAGAGATGGGCGACGTACCAGGGTGTAACTCGATACCTAAGTCTACAACCCTTTGCGGAGGCAATCCCAATAGCTTATCCGAAAAAACATCCTCATACTCACAGACTACTCGAGGTAGATCTAAGTCTGGTCTCACCCCGTCATCTAGGGTAAGGCTCGCTAGCCAACCTTCCAATTGTCCCTGACACCTAGACCTCGCATTAATCGCTTGGGGGCAAAATATCATGCTTGTCCCCTAAAAACAACACGTGTACCGGCCTTGTGTGTAGCGGTAACCTCCTCATATGTCCCAAAGGCCGGGCAATGATAAGACACCCTCCGCCCAACCCGGCCGACAACCCGATCCGTCCCCCGTCCGGATGGCGCGGTCCCGGAACCCCGTGAACTAGCCCGCTTTTCCGAACTAGAAGAAGGTCGACTCTCCTCTTGCTACTAACACCCACATCCCGAGTGCCCGAGCATCCTCGATATCTTCTCTACGTGGTCGTGCGCTCCCAACCATGGAGTCCATGTCCTGTAGGCGGAGTCCTATAATCCTGCCTCGAATGGACAACTTCAGCCCATTCTCAAATCTCCTGAACTTGGCCATGTCTGTGGCCACGTAGTCATCAGCAAAACGGGCTAGCTCCATGAATCTAGCCACATAATCCATCACAGTCATCGTCCCCTGCTTCAGCTCTAGGAACTTCTAAGCCTTCTCATGCCTCGTAGTATCCGGAAAATACTTACCCATGAACAACTCCTGGAATTCTGCCCATGTCATTGCCTCTAGGTCTCTAGAGGTCGGCCCGCCCACCATACTGGGGCCTCACCCTCTAAATTCGAACTGAACTAGTCTAATCCCCGTCGGTCGAGGTAATCTTCATGTTCTAACGCTCTTTCTCGACCACATGAACCAATGGTCCGCCACCATCGGATCTCTCCTCCCGTGAATGTCGATGATGATATGTCTCAAACCTCCGGAGGTTACTCGGACCTCCCTGACTACTTGTTACACTAGCATGCAATAAAGAAGAGTCGCAATCCCTACAAATCTTTAACAAAGGCATGCCGTCAACATCGCGGTGCCTCGACCAGCACTTCGTGGACGCCCGACTAGCCATCTACACATGTCAAATGGCAAGTTAAAATTCAATGCGCTTTCTAAAGCATAAACACACTCGAGACACCATTCATACGTAAAAATATTTATGCACAATGTCCATGCATTCATAGGAATTGCACGATAATTCAATATATCAAATCAAAATCAACAACAAAAATTTTATTTTATAAAATTTCATTTTCAAAAGATTTTATTTCATTTGATTTGATTTTAATTTATTTTAATTTAATTTATTTTATTTTATTTATTTTTTATTATTTTTTTATTTAGAAAAATCATGTGAACAAAGGTTCATGAACAAAGGACTGAAAAAAGTGAACTAGTCCAAAACTCGGGCTGGGTGCACCAGTGTGCACACCCGGAACCTGGGACGCACACAATGTGTCGCGCGCACTGGCCCAGTAGCCGCGCACACGACGCGGGTGTCATGGTTTATGGCCATTGCGGTTAGCAGTTTAGCCCGATCGTGTCGAGCCCGAGGTCAGATCGTCACTGCGGCCGCGCACCCCCTGGAACAGATCGCGTTGTTTGCCCCAAATTGCAGTCACTACCGTATTGCGACACGTTTCACGCCAAGCTCATAGGCCATATCGCAGCCCTACTCGTATCAGCGACACGCCTGGGGCCATACCTCTCTGCCCCCTATCACGATACAATAAATTGTATTGTGACATGCCCACAACCGTCGTCAGCTTGTCACGATACAAAAGATCGATCGCACGCACCCCTAGTGGCTACCACGCCTTGTCACGATACAACGATCAGACCAGTGATACACCTTCACTCAGCCGTCGCCCTAATCACGAAATGATAAAATTTATTGTATCGCGACACAGCCCCCAAACGGTCGCACGCCAGATCAAGTATGTCACGATTCAATTTCCATTGTATCGTGACTCCGCCAAGCAAAGAGCCCATCCAATTGCCAAAACCGCTTTTCATCCATATCGAAACAACTACCCAAAAAATAATATGTTATTATTTTTTCTTTCTCTCATTTTCCAAAGAAACCAAATAAATTTATTAAAATTTATTTATTCATTTTTCTTCCGCCTTACATTGTAAACCTAAAAAAAAAAAATTTCACATCATTTTTTTTCTCATTCCCACTATTGAAACTCTTCCAATATATATATATATATATATATATATATATATATATATATATATATATATATTCATTTTCCAATAACCCAAATACATTTATTGAAATTTATTTTATCCATTTTTTTTCATTTAATTATGGACCATTTTGTCCAAAATTTCTCGAACACCTAAGGTTACATTTTCTCGACCCTAGTGTTCAACATTTTCTCCTATGCTACTCACAAAGCATACAAATCAATTACAATTCCTAACACACAATCACACAACCACATAAAACACAGTACATGTAGTGTTCTAATCCTGTCCCATGATTGTCTAGGTAATCACATACCTAACCTTACACCGAGCCACGCCAAATTGTGGTGTTCTTATAACTTACGACCATGGCCTAAGCCCAAGTCCCTCAATCCCTAGGTTTTCATTTACATAAGCTCTACACCCACCGAGCTCCCAAGGTAATCGTTTACCTTAGCTGTGACGCCCCAAAACCGGGGGGTCCGTTGACAACCCGTCAACCCGCGGAATATTCGTGGATATCGGGTAACCAGACACTACTCATGAAAAATCGGGCAGAGTCTCCTTTGTACGGGGAGCTCAACCCAATGTACAAACCCGTCCCAACAAGTTTACAATGACCACACAGGGTCCACATATGAATAAAAATGAGTAAAAATGGCCACTTGGGCCCCAGATCAATACTCATCAAAACATATCCCAAACTAAATATATTACATGGTTCAAGAGTTGGATATTTACTCTTAACACAAACATATATTAAAAGTTTATCATTCTAATACATTGCTATATTAAAAAATCAAAGCCACAAGCTCCGCTTCTCTCAAACGCCCTAATGAGTGCAAGGTCGCCTTCCGATCGCTCCTCGTACCAAATGGTGATCCCCGGCCAGGTGAAAATCCCAATAGAGATAATTTCCTACATGAGTTACTCCCCACCTAAGTGCACATGCATGGCAACAATCACATTCAAGCAATTTCATGAACCTACTTGAATGTCTACATGACCAATCCCATGTCCCGAGTCCTCACCGATGTTGAACACATGAAAGAGCACCAATTATATCGGAATTTAGTACCTTCAAGTCATACTTTGCTCACATTTATTATAAGAATAGGTACCTTTGATCGCTCGTGTTTCCTCGACTCGCGCGAGATTTTCGTGCTTCATGCATAGGTGTTGCAAGGGTTCGTGTCCAGAAAGAAAATATGGATCATTGAGGATGATAGCAACCGCTGTGGTGAAGTCTTGAGAAGTGCAAAGATGTTGGGGAACAAGTGCAGAGGCGCGGTACCCTGATCAGCAAACCGCACGGGTACCCCAAAGCAGAAATCAACAAGGGCCAAGTGGTACCGTACCACTTAACTCCACCGCACCCTAAACGCAAAGCACCATTAGCAAATCGATACCGGTACCAACATGTAATATTTACGGGAATTGAGCAGGATTACGATTCCAATGCAAGGGTACATTCGCCCTTTGACCACCAATTCGAGGTTGTAATGGAAAAGGGTATAAAAGCCAAAGGAAAGTGAGAAGGCAAATTTTGATCCTAGGTCGGGGTTTCATAAAAGAGAGTGTTTTTCTATAGTTTTAAGGTTCATGAGTAGGTGGAAGACTTAACTTTTCTGCGCATTCTCGATTTCACTTCATGTAATCTTTCGCTTAGATCACAACCTCATTTTCTCCTTCGCATTTTATGTTTTTGATTCTTTGGTTTGCAATCGAAGTGTGATTTTTCAAGTTTTTTTGATGAATAAGCCATTAAATATGTTTTTCTTTTATAATTTCAATGAAGTTCTAAAACTCTGGATGACGGGTTCTAACGGAAACTCACCTTGATCAAGGTAATAACCCTCAATTCCTCTTTTATACCTCAACGAGATTATGATGTTAGGCACTCTGTAGAAAATTCACATAAAACCTTAGTTGGGCATTCTTCTGACAACGTGCAACTGAGGATCCTCAGACACGCGCAGTTTCGATTTCAAAATGCAAGCTAAGAGTCTGAGTAAATTGTTTGAACAAGTGTTTAACATCACTCGATCGTTTTTCCATTTCTAAAGATCCTTTAATGTAAAATCTTCCATCGAAGACCATTCATCAATGGTTCCTAGATGAGATTGTGAAGAAGAAGGTGAAATAACTTGACACAGCGAGTGGAAACCTAAGAACCCTATCAATCATCTTCTTGTTTTAAAATAGTCAATTTAATCAATTACCGAATCAACCAACCACAACCCTATTAATTTTACTTTTTAAAAAATACAATTCTTGGAGAACAACCCTTCGTATCTCTAGGAATACCACTCCTTGTGGAGATGACTCGTGGACTTTCGGCAAAGAGGCAATGCTTGACCGACAGAGCCCTCACACTTAGGAATAATTTCAAAGATACGAAATGTGACGAAGCATTTTCGCGCGCCGCTTCTGTGGAGGGCGATCAATCTAGTTGATATGAAGAGATCAAGAGGTAATTTTCAATTGCATTGCAAATCCAGTACATTCTCTATCTTCATTTTTAATTTGTTTTTGTGAAGAATCTAAGTGGGTGTTTTCTTGGAAGGAGTAGGAATAGTGTATGTCTGTTTGGGCTCGCAACGAGCAATACTTCGACTTGTAAGCACTATACTCCAGAAATTCTAAAGAGTCTATAGTAAGTCAATTATGTTTTAAGAGAACCCACACCTAAATGGACCATCCCGAGCCAAGAATCCCTTTCTTAATCCAAATGCTCAAGGAATACCCGTTAACTCCACAAGGACTCAATGAACTCACAACACGGAGATGGTGGTGCGGCACCTCCACGAAGACCAAAGAATAGAGGGGGGAAATGTTAACTTTCAAATGAAATCAATATCGACTCCCTGCCCTTTACTCACGTGGAAAGAACTCTCCGAGAGATTTTGCAACCTCAAAGAACTACAATAAACTCATGTATTCGCCTACCTGAAGAGGCTAATCAATTCCTCATGAAGTCGGAGATGATCCGTCTTCTACCTGTGTATCAAGGGGTCAATTCTGAGAACCCCTACTCATTTATGAGAGACTTTGAGGATGTCTGCAGTGCATTCCTCTCTATTGGATCACCTCTCCACATAATTTGTATGGTTCTATTCCCTTTTGCTCTAAAGGAAAAGGCCAAAATCAGGTTTCATTCTCTTGCACCCAATTCAATCTTTACATGGGAGGACATGCGAAATGAATTCCTTAACAAGTTTTTTCCTCACTCACGTACCAATGCTCTCATGCGAGCAATTCAAAATTTCTCTAAAAAGTCGGGTGAACCTTGGTGTAGTATGGGAAAGATACAAGGACCCCTTCCATGCTATCCCCCATCATGGTTTGATGTTAGACAACCAGGCATATTTTCATCAAGGGTCATCTTTGAATAATAAACAACATATCCAAATGATGTGCTGGGAGAGTTTTATGAGAAAGTATGAGGAGGCAATTCACCTTTGACACCATAGCGTAAAATGCTCAACATGGAGACTAATACCTCCAGATACCGCTAAAGTGCATAAGACACCTACAAAGGGGGAGTGAATCCATCACTTAAGAGAAAATGATGATCTGCAAGCAAAAATAGCTAATTTAATATGAAGTCGAGGATATAGAGCGAAAGTGAACGAGGTAACTAGTGTGCCTCAAGTACCCTCAGTACCTATTGGATCTAGAGTGGAGGAGCCATGCATCATTTGCGATGACCCCACCCACTCAACTATTAATTGCCCAAACCTTCCTCAAGTTAAGGGAGCAATCCAAATAGAGCAATCCAATGCTCTTAACTACCAAAGGAAACCTTCACCCTCCATACTCCAAAACGATAATCAAGCGGTGGGTAATCCGAATTTTAGTTGGAAAAATGAGGGAGGCCCACACAACTTGCCAAACAATCAAGGACCTAATTATCAAAACCAAGGTTTTTCAAATCCAATCCCTCCTTTTCAGAATCAAGGTCCTCAAGGATTTCCTGTGAACCTTAATCAAGGTTTCCATCCGTCAAATCAAGGGAATCCAAATCCACAACCCTATCAGCCTCCACATAAGAGAAGTTTGGAGGATATTGTGACACGGTTCGTCCAGACCTAACAATCCACCAGCACTGAATTTCGAACTGCCTTGAACGATGTGAGATCCCAAATCACTAAGCTAACCTATTCCATGGGAATTTTCAACAAGAAAAAGGGAAACTCCCATCTCAAACCATCCAAAACCCCCAAGGTCAAAATAGTGTTGGAGTTTCATATCAAAGTGAAGGCACTTTCAAACATTGCAAGGCTATCACCACTCTTCGAAGTGGTAAGGTAATTGACAAAACCATTCAACCCAAGGAACTAATACAAGAATCTCAAAATGAACCAATCGGGGATGATGAGGTGTCTGACAAGCCTCATGTTCCCAAGACTGATGTGACTGATGGTGAGCTAGAGAAAGACAAGGCCTCCTGAATCCCTCCTGCACCATACCCTCATAAGTTGAGAGCCCCAAAGAAAGTGAACAATCATTCTAATATCTATGAGTTGTTCAAACAGTGAAGCTGAAACATTCCCTACATGATGCCATTAAGAAGACTCCGTAATATGCCAAGTTTCTAAAAAGATTTGTGCACCTGTGAAAAACCAAAAATAACAAGGAGGTATTTATGACTGAGCACCCACTCATTGATTTGGAACAATTTGCACCCAAAATACAAAGACCCAGGAAGCCCTACAATTTCCATAGTGGTAGGGAATTCAAAGTTAGGACATGCTCTAGTGGATTTAGGGGAAAGTGTTAATTTGCTGCCTTACTCAGTATATGTCGATCTAGGGTTAGGAGAATTGGAGCCAACTAATATCACCCTCTAATTAGCTGACCGTAGTGTGAAGATTCCTAGGGGGATAGTGAAGGATGTATTGGTGCAAGTGGATAAGTTCTATTTTCGAAAGTGGATTTGTCAGGTTTCACACTTAACCTGTGGTGTAAACCAAGGAACTCGCTCCTAGTGATTCTGTTAGACCATTCGCTACCGCTAATGCCATCATACACCGTAGGGAGGACTAATGACACTATCATTTGGTAACATGACTGTTAATTTGAATATCTTTAATATTATCAAGGGAACGGAGATGAGCAGGATGTTTGTGAGGTGAATATGGTTGATTATGTGGTGCAGAAATACTTAGATAATGTCTCATACGATGACCCTCTCATGTCTTGTCTAGTAAACCCAAGTTGGGTTGAGAAGGTGACCACTTTTGAGTCGGAGTTCCTACACTCCATAATCGAACACAATGAGGTATTGGAAGCGAATGGGTGGGCACCTAAATTTTAACCATTGCCACTAATTGAGGACAGGGCATTACCTTCGGAAGAGAGACCACCTAAGCTTGAGTTGAAACCTTTACCATCACACCTCAAATATGCATTCTTAGGGGTAAAAGAAACTTTTCCGGTAATCATATCTTCCTCCTTAGAGTTAGACCAATAAAATAAACTTTTGGAGATATTGAGAACCCACATAACTTCCTTCTAGATGTGATGTACAAGTGTATATTAAGGGAATTAACCTCATCCGCATTACAGGGATTCACTTGGAAGAGGA